>CANUEZ040000027.1:19065000-19562500 GCA_948099385.1 Fasciola hepatica | reverse complement strand
TGAGTTAGCCGTACGCCAAACTACTATTCTCTGGATACCATTGCGATATTTGGAGTTGGTAGGCAGCCTTCCAGGTATCCCTTCTGGTAGTGAAAGTCATAGAATGCGTACCGAATTACGGGCAGAACTAGTGAGAAACTTAAGCAGAGACCGTGAGATCCAGTGGTCCGAAAGCACGACAGAGGTGAAACAAGCTGCTGCCATCAGAAACTGCAGGATTTTTTCCCAACTCATCACATTCACGCATAAAACGAAGCCTGATGTGAGCGAGGCAATCTGCGAGGGAAACAGCCAACCAATCTTACGGCATTAACATTGTACTGAGTTCTAGGCGGGACACGTTGAGCTACAGTTTACCGGGCCTGCAGCACCGGTCTCGTCACCTAGTCGTTTCCTTGAACTTGTTCACGCTCCATGGACAGTCTGTACTGTTCCGCCCACCGAGGAGGAGACGGCGCATGCACCCCGGCTCATCAAAAGCCATAAGGCCCCTGGCCCAGGTAATCTCCCTCCGGCCCTCTTCACGGATGGTGGAAGGTCACTAACCCAACAGCTCACCAGTCTCTTCGATGATATATAGGTTCATTGAAACCTTCCGCAGAGTAGGAAATACGCATCTATCTTACCAGTCTACCAGAAGGGAGCTCACAAAATTTGCTTCAACCACCGCAGGATAAGTTTGATATCAGTCACGTCGAAGCTGTTAGCCCCTATAATCCTCCGTGGGTTAACCCTGGAAGGTGAATAATAAATCCGCGTAAAGCAGTCACCTTTTCGTCCCAGGCCCGGTGGCTTCGGCTAAATTCTTAATATCCGTCAGATATTTGAGCTCCCCACACATAATGCAAATTAACGGTAGGTACACTCTTGGATGTCCGATCGGCCTTTGACTCCGTTGACAGGATGGCTCCCCAGGCTTGTCTCGTTAGACAAGAAGCTCCTGATAAGTATGACAGGATCATTTCAGTACTACGTCATTAGTTACCAGGCCAAGCGCAAGCATATGGTTCATAGTCGCTTTCCTTGTCAGTTGGAAGCGACGTGAGTCAGGAGTGTCTACTGTCACCTTTCATGTTCAATTTCGCAATCAACGACATTTTAAGAGAGGCATAAGACAATCGAAGGAACGAGGGTGTGGACCTACCTCGTAACTGACTCCTAGATCAGATTATGCCGACGACATTGGTAACGAAATTACTGTAGCGTATTGCGTTCTGAGCAGTCCTGCCTTCACCTTCACCTACTAAAAGATTGGAAGTGGTCCACTCAGGCACTCAGCCTCAGCCGTGACAGGTTAGAAATTGCCGAGAAGCTTGCCTACCTGGAAAGTTGTATAATTACGGATGGAAAGGTTGGAGACGAGGTCGTCAACGGAATAACGGAGGCCCAGACGAGTTTTTGCAGTCGTTGTCATCTGTGGAAACGAAAAGACGTTTCCCTCGCTGTGAAAGGCAGAGTGTATAACGCTGCGGTGCGCGGTGTTTCTGTACGGCTACGAGACCTGGTCTGTTTAAACGGCCGAAGTCAACCGGCTGTCTGTCTTCGATCGCTTTTGTCTGTGAAGTGTTTCGCGAGTTTGGTGGTAACATCGAATCAAAACTGCACAATTTGTATGCCTTCGGGACAGGACGTGCCTTGTACTCAATAAGTATGCTAATGTCGCTCCAACCGCTTTATTGTCTAGGGCGTGCATTATGTATGCTTCCCTATCGACTTCCTCGTCGTGTTCTGCATTCAAAGCCTCGGGGTTAGCCGGAAGAGCCAACATGGAGGAGTGCCACCGATCGGTCAAAATTCTGACGTCGAAGCTTGCCGCCTTCGGTCCCTCATGTTTGCCTGGCTGGGGAAAATTTGATTCAAAATGGCCTTGAGAAAAGTTATCTGTGATAACCAAAACGTAGGATAATTATAATTTTTCCACCCACAACGCTGCATTGTTCAGTTCAACATACCGCAAGGCGACTCGTTTTTTCGATACAATCCGAATTTCGTTCGGTCCCGACACACCGAATGCCTTCAAGTGTTTCATTTTTAAGATTGATATTTCAATTTTAGTTTGAATTGGAAAAAAGTGTTTCTAGAGTATATTCGTTGATATATTTAGGTCTTGAACCCTCGTAGTAAGCGTTTAAAGGTATTATCTAGATCCAAATTCCCTCTTTTTCCCAATTTGTGGGTGTCCAAGTATTTGACCTAACGAATTCCGGAGGGCGAGGGTCTCGATATTATGATCGCAATTAGTAGTAGATTAGGTGCACGAGCGATGTATGCGGGTACGATTCCCGTCCAACGAATAAAATGAGCAGAACGATAGGAATGGTGGATTCTGATGAGTATATAGGTTGTCGTGCAGAACTGATAGCTGACGAGCTGATAACCGGAGCTGACGAGCTGATGACCGGAGCTGACAGGCCAGAGTGCGCCTTGTTTCCAGAGCCGCGTGGCTTAAGATGGCGGTGATCCTCTGTAGGACGGCACCAGGTGGATTTGAGCAAACACACTGCAAACAACCAGTCGATTGAAGGAATTGAGGCAACCTTAAATCCCTGACCTATCAAAGAGACCGGTCAAAGTTTTGCTTGACTAGTTACGTACCTCAATGGATGACCGATGAGAGTCCTCAAGGACTTCTGAAATGAGCCCATTTGTCCGGGATGTGGAAACGTACTTTGAAGTACGATTGTATTTATCTATAAACCCCTTTATGTGACTATGAAGAAAGATTCACGAAGAAAAACTGCCTACAGCTAGTGGAAGACCTGGTACCGGAACTGGATGCTCCTGAGGAGCGGCAGTCATTCCCATAGTAGACCTAAGTGCAGATGCCTATCTATGAACGAGGCGCACCTAACCCCTAGGCTCACCACTGCATTTATTGAGTTTGGTGTCCGTGAAGAACTGCTACAGTAGGACACGTGATGTTTGCGGTTCTTTTATTTGCAAGAAATAAACACTGCCCGGCCGTAGGAGGTGAGCAAGCAGGCAATTACATAAGCCTCTCAGTAAATCAACGGAATAACATGTGCCTTCACAAACAAGCAAATAAGTCCAAAAGATACGTAGTAAGACGGATCAGTCAGTACTGTCAGAGGTTAACGATGACTATGTCAACACCGAACAAGTCAAGTCAAGTAGATGCTTAACGCATTTCGAGTGGTGAATAATCAGCCTTCATATAACGAAGCAGGCGTAAGTCCAAGCGTGAGAGAGATACTGACTGATTTTCCGCATGGTATGCAGGACTATTTAAACCAGACACAACGTAAGATACTCCGGCTCATAGTCAGTAGGATACATTGTGTCTGAAAAAGCTTCATAGGAGAACTGATTGTTGCAGTGTATTTACCGAATACAACCAATAGCAGACACAATGCTGTCGTTCTAGAATTTAGCTGTGACTTAACTACGAAGTACTATTTGTGAATCACAGCAGTGATGATTCCCTAGTGGACTCGTTTGAGAGGAGCATCCACTGTCACTCCGGATGCAAAAACGAGACAGTTGTGAACGGTCATTTCCATTGGTACACTATACGTCTGTTGAGCAGTTATTTAGTGAACTGAAGCAGGGTGCAATTCCCCATTCAAACAGAAAGAATACATGGCTGTTGACAGATGACAAGATAAGACCTGAAATGCTTCACGTACACGTGACAGCAATTTGAGGGAAGGGCCGAGATAAACGTTCCAGCTTTGAAGTTCGTCCATATTTTACAGGGAGAGTGAGTAGCTGAAGCAAAAGTCTTCCTCATTTGGTGGAGCTTCACAGGTTTTCGGAGATTTTTCCGTCCAATGTATGCAGATTGTTACCCATCCATAAAAGCGTCAAAGAAATGTAACCAGAAACGTCAAGGATGGAAAGTTTCAACATGATGTACGTGCAGGCTTGTATTCACCACCTTCATAAAATAGGCTTGATCCGTAAAGTGTATTTCTGAAGCTAACGTTTCATAATAACAGTAAAAGTTTTAAAAATGAGAAGACGATTTTGAAGCCAGATCGCTCTCATCCTCTAATGAGTCAAGACCTCATACCTGAAAGGAGTAATCTTCACCATCCTAATAATGAATAATCTACAATTGTCGAAATTCAACGAAAATGTTATTTCCCCGGCCAAATTAATACTCTAAAAGTCGTTGTTCGCGAAAGTTCTAAGGTAAAGTAAAGGAAATACATTAATCGTTATTAAATCTATGGCCACTGCTTTACGATGTTTGAAATTCACCCTGCGAGATTCATCTTTCCTCGAAATTTGTCGACTAACCTTAGTTATGAAGTAAATCATCATTGGGCATAATGACCATGTAGCCTTTTAGACACCGGATTGAGGACAGGTGTGGCGCCGAAACCGCGATCGTATTGGCGTTCACAGTTTATAGAAGACGTTCGACCGCAGCTAGTGAGGGTGTCTTCTATGCAGTCTGGCAGCGAAATACCAACGTTATCCCCTCTATCGAACGAATAGAGAGGACGCAAGTCGGTTTACAGATGCAAGGTGTATTCCATATATCGTGGCACCGAGGCAGTACCGATACGAGAGATACAACGAACGCTACGGTTGTGAAAAAAGCGAACCGCGAGCGTGTACAATCGGCGAAAGACCGAAAGTGAAAGTGATTCAAAACGAGGTCGACGGAAACCTTGGAAAAGTCAGTCCAGTAAAACATACGCAGCGGAACAACACAATGAGGTCGATGTCAGACGTCAAAAGTCATTTGGCTTCTTCGGAATTCTCATCTGTGGATATCAACAGAGTTTCAAATGGGTTTGGTGGGAACCCAACTGATATACAGGATTGTGTATCCTTAGACCACCCGGAATTGTTGTTAGTAACGGCATACTTTACGTCAATAATGTGGCACAGTGCCTTTTACTAGTTGCCTAGGTATTCCACACGTCAACCCGCTATTGCTCGACTGTATTGTGATCAACTTCTCAGAACAGTGCTTTTATGGATTTTAAGTGGGGATAGGGGGAGCGTCGACCTTGTAGGATGGTGGATTTTCTGACTACAATTCTAATTTATCAATATCTGCATTGCATTAACAGTCATTTCTGAACCTGGAATTCTCTTAACTCCTACTATGTGCTTTACTTTCATTTGAACTAGTAGGATCTACGGTTAAGGCAGCGTCCACGTGACTGAACTATTCTTATGACAACCAGATTAAAGAAACAGAACGGTTAACAGTTTTATTCCCTTACACATCCTCGAAGTGGACCCACTCTCGGAGCAAACTGATAGCACAGTGTACAGTGGGTGTTTCAGTAATAATTGAAACCATAATCTTCTCTTTCCTCCCCTATTCTGACTTTACAAGGAAGTAATCTGTTATAGACGAGCTGGCACCTGTGTGACCCTGATTATTTGAGTATCAAGCTTCCACATGAACAACAGTTTGTACAGAGCTGCCATTGTTGGTCAAACGATCACAACAAAGAACTGAACACCCAGTCCCGGGCTTGAATCGGCGAACTACCCCTTCGGCAGCAACTTCAAATGGTAGATTTCTTCCTCGAAAACACCATTACATTTAAGTAAAATGAATAAACCTAGTAAAAAACTATTATTATTATTCTTACTATCATTATTGTTATCGCTCCAGATGTTAGTTCAATAGATTTTCTACAATTTGGTGATCATCGGACACCAAAAGAAAAATACTGGTCTGAAAGCAAACTCTTTACATAATCCTTGCTTTCGCCGACGGTCATTCCCTAATTGGCAGCCTCTAATTGGTCATGACTCCTTCCTGAAATAGTGTACCATTATTACGTAACAAAAAGAAAGTAAGTAAAAGAATGAGGGAAAATAATGGGGCGAAGCATTTCAGAATTCAACTAGCAGGCTCGTACAACGCGTTAGATTTATTCAGGTCGATCCGTATAAAATGAGTTGAGAAAAGGACCGGACCGGACCCTCGCTCACTGAACTAAGTTGTATCCCACTTGACAGACAAATAAACATGGTCAGAGACGACGGTGGCATTTTTTCAAATCGATGCACAGCCATCTCTGTGAATACGATGTACCAGGAAAAGCACAATTGAGTGACTGTAGTCCAACATTCCAAAATTTCACGAGATTCAAACTACAGAAATTAAACCTCATTGATAGTACAGATAATCCGTAAAATACATCTCCGCGTGGTGAAACATCCCGGGAACAATAAAGCTCAGTTGTTAGTTTATCTTCTTTCTGGCGTCCACTCCCACTCCTCACACCCGGTTTTCTTCAGCTCCACAAGATCAACGACCGAAGCTTCGAAAATCAACTGGATTTTTCAGCCTCTCTGCATCCATGCAACTACGGAAAAGTATGAATTCAAACTAATGCCGTTTTCAGTTGCTCTTGAGAAAACAGTATCGTCTCGAACAAATATCGGTTATATTCTCAGCATCGATAAGTATGTTGCTCTGAATCTTCCACTGTATCAGGGTACGATAGCAGTCGCTTTGGTACCCATTGGTCACTTATTCTTACACCGATAACATATGAAGATCAAGTGTCTAATTCACGAGAAGACAGAAGGAACAATCACGTGACTGGCTGGTTCTTTGAAAAAATCTGTTGAAAAATACTACCGATCACGATTAGGTGGAATTTTTTAACACTACCCCAAAATTAAGGTACGCGTGTTTTGCAAATGGAATGTATTTTGGTGGCGTTTTGGCGCCAGAATGTTGTGCCCACTTCAGTTTGAAGGTTTGTCTAAGCATGTGTGCTTTTTCCACAGAACATTAGTGAGTCATTGATGAGCCGTCAAAACCTGTCAAACCTGCGACGACTGACCTGCTGACCTGAAATGGTTTGTAGCAAGACGTATAGATAGACACTCGGATACGGATGGGAGAGGACCAACTCGTAGTGCAGAGAGTGAACACATCTTGCTGTTGAGAGGGGCCGTTTGTAACCGTGACCAAAGTGTGTTCATTCCTGGTGCACGTACACACACATCATGCCCGCGGGATGTCAATCTTGACCCCGATTCAAATCATTGATTGACTTAAGCGATTGATTTTCCGTCTACGGGTTATTTTTCACCTCTGTTGTTCTGAATCTCCAGCACACTGCTGTCCCCTGGCGTAGTCTCATTTGAAGTGATCTTTTGGCGGCTGGTTGTCAACCCCAAGAAAGTTTGATATTTCCGATGCGGTCCGGTGTAGATGACAGGCGCTCGATAAAACGCGGTAGTAGCTTAACCTTTCAAGGTCGGATTGCAGTACGTGTTCATCTGTGATGGCCACCCGCGTCAGCTGGTCGTCGATCACGTAGTCGGTAGACTGGGCGAATTTAACCATAGTGGGTAGTAAGTGGGGAGTGGTTTTACAGAAAACGGAGGTTTGAGAAAATGACAAAGTGCCTTATGTGACTAACGGACCAAGTACAAAAGCTTGTTCGTATTTAAAACATTTTAGCATCATGAACAAATGGTAACCGAGTAGTGGATTCGTCAAGTCACAAATAACTGAACCCAGATGGCCGAGCATTGCCTACGAAGAGTACAGTACGGTATTCTCCTCTCACTTACTGCTATAACCATCCAAATATTTTCTGCATTCTTCTGAGTTCGTCGAAAAGTATTTTCCTAGCCACGTGGATCCACACAGAAATCAATTTGATGGATAGTTGTCCGATGGATCTACGCCAAAGCTCCTTCAGTGTCAACGCTGAACTCACCTTTGAAAGCCATAAAAGCATTGTACCGCTGATTCGCTCGACAGGTTACGTGTTGGACTGTATGAATTGAATCTATCCGGCCAATCGTATGCACTGCAGTAATTCGTACCCGGACTACGCGCACCAAGGACTGACAAGACCAGACAAGAGTAGCAGGAAAGCATTCTGTCAGATTTGGTTAGTACAAACTCATTTGAAAATAAAAGGGGGCATACAGCTATTGCCATTTAACGTGCTGACAAATCACAAAGCGACCCCGCTGTATGTACACAAGCTGACTGTCAAGCCTCGTCTTCATATTATTGGTTGGATACTGGAAATGAAGCCACAGTGCACTGGACCGCGTGCGAAGCATTCGACTCACCACAGAGACTCGTATTCATGTATTGTGAATTCAAGTCCCAGTTCTTGCGTGTTTCACATACATTGCTGATGATTCCTCACGAGAATGAGACAGCTGTACAGAATGTTTTCATAACGAGTTAGACATTGATACGGCCCAATGAATCATTCCATATTTTTTATTTATTTAACAGGATCAATGACTTTTAACAGTTTCCGCTGTAAGCAGCAGTGAAAACCACAAGGGGGAGGGGAATACCCAGGGGCTACGATTTCGCGATGAACTGCCTAAACAGGGATACCATAAAGCATACATAAAATAAGACTGATAGACATTAAGTCACACCATTATAACGGCATTTAGCTGAGTTCGCATAAATCCTGCTAATGGGACAACTTACGTAGCTGTACGAAATCATCTCCTCGTGTTCCTTGGCCCAGCAGGATCTTGGTAAAAACAAGATAAACTTTGCAGAGCTGAACAGACCTGCTTAAGCAAGGGAAGTCGACGTTCACCATGGCCTGTAGTATCCACCAAGTTCCTTTAGACGCGAATGGGCTGCCTTGACCCATTCCTTGAGTAAGCACGGATGATTGGATCTCTTAAATTGTTCTGGCCCAAATCAGAGCTCTTTACATGAAAACGAATCTAATGAGAGACCGAGAAGAACACTCACAACTGCCTCGCCCAATTCGCATTGAAATTCGAACCACGGTGAAGATTCCGTCCGCTGATTTGTGCTATCACACTGGAGGAAAAATTAGTAAATGAAGCTAATTTTGGCAGATCAAATGAATGTGAAATATTGTATGCCAGCAAATTTGTTGGATAACCAACGGAGTCCCAAAATCCAAGTTTTCGCCCACATGCTTCCAATTATATTATTTATTTAGTAAAGATAGGTCAGCACAACTTCGCCGCGGTGTAGTGCGGCGCTTGCTGAACCGTGGCTCACCGAGTTTATTTCTTTATATGTTCTTGCAGATCGTACAAGTGTAATCCCCATGTAGGGGCTCTGCATCCAGTAAACCACGCGTAAAAGTGTAGAGATTTTGCTGAACTGATTACAGAATGCACCGAATGGGTAGGCAAACAAAGCTGAACCATTCGGTAATAATCCAATGTAAGTTCCGCTTTGAAAATATGATGTGTCCCACTGAATTTTCCCCTCACACGTATACACATGATTGAGGCCGTAGATAGTTGAGACACTAAACTTGAACATTGATAGATGACAAGTTGGTGCAAAAAATGCCGGAACTTTGGTATCCCCTCGAAGTATGGATCAAAGTGTAAAAAATATGGCATTCTTAGAGGCGGGAGGTGAGTGAATAAAGAGAATCTTATTGAAGCAGTGACTGACTAGCATGAATACGCGAAACGTAATCACTTGACGGAGTATCCGCCTTGTAAGCGGAATGTAGCCGGTTCGATTCCGGCTCGCGGCGTTGAACTTCTGGATGTGAAGATTGTAAGTGGATTTTCTCTTATATCAAACCCGCAAGATTTGATCAGAATGATTTAACCTGTAACAAATGAAATTTTTCTTGTTCAAACTTAGAGATACCAATGAATAAACCTGATGTACTGGAAACTGAGTACACAGTTACATAGACTCCAAAATGTAACGAAATCAGGTGTAGTTTAGCCCAACCCAACCCCTGATTTTTTTCTGCAAATTGTTGAGATTGCCTGCAAAAATGGGGTTTTCGAACTCCAGTCGATCTTTATTAAAAACTGGTTTTTACTGTTGAACTTTTTCCGAATAGCTGTGTGAAAAATGTCCAGTTTTAGAAACATTACCATCGACATTGTTGGTCGTTTCTAATATGTTCGTTCCTTTTAAATCCCGCTGAGAAAAGTTTCTACAGGAGAGTCCACAGTTATGTGAGTGGCGTACTAGGTAACTCTGAAACCAGTTACCGGTCAACGCTATTTCATACCATATTAACGCGAGGCATGCCGACGACAGTCTTCGTTCTGTCTAGATAATTTTAAAAATATGTTGCATTCTAGGGTCTGTTACTCGAATGCATCAAGATTTTCAAATATATTTGTGAGAGATCTATCCCCTGTTTTGACTCCAGAGAGACGGTAAATGTTTGGTTTAATGTTCACATCCTAATCCCTCTTCTAAACACGCGCTTCTGATTCATGCGAATATTTCTGATGTGGATGTGCGCTCGTCAGGAGCAGAGAGGGTGGGTGATAGAAAGAAAGATGTTGAGGCAAATAATCCGTTACCTAGATTAAAAATCGTCGTCGTTCGACTGAACGGGCCTCATATCCATGAGCAGCCAACTCAGCATAGCACTGACATAGCTCAATGCGGAAGGGCAACATAACATTTAGACCGCAAACAGTCCGTAAACACCACATTTGCACTAGAGCGCCTGTTGTACCTAGTTATGCACATCCCATCCCATACCCCTTCCCCAGGTTGCAACATGAACTCACAAATGAGTAAGCAAATAAGTGGGAGTTTTATCCGCCCATTTGGAACATGTTGTGTCAGCCCGGATGACTCATATTCGAAGCACAGACAGTAGCTGAAACAAAGTCGACTACCAGTGACGCTCAGGGCGGTTGGCCACAACGCGGTGGAATCAAAGTTACCGAATCGAGTAAACAGATGGGAAGTGTGGGGTGGGACACGTGGTCTGTTTGGTGTCGCGCGATGGTTTGGGACTTGGAAGATCAAGTGACCGGTTTTCACGTCACCTAAGTTGGAAACCATCCATGCATAATGGGCAGTTACGGCGATGTGCATGTTTGTGTTTGTGTATGTATTGAACAGCGGTGTTTATAAAATATTATATATATATATATATATATATATATATATATATATATATATATATATATATATATATATATATATATTCCCGAATTTCTGAACGGATGATGGGATTTGTTGAGCAGAGTACAGCTGCAAATTCAGGGTCACCTGGTAGCCAGTTCAGAGAGATGTAACGCCAAAATCTTCGAAAACCTCAGCAACTAGTCTGTCAATCATAGGTATGACACTCGATTCGTGTAATAAATAGGGTAGAACATGTTTTCTTACGAAATGCTAAAAAGGTAAAATTAAACGCAGAAGTATGGAGGTGCGCCATAAGGTTTAAGGATCACCTAGAGATTCATGCTGATAAGGAACACCAAATCGAACGGCTGGCATGTGGTCAGGCAAACACTTCTGGCTCGTTTCTGCCATCATTTGATAGTTAATGAGGCGCGTGATCTTTTGTGCATTCGTGTGTGTGTTGTGTGTGTCGGGGACGTCACACATCAACATGCAGTTTGTCTGTCCCACCTAATTGGGTCCCGGTGTGTTTCCCAATAGCGGATCTATAAAAACTGATGGAAAATGATATGCGCAAACATTTTCGACTCGAATTAGCATTCGGTGTAAACAAAAAAAGGAATGAATATTTTTATGCCTGCGCAGTCCATCATCCTCACTAATTACCTTGTGTACGTAGAACAAAATCACCATCTTGTACGAACTTCGGAGTATGATGTGGGAGGAGAAATACCGGTTACTTGATTCCGAAGTTGGATCCCTGTAGGTGGGCGTGGGTAGACCTCAGTGGGCAGCAAAATTATGTCAATCTGTTTTCGGACTTAGCTCCCAGTGACCAGATATGAATGAATGAATGAATGAATGAATGAATGAATGAATGAATGAATGAATGAATGAATGAATGAATGAGTGAATGAATGAATGAATGAATGAATGAATGAATGAATGAATGAATGAATGAATGAATGAATGAATGAATGAATGAATGAATGAATGAATGAATGAATGAATGAATGAATGAATGAATGAATGAGTGAATGAATGAATGAATGAATGAATGAATGAATGAATGAATGAATGAATGAATGAATGAATGAATGAATGAATGAATGAATGAATGAATGAATGAATGAATGAATGAATGAATGAACGAATGAATGAATGAATGAATGAATGAATGAATGAATGAATGAATGAATGAATGAATGAATGAATGAATGAATGAATGAATGAATGAATGAATGAATGAATGAATGAATGAATGAATGAATGAATGAATGAATGAATGAATGAATGAATGAATGAATGAATGAATGAATGAATGACTGAATGAATGAATGAATGAATGAATGAATGAATGAATGAATGAATGAATGAATGAATGAATGAATGAATGAATGAATGAATGAATGAATGAATGAATGAATGAATGAATGAATGAATGAGTGAATGAATGAATGAATGAATGAATGAATGAATGAATGAATGAATGAATGAATGAATGAATGAATGAATGAATGAATGAATGAATGAATGAATGAATGAATGAATGAATGAATGAATGAATGAATGAATGAATGAATGAATGAATGAATGAATGAATGAATGAATGAATGAATGAATGAATGAATGAATGAATGAATGAATGAATGAATGAATGAATGAATGAATGAATGAATGAATGAATGAATGAATGAATGAATGAATGAATGAATGAATGAATGAATGAATGAATGAATGAATGAATGAATGAATGAATGAATGAATGAATGAATGAATGAATGAATGAATGAATGAATGAATGAATGAATGAATGAATGAATGAATGAATGAATGAATGAATGAATGAATGAATGAATGAATGAATGAATGAATGAATGAATGAATGAATGAATGAATGAATGAATGAATGAATGAATGAATGAATGAATGAATGAATGAATGAATGAATGAATGAATGAATGAATGAATGAATGAATGAATGAATGAATTTGGATAGGTATATTGGCAGATCAGTTATACCAGTGAGGCGGGGATTTTCTCACCACCACCACTGTTGTCCAACTTTCCATCGCCGGATTGTGTTGATTATTTCTTTTTTTGGCTCGCTCCGTCCTTGTCAGAAGAGAGAGGAAGAAACAGAGAGAGGAACTACTTGATGGTGTAGCACAACAACATCTCACCCTGTCAACGTCAACTATTAACCACGACTGGTACGGAGATTTATATTTTTTGTTTCAGTATTTATTGTTGTATGTTTTGCTTGTGTGCTGAATGCAACGCGAAGTTTCTCATCGAATTTGCAAGATCTTCCGATCAGCATGAATATGCATCACTTGTCATCATCAACACAATCGGTCATGTTCGGATGTCAACCAAACTGCAGGTCGGTCAGTCATTCAATCAGCAACCAATCGAGCACTTAATCAACTGGCAAAACTAGTGAGGAGGGGGGGGGGCATGCGCAAGTCAGTCTGACCGGTCAGATCATCGCCATCAGCATCACCACCTTGATCATGTCATTGTCGATTCAAATGCCAAATCAGAAGTTTAGACCACCACTGTCCAATTTCGTGCGCATGTTTCTTCTCAGGGATACTGTGTCAAAGAAGTCCTCTTCAGATTAGCTAGTTAGAGTAAGATTTACACTAAAGATAGGGAACAAGGATGGCTAAAGGACGGGAAACACAATGGTGGGAAATTGAGGACAATCAACAGCCGAGAGAGAGGGAGAAATGTTAGTTGTATGTCTGAGTTACAATTTATACTAGCGAGGATAATCCAGTCGCTCCTTTCTAAACGCTCGTGCACCCAAGTAAGGCTTATCATGTCTTGAGGTTTAAAGATATTAGCTCTGGCTAGTAGTTAAGTGAATTTGGGAGAATTGTTCTATTCACTTGTGTTCTGAAAGACGGCTTCAATACTGATCAGATACCAGTCTGGGTATTGGGAGTTGGATGAATAAAGCAATCACTGAAAAATTTACTGTTTTATTGATTAGATTTTTGAACTAATGTACCCGTATACTAAGTTCATGTCATTCATTACAATGAACCAGTTGTGGCAGTTCACTCTGTTGGTTAGGAGCCATCCTCTCTTCTGACCAGTCTTTGCATATCCATCTTGTTATCTTTTTACAGTGGTCTTCCATTCCGAAATTCTAGGTTTCGTCAACATTAGTTCATTCCAACATGTCCAACGCTACAAACGAACTGCATGGAATCTACTTGATTCATTGGAACAACCTGACAGATATCGTTCAATTACTAACGGACTCTATCGCGACTGAAAGGATAACTACTGTAGTCCGGGTACAAAGTGTTCCAACGCTACTGATGTGGCCTTGCAGTGTAGTATGCAAGCAGCAGCTTTCTTCCGAGGGGGGGAGAGGTTGCACGTGTCCAATCCGCAAAATCACAAGAAAAAATTCTCCGTGAGGCGAGACCCAGTAAGCGCATCAGCAGAATCTTAAAATTACAATAACTGCGCAACAATTTGACTGGCTACAGCCTGCTCACTACACAGCTACCCTTTTGGAAGGATAAGGGGCCCATTGTTAAAGCGCGGGTAGCCTTCAGGAAGGCATTTGAATCCCCTCGACGTTGGAGATTTGCTTGTTCGATTTCCTGTTCCAATAAACACAATTTTAATATCGAACCATCTGGAGGGATTATGTGCTCCGCCTGCTCCAAAAAGCTCCCTTCAATAAAGATCTATTGACAAAATTTCTCTCGTCAATAACTTTAATAAATTTACTATTTCCTTTCAAATCAATAAACAATTTAATAACAGACTGAAAAATGGAGCTTTTTTCTATCAGTTCCAACGAAGTATTTATTAACTTAAGCATGCGAAAACTTAGTTACTATCAGAAGTCAGCTTTTTGAGAAAGACAGCCAGCAAATTGCTACAACGTAGAACAAAGTGATCTCAACCAATGCTAGTTCTTCGGTGGTTTACAAAGCCTTTTGTACCAATCAGACTGCTCAACTTATAATGTGCCAAACAAAAGTCTTTTTCTGACCAATCAGGAAACCCAGTGATGCTTTAAAACAAAAGCAAACCCAACACTTTCTTCCTGTTTTGAAAAGCTTCTACTGGCATTCTGGCTGGTAACCTCGCCCACTCCGAGTTCTAGATGGTGAATGCTCGTTCCCGACCGATGATTATACAGTGTTATCTGTTTCAGCCACTTTCTCACCTTTTTCGGTTCCCTCCTCTTCACCTTCGTTGTCACCTCCATTGTTTCTCACTTATTCGTCATCGCCTTCGTCTGATTTCCTTAGATGCACTCTATTCCTTCTTACCCGACGATCTCCAGAACGTATTAGGCATGACTTAACTGCTACTCGCGATAGTACATCTCCTTTCGTCCAGGATTTATCTGTCGGTTCAGTTGGTTGAATCCAGACTGTCACCTGACTTGAGTGGATACAGGGATTTGCTGCCCCAATCGTAAAATCTTTTTTGCACTGCCATTCGCTTGGTCAGTTTCCATTTGATTACTGAAGGTGTTACGACATCTGGGTCCAGTAACCCAGCACAGCTGGGTGGGGTCGTACTCATTCGTCGTCCAATTAGACGTTTCGTCGGGCTCGTTCTAGCCGTTGCAGAGGGCATAATTTGAAGCTCAATCTGAGCGATAAACGGATCGCTGCCCTCGGTCTTGCACTTCTTGAGTATTTTTATTGGCTGTTTGGAAGCGCTTTCTGCTTTACCGCTCTACTGGCTGTGGTAAGGACTGGTAATATGATGGCTGAAATGCCATATCTCCGAGACTCGCTGGAATTCCGTGCTGTGAAAATGAGGGCCATCATTCGAAATCAGTCGAATCGGGATTCCATGTTGTGCAAAGTTGGCTCGCACTTTGTTGATAATTTCTGCAGTTGTTTCTGTTCTCAGAAGGTCGACTTCGAAGAAATCACTGTAGTAATCAACGATCACTAGGTAACCGTCCTTCCCATCGTACAAGATATCCAATGGCACAATTTGCTTAGACTGGTCAGATATTGAGCGCATCTCCATCGGTTCTCTCGGTCGTCGTTGATCGAATTGTCAGCATGATTCGCAATTTGCAACCATCCGTTTAACCCCTTTCTGCCATAACTGGCCAGTAGTACGTTTCTCTGGCTCGGCTGATACGTCCATTGATACCTGTGTGTGGACGATGTAACTGGCGCAGAGCCTAGTTTTGAAACGCTAGCAGGACCACTAAACGCTCACATCGAACAATTAGTTCATTCTCTGTTGTTGGCTAATTACGAAATTTGAAATAAGGTAACACTTCTGCTAGCAGAATTCTGTTATCTTCCGGCCAACCTTGGGTGATTGCTTCCTTCAGGGATTGTAGACTTGAACTTGCCATCGTTCTGGATTTGAGATACTCCAGACTCCGTAACTGCTAAGGCAATATTCACCGCTTTGTTTCCACGTTCTTCTTTTGCATCTGACAGTATGGCTCGCAAGAGCGTGTCAGCTACAAACATTTGCTTTCCTTGCTGATGATGCAGTTCGTAGTTATGCCTTTGGAGGCGTATTGTGGTCTGAATATGTGTAGTCCTCCAAAAGTGTAGTACTTCAACTTCCCTAGAGCGTACACGATTGCTGGTAGTTCTTTTTTCGATTTGCGAGTATTTCTGTTCACAAATTGTTAACATCCTACTACGATAGTCAAACGGGCGCCCATTTTGTGGCAGAACGGCTTCTAAGCCATGTTGACTGATATCCCATTGTATGCATAGACGTAAGGTATGGTCATAATATGCTAGGACTGTGGCTTTTATGGCAAGCCTCTTTATGTGATCAAACGCTAATTGCCGTCCATATGCTTATATCCAAGGTCTTCCCATTATGCGTTCATCGGCGGATCGGTCTCATTTATTCCGCTAACTCTGGTAAGAAAGTGCTCAGATAGTTGATCACCCCGTTAAAACGTGGAACAACTTTGGTATCGATTGGCGCAGGCATATCTACAATCGAGCTTATCTCTTCCGGATCCGGTATGATAACCTCGCTAGCAAGAGTATTCCGGAGAACTTGACTTTTTTGACGAATTGTCAACTTGTCTAGTTTCGGTTTAATTCTATCACTGCAGAAAAGAATCGAACTTTCTGCTGTATCCCTCGACATTTTGCCAAAAATAAGAATAGTATCTACTACGCAGATTACTCCAGGTAAGTTGTCCATCGCTTGAATGATCCTCTTCTGGAATATTTTGCTAGATACCTTCAGGTCGAAAGGTAGTCGTTTCCGACGGTAACGGCCAAATCGTGCGCAAAAAGTAGCCAAGTGCCAAAAAGTTGAAGACATAAACTTTTCGTAAACCAACGCGCTTTTGATAACTCGGGAAGAATATGGGGAAACTCAGGTATCAGGTATCACATCTACCCACCCGCCGTGAGCCAAGTCATGTTTTGAAATAGAAGGATGTCTGCTAATGCGAAGCCATAGAAACCTATACGTTGCACATATTATTCCCTTATTTTACGCTACTTTCTATTAACAGTAGGCGAACAAAGTTCCTGAAAGTTCTGTTATTTGTTATCAGAGTTTTCTACAGGAAAGTTTAACTCTGTCTGAATGTCAAAATTCGTCCTCTTCGGACGGTGAATTTCTTACTTTCACAGATAATTCATTATTGTTTTTATACCTCCTTTGTGTTCTCCTTCGAAACTATGCATTCATTTTCCAGCTCACCGGGAGTGCCTTTTGTTTAAATCTCACATTTCTATGCCCGAGCGTTTTCAAAGTGGTTGCCCAGAACCATTGTTGTCGGTACGCCTTGAGAATTTCTGTTGTACCTTTCGTTTATTTTTTATTTTCTGACGTTCAATAATTACAGAACCTTGTCCAACCCCAATCACGTCGATTATTGGTGCGTCTACCAGGGGACGGGACACGAAGTAAACTGACGAAAACGAGAGAAACTCGGAGATGCAAAAAAACGTCTAGGATCGTAACAACGAAGTGCGAGACAATCGAAAAGGCTTTGTCAGTAGCGGTCAAATTTTCTTCTGTACAACTCTTTTCTTGACGGACAAACACATAATTAACTCAGATTAAGTGTCTCTTTCAAACATTATACTTGTGATAGAAGGCCGACAAATAAAAAAGTAAAAGTACCAGTTCACATCGAACTGATCTTCACACGAAGGTCTAATAAGTGCGGTCATTTGGATGGTTAATTTTTTATAACTGAAAGTATTCTTCATACATTATCAACTTTCAGGTCACTATTGGAAACCGTGGAAGCATCTTTTTATTACATTTTTGCGCATAAGCGCAAAGGCCCACCTCACTATTAGGGAGAACCGGCACCCAGACCCTGAGACTTTGAGTGGAGAACAACATGAGGTTCCAATAAGTCAAGTGTGGTGATGATCCGGACGAGAGTGGACCGTTGTCTACCACCAAAGTAACCGGTGATGGCGGGGATCCGGACTTTGGACCTCCGAGGTGGAAATCGACCGCTCTAGTTACAGTTGTTCTATCTGGCTTGTTGGGGACATCTACCGAGTCACACGTACACGTACACGCATATGCACACGCACACACACACACATCTTATCGCTAGGCTATCAGGGATGACTCTCAACGGTTTGCTTTGCGTCAACAATACACAATATTGGGCTCGTCAGTCGCTGACTTTTGAAAGGTAACAACACTTCGACTCCTACGGTGCACGTCATCATACAAGGAACCCATGTGAAACCAAGATATGACAGATAACCTACAGAGAGTTTGGTTACTTTCTTGTTATGAGTGGTGGGACATTTAACTTGCGTAAGCAAGTGAAATATCAAAAATCGGCTCACATAGTCATAACAATCGAATGAATTTTGTTATCTATGCAAAGAAGAAGGATGTCATATCGCAAGGACACATCGTGAAATTTCCATCCCGAATGCTGCCTAGTTCTATGTCATACAAAGCGGCGATTCAGTATGTACCAACATATTATTTGGTAGCAATAGACTCAGTCATCGAATATATCGGTGACGATACGGAGAAAATACTTGCAGAAACGTCTGCCGCGAAAATCTCATGAGGTATTCTTGTCTCTTTTGGAATTTGAATGTAGTTCGGATTAAGCCAGCGTTCCGATGAAAAGCAGCTGCCACGAAACAATCAAATAAATTTACACTGTCCACTGATCTTATCGACTTATGTAAATACGGTCGACTTTCTCTTTGGTGATTGTACAACATTTTTGACGAGTGCTTTTGGAGTGCGATGAGACCTGAAAGTTCAGCTAGAAACTCATCCGTGGGAGGATTCCCCTATTCAAAATTTCCTGTATACACGACAAAATAACAGTAGCCATCAAGCTTATAATTATGTTCACGACGAAGTTAAAATCACTGTTTGGAGAATTTCACGGGGTCGAATAGAGAACAACACATTTTGTAGTGAAACTTGGCCACAAAACAATTGTTTCCAAAACTCTTTTTTCTGAGTTGAAGTAAAAAAATACTATTTTATCATGAGTCTGTTTTACACCCCCTAAGAGAATCGTTACTATGATATGGATTCTGAAACACCTTTTAGACTCTTACTTACTCTCTGATTTCCGAATTCACAGAGTATTCGACTATCCAGTTGTTGCATCTCCGACAAAACAGGAAATGAATAGGATAACGGATTTATTGAGCAGGCATCATGCTCACCACGTGGACATCAGTCAAGTCGGTTAGAGCAACATGCATGCTTGAAAACAACCCTCATTTCAGTGCGACTAAGTACTCTATCCTGCTCCCGAAAGACAGTCTATCTTCCTATCTGAAAATTGACCCCTAAACTGAAACGTGAACTAAGTACTTTCATAAGTACCCTTTTACCTTCCTTTTTATTTTATTATACAACAGAGCACAGCATTGCAGGAAGGGGGCCGCGACCAATGAAAGACTGCCAAGTGAGGGAGTGACGGAAGGTGGCGGGGAATCGAACCCGGGTCACTATTGTCCAAAGTTCACAATGACAGCCGTATGACCACCACGGTGAAAATATAAAGTCTCGAGATAACTATATAATTACTAGTAACCTTGTCATAAATCTGGATAGTTTCACATCCTAAGATAAATGACAACCACTAGTGATACTGACCGGCTCACAGATTCCTATTTATTCATTGATTCCATGCTCGAAAGAGATTCGCCTTGAAGGTAAATCTTGCTCATTACTAACTGTGAAGTTTGTTATATACTGTGGCCAGAGCAGGCTGGTAGGTGTTTATAAGGGGTTTTTTGTGCCGTCTTCTTGATACGGGAAACCACTGGCTGTGCAGCTGCATTGCTAACACATGAAATCGCTCTCTTACGAAAAAAAGCCAAATACGAAACGAAAGATCAGGAGAGAACACAGCGTGGACAGACCTCATGGACCACGCATGAGCCTCTGCAACGGAAGTTAGTTACGATAAACCTGGACCGGCTAAAGAGCAACGTCTTCTCAAACTACACTTCTGAATCGGTCGACCATTCTGCATTGTATCCTCATGTCACCTCATAAGGCAGAAGCACTTGCAAAAGAATAATGCATAGACTTGTAGGACTCAGTTAGTGCGTATTATCATTGTGGATTGACAACTGGGGCACACAAACACTGTGTTTTAGTTTTGATTGTGTCTGCTATTATTACTATTATTATTATTAATATTATTTCAAAGGCGAAACAAACCCATAAGCAGAACACTAGTTGTAGGCGAACACATTCTCGGTGATTTTATTTTTAAGCTATAACAATCACATATATTTAAAAACGAATAAACAAGGAGAGTGGGAAAAAGGTTTCCCTAAGTCCGTATAGAGAGAAAAGGATGAGGAAGGACAGATGGGAAAAATTCAACCAAGACACACAAGTGACTGACCGAATTACATAACTGGAGCTAATTAATTCACGTTACCGCTCTGCTCATGTGTGACAAAGTTGACTGTTGATCATGAGAGTTGGAGTGCTTGGACTAATTTTAGCTGTTTGCAGAGCTCAGAGTCGAGAGTTGGATGATAATTACCTCGACAGTTGCTAATACCCGAAGCCTAATTGCTCTTGACATATGTTGTTGGAGCCGGTAGACAACTTTGAATGTAGACTGAATGTCGACCGAATGTCCAGTTTCCACCAGGTGCGCAACGACTGAACCTGATACCACGCCAGTACTTCTATTCCTAAGCCATCATGGGGGCCTTTCTTCGATGCATTTTGATAACTACCTCTTCTTTCGACGTATGTGTAAGGTCGGGTAAACCTCACCACGCTGTTTCCTTATTACACGTGCTCGCTGGTCCTTCCTACTATGCACTGACCACCTTCTTGTCACTGTGATGCTTCGAACTAAGCCAGCACAGTAACGAGAGCAGTACTTCCCACAATCCATGGGAAAGAGAACACTATCGATGGGGAGAAGGTGATTAGCGTATGTTACGAGAACGTGCGTGTAACGTGCACGTGCAACGGTCAAATGGTCACCGCGCTTGAAGCAAGCGTTCACTTAAACAACAATGTGTTAAACAAATGAACGAAATTGAATCCAACTACAGATGTACGTAGCACCACAGGTACGCTGAAATCGGTAAAGGATCATAGATGAGGTCAACAAGAGTAGCTTATCTTTATCTTCACATCGGATTTTTGGTGACGTAACAAACACTCATTGGATCTTGGTGACATGGAAAGTGGTCTTCGCTGTGGCACTCACAATTCTAGTGACTATCTGCCGCAACATCTCCCCTGAAGGGGAGACAGATGAACAGTGATTTCTTTTCTACCTGTGGGATTCTCATTGATTTGGTCCGCTCACTACAGTTTCTCTTGACAAATCTCTCCTCCTCCATCCTTATCTCTTTATGCCAACTTAGTGAAACCTTTCCCCCTCACAATAATTCGTTTTTATATAAGTGTCATTGCATTGGGTTGAGAATGAAACTACAGAAAACATATGCTCTTATTCAACTAGTGAACCTTATTATTATTATTATTATTATTATTATTATGATTATTATTATTATTATTGCGGTCATACATACAATAATAGTGTTCAGGTGACGTTCACCATTGACAAAGAGAGTTGGTTTCATGAAAAAACAACTTCCTAACTGATTTTATACTATGTAGTCCATCACAACATGTCAATGTCAAATTTGCAGACAAAGTACGCTGACAGTTCAACAATTCTGGTTCGACATTTGAACTTTCGAATTTGACTTTTGGTTACCGAAATTGAGCGCAGTAGCCAAATCTTCACTGTAAATAATGCGAACAGCAAAACATCCGATGTTCAGTATCCCGTTATGATAATAAACGACACCACTGTTATTCGACTACAGCCTCAAAAGTGAAATAACATTTAAAAACACAAAAATGTCCCAACTATTGTGATAAAAGTCTGCAAACGTCATTCGTATAAGAATTAGTCATACGGATTGGAGTAGTTGCCAACTTCATAGGAAGCAGTAGCAAAATGTCGCCTCATAACTCATTACCATTATTTCTGATCTACCATTGTTAGAAAGTTACTTGATTAGCGATATGCAGTTCAATGATAAAGTTATTGCTAACTGTCTGTTTCAGTTGAACTTCAGAATATTCCTTCAGATTTCCTAAGTGTAACACTCTCGAATTAATACGACAAACCAAGGCATTACAATTGGAAGTCAATCCAAGTATTTCCCTGACATCAGTTGTTATCTAACATCGCCTATGGACACAACTGCATTGGTAACGCATTCATAAACTAGAATCTTGAATTTCAACATCTGCAAGCAGACGCGGGAGTGAATGTAGTGTGAAATAGACCAATCGACTGTCGGTTATTCCAGCTGTCGATTGTGTGGTTCAATGAAAATCGCATGACTTAATAATCAGTGCAAGGCAATGAATCCCAATAAATCAGTAACATTGAGCGGAGCAAGGTTCGGGGGTAAAAAATGGGGCAGATGGTCTGAACAAGGAATGAGACAATGCAGGGGTTAATACTATTCTTCCCCTGTTGACATGGATGCGATTATAGTTTCGATGAATTTTAGTCCATTGTAACTATTTGGTCATTATTTATGCTGCTCACAGGGAATCGTCAGAATTCCCATCCTAGTCGGTTCCCTGAGAGAACTTTGTCATCAAGCAGCGCGCGCCTTCATCCGCGTTTGTTTACAACTATTGACATTCAAGATCCGAGTTTATGAATTTATTACCAATGATATGACTAACACATCTGTGTCCATAGACGATGCTAGATATCAAATGACGTCAGGACAATACTGATCATCAAAAACCAGCTGCTCCATTTCGCCTGCTGAAGTGAAAAACTGTTGCACACATCCAGCGAATCATTGAAAGCCAGTCCGATGAAATGCAGTTGTGGTTCGTGAACATTCCAGTAGGATACACTTGGTTAGAGTTCCATACTGAAAGAAGTTTTGCTCAAATGGCACTGTTGACTAGGTGTAACTAAACAGACTGAGAATGTGTTAGGGTAGTGGCAGACACGTTTACGGACGCCTCGGTTCGACGGTCAGACAGAACGCCTTTACATGCCCAGAATCAAGAGCAAAGTTGAAATTAGAGAAGCGGATCCATGATTTGTCAGTCAGACAGTACTTCATCACTTGTCCAGAAACGAGGGTAAGAGGGGTGCCAGTCAAGCGAATCCATGACCTAATCAGCAGCCAACAGCTGTTTGAACCGACCGGAGCCGAATCAACCCATCCGGGTGCAATCAGACAAATCAGACAACAAAACGGTTTACGAACGTCAGTGGATCAATAAGTTTGCACATGAAAATTCGGTTATGATCGTCATATCGCCATATAAACGATTTTTGTGAAAATTAATCAAGATAATTTGAAGGCAGGAAAGTCTTCTTACTGGAGCTGATGGCACGGATCAAAACAGAATGCTTTTCCGACTTCATAATGGCAAGGAGCACGTTGACTCGTCGTGATTAATCATTGCACATCGGATCAGCCTTGCATCATCATAAATCCTAACCAAATAAATGATTCATCACACAGCAACGCTAAACTCATCACACGTTTCATTTGGTAATTAGGTAAAGTCAGGTAAAGTCAATTAACATTTAAGTACAATTGACAGACGTGGGTTTTCAGCGTCAACGCGTAGGAACCGCCAGTAGTGCTCATCCACAGGGTTCCACATAGGTATCGAACCTCACCATCAGTCAGGATTGCTAGTCACACAAGGCGTACCGCTAGAGCACAATGCAGACTGATCTTCAACGGTTTTTGGCCTCAGAAATGTATGATACATAGCTCCCTCGCCTCTGTAGACTGTGTGCAATGCCCCGTTACAATTAGGTCCACACAGAAAAGACGCCTGTCAGAAAAGTTGATCGTTCGACGGGCGACTGGTTGTTACCACTTGAGATCCAGTAATGAAAGGATGTTATATCATCTAGAGTTGATGGAGAATAATCCGTTAGGAGCCCTAACCCGGATAGTCTTAGAGTATGTCGTGTGTGGCTCACAGCCATACCCCGGGTTCGAGTCCCAGTTGGGTCTCGGTGGATATACACCGCAACTGATCATTCCTACTAATATTTTATACTGTCCATCTGCTTCTAGTTTTTTTTGATTTATGGAAGACTTTTCGGAGGCACATATGCTTCCTGTCCAACGAAAACGATGGAATCCCACGAGCGTAATAACTGAACTAGCGGAGTAGGTAATTTTATGTTGCACTAAAACCCCTGCGATACTTCACAGACAGTAGATCAGCATCCGATTATCAGACACTTCAAGCACCATGGGCGTAAAGAAGAACACTACTCACAACTTTGATGTACTTTTTATTTATCGGCGGGGGAAAAAGGTATCGCCGTCTCCGTATATGCTCGAACCCTCGGTATCCAGGTATCGACCTCGCCTCCAGCATTCCCACCAGCACTTCACAACCTCCAGCAAGTAACCATAAAGGGTGAACTGACACTGGGGTCTTGTTCTGTTCTGTCCCGGTAGCTCTAGTAAGAATACTCTTCTGCCTTCGAACCATCTCCGTTTATTGGTACAAAGTAGGTCATCTATATAAGATATACGAGGACCATAACCAAATCCTTGCCTGCGAATTCGTTAGCTCAGTTGTCATTGACAAGCGTCTCTTCTGACTGGCTGATCTGTCTGCAAACCTGTTGGTGGATTAGGATAGGATAGGTTCAGATAACAGTTGGTCCTTGGTTGGTCCATCGCTCGCCTTTGCTGGTCCCAATCTCGGCCTTGATTCCGGGAGAGCTGTAACGTACTGTCTGCCAGCCAAATTATCAACCAGCTTCGCGGAGTCCAACCCTGTCCTCGATTCTGGACAAGCAAAGGCGCGCTGTCTGACCATCGAAGCCGGACTTTGTTCGTGTCCGCTGCTACCCTCATAGGTCTAACTACCCTAACCCTTCACTTCACATCACACATCGATTAGATATGTTCTTAATCATTTTTTCTTTTCCCCGGGTTATTACGTATTTTTCCTTATTCTAGCTCAGAGAGCTTTTGACCTTGCACCGTCCCTCTGTTTGGATATATGATAAGTCACTACCTCTAATCAGATTGTGCATCCTGAGTAATGTGTTCGCGAATCTCGTGTGACGTGAACACTATTTAATGAGATCCCGGAGTATCGAAAACGAATCATTATCGATCAAGGTTGTTGTGTTTACGAATCAATTCGGCTTTTTTATTAGTCCAGGGATGGGTTCGACAACATTCCACACGCTCTATGGATAAATCGATTTACCTGTTTCGAGCTTCATATCTGTGTATATTTGGTACAGTAGTGGGTTGACTCATCGGCATGCCAAGTCCGGTCATCTTTAGTGGTTTGATTCGAAGGTAACCGCATAAAAACACGGTTGGTTTAATATCCGGTCGGGTTTTTACTGATCTCGAGTAGAGCTGCATGCTACCGGGCTCATCACCGAGTCGCGGATGGAGACAGGGCCACCTAAGCGGCGGTTAGTCATGAATAAAGTGAGCTTAAACTATCTGAATAAGCGGTCGCGGACGAGCAGCGGCAGTGCCTGAGGACGTGGTGGGTCTAAAATTCCACATAAGTCTGGTGACCACACGGTGATGTGGTTCATGCGGCCCACCACCAAATAAGGCCGTTTTCCCTACTGCCTTGCAGGTTGCACATGGATGGACAAAGGCTAGAGGTGTACCCTCAAACAAAAAAGGCCGGACTGAGCTGCCGAATAGCACAAAAGTCCCGAACGGTGTTGGGGACACCGCTTCATATCACTATTTCCAAGACTCTTCACGGAATATTGTGAATTTACGCACTCTCATCATGCTTTAGCGTCCCCGGTAAGCGAAGCTCCTCGAGTCCCAGCGGCCGAGAAGACAAGAAAGCGAACTAGAACCTTCTACTGCAGAAAACAGGTACACATAACCTGTCGGAATGTGAGGACGCTACTGGATGTAGGTAGCCAGAGTATTGCCATGCGAACGCTACATGATGACCATGTAGACATTGCCAGATTTTCGGAAGTTCGACTACGCTGCTCCGGTACTCTGTGCTTTAAGATATCGGGAGTGGATGCAGTTTATTGGCTCTATAACAGTGGGCCTGAGGGCAACTCCGAACACCTTAGTGTCGAATTTGCCCTGAGCAAAATAATCAGCAGCGTCCATATTTCTTGGGAACCGATTTCTTCGAGGTTGTCCCTGACAAGCTTCAAGGGCTCTCCTCAGAATATGTCGGTGATTACTTTTACTTTATTTTTTCACTTTTATGCTGCTGGCTCCTGCGAAAGGATTAGCCGGCTTCATGCATGTCCCGAATGAAAGGGAACGTGTTATGAAGAGTCTTGCGAATTCGGTACAAAGGGGCATCCCCAGCGCCACTCGCCTTTTGTTCAAGGTGTGCCCCTCTGGCCCGTGCACATCCAAGTGCCATTTGTCGGGCAACAGGAAGTTTTTGTGTTGGGAGCCGGTGACCGAACGACCGGTTCGTACTCCTTTTGGATGGTGGTCTACGAATCCGGGATGCCCAACGCATCCTAGTGATCCTGCTGCATGGTTGCCGGTGGCTTTCTAGGAACTGGTTTGCCATTCGGTAGAAGTCACCCAGACGCAGGAGTCCATGCAACGCTGTTGGTTAGACAGATTTCCTTGGTAGTCATTGGATCCCGGAAGGTCTTGTTTGCCTATGCAGGAGTATCCGTTTTAGCATGCTAGGCGCCGTCTCACCGAGGCTTTTAGGCCTCGGTTACCCTCAGCTTGGCTTGACCCGCCTGTCATGCCGTTTCTGGGGTGTGGCCGCTGATGCATACCTCAGCTTCGTGCAGCCACAAGCGAGCGTTTGGCAGGTGATGGAGACCAAAGAGATGGAAGATACACCGAGGGGCAAGACAGCCTACCTACTCAGAGGTGCTAATCCACTCAAATACCCCATACACCCCGTCAGTAATTGTTATCTATGCGCCGACAAATGCGGCCAAAAACACAACAAAAGGTGACTTCTACGGTAAGTTAAAAGATCTGATCAATCGTGTTTCAAGCAGTGATATACTCTTCATCGCCGGTGACTGGAACGCACAAAAAGGCTCCTCGGATGAGTCCACTCGCCAAGTCCTAGGAAAGTTCGGACTTGACCAACGCTATGAAAATGGAATTCGCCTAGTGAATCTGACCGATGCTAAAATGTTAGTCATCTGCAACATCCGCTTCCAACATCCCCGAAGACATTTGTTAACCTGGTGCTCAAACGATGGTCACACAGCGCATCAAACACATCGTATTTTGGTGCAATCCCGTTGGGCTTCATCAGTACCGGATTTCCGAACGTACCGTGGCGCAGTGACGAGAAACACGAATGGTACAGACCATGTCCCTGTACATGCGCGCTTCAAAACTTATGTCTGCGCGCCTCGCAGTCTCACCACCGAGCCGAATCAATGTCACAGCCCTGGAAATACCAGAGAAGCGCAACGCTCTTTAGAACGCTATCACAGCCCGGTTGGCTACTGTAACTAGCGTGCAAACGGATGAATCCTCCGTAGAAGAACAGTGGAAAGTGATCAAGTCGGTGATCAAGGAGGCTGCTTGGAAGGATCTAAGGGGGGGCTGGAAAATGTCTGAAAGACTGGATCTCAGCTACCAATTTGCAACTATCAGTCAAGGCCCAGGAAGCCCGAGTAGCGGGAAGCACTGAACGTCGAAGACTACAACGAGAGGCCTCATGCTCGGCTAGAGTCGATCGCAAGAAGCACTGGATAGAACTAGCAGAGAAGATTAAAATCGCTTCTGGTACTGGGGGCTTCGGCAAATTATTTAGGCTCATTCAGAGTGCTTCGAATGGGCAATGCAAGCCTGAATCCGTCTTACGTGATGCAGCAGGCCAGATTATCCCCGAACAGAGAAGAAAAATCGGACGCTGGCTAGAGTATTTTCGTCGTATTCGGGATTAACGGAGAAGACGGTAAGCAACAAATCCGTTTATTAGTTTATCAGTAAGTATGCAAGCAAGCAAGCAAACATGCAAGTGAATCATCGATAGACAAACGCAAGCAATATATGCGATTGAGTGCGGTCTAGCAGGACCGCTCATCAGCAACGAAACAAAAAACACGTATGGCTCTGTGTCAATGTCTGATTGGCTGTCCGTGATATCGGTAAAGTCACAGCGATATGCGCACGCGCGTGCTTGTGGGTGTGATAGTAATCGGTGCTGAACGTCCGATCAAAAAGTTCACATGGATTGTAATGACGCAGTCAGAAGCCTGACCAACAGTAGAGCAACACAAATTTGAACGGCTTCTCAACCGACCCTCCGATTGCACCACGGGGCTTTCACTCTCCCCGAGTGCAGAGGTGTATGACGTCAACTGCGAGCCACCAAGTATGGCGGAAATCACCAAGGTCGTCAACCGGCTGAAAAACAGAAAAGCTGCTAGAGAGGATAGCATATCATCAGAGGTGTGTAAGACCTGTTTGCCATCACTGATAGATAGGCTCCACGTGCTGTTCCGAGCTATATGGGAAGGAGAGACATTTCCAACGGAACAGGATGCATCTATTTTGCTACCCATTCACAAGAAAGGAAGCAAGGCAGTGTATGAGAACTACGGGACGATCAGTTTAATTGACGTCACTGCAAAGATTTTCCGCTCGCTGCTACTCAACCGCTTCTCAGTTGCGAGAGATTCCTGCACTCGACTGAACCAAGGGAGTTTCCGTCGTGGCAGAGGTTGCGTGGACCAAATCCTTACATTGCGTAGAATACCGGAGCACCGCTGCAAGTCCCAGCTGCCAACAGCAGCTTGCTTCATTGATTTCCGGGCTGTCTTTGACTCGGTTAATTGTAAATGCCTTGGGGTATACTAGAATCGGACGATATTCTTGTCAAACTCTCAAGGATCCCGATGGCTTACTATGCCTCCAATAGCGCAAGTGTTCGAGTGGAGGAATCTTCCTCGTTCGTAGCTGATTCCTGGGTCAGACAGGGCTACCCTCTCTCGCCGGTGTTGTTCAACTATGCAGTCGACTGGACAATGAACAAAGTCTCGGCTGGTTACCCCTGTGTCCAGTCGAGTCCAATGGTCCACATCTAGGACCTGGAGTTTGCAGACGATGTTGTCGTGCTAGAAGATTCTTCCGCCACACTTCAAGCATTCCTGGACCGACTAGATTACTTCTCGAAGACTACTAGTCTCGAAGTTATTTCGGCAAAAAACGAAGGCTCTTTCGACTTCCGATGGGCCGTTAGCTCAACAGTTGTCCATCAATGCATCATCGTTCAAATATCTGGGATCAACTTTGCTTCCCAGTGGTCAGGCGAAGTACTGCCAAGGATTGACGGAAAGCGTGTCTTCAGCTCCGGCGTGTGCTCTGGTCACGGAGCGAAATTAGCCTTCAAACTAAGATTCACGTCTTCTGTGCCGTTATCTAATCCTTGCTCATATATGGGTGTGAAACCTGGCCACTAAAGGCTGAAGATACCAGGAGGCTGGAGATGTTCGACCACTGGTGTCTGTACCAAATTCCTCGTACAAACTGGCAGGAAATGTTATCAAACCACGAAATAAGGAGGCGATGCTGTGAGATTCGCCAACTCTCCGTCCCTCTTCAACGCCGCCGCCTACAGTGATTCGGTCAGATATTCCGGCGACCTGACACGGAACTGTCCAGACAAACACTCTGCCCTGCGCTATGTACGGGATGGCGCTGTGGCCTGGGTGGTCCACGGAAAATGTGATTGAGCGCCGTCGAGAAAGACACAGAGCGCCTCGGACGACATGTAATCTACGGCATGCGATAGTGGAACAAAAACTGGGTGACGATTAGCGCTGAACCTGCATCCACCCGCATAGTCGACGATGATTCACGATATCCAAGGGGCCGACTTATTTTCTGGCAGGAGATAGTTGAGTAAAAGTAAAAAAGTAAGTCGGTTTAATAGTTTGTCGCGCACTAAATCTTGCATGCGTCTGGTTTCTTATTTCATCCAAAGTGAGTGTTGCATCTTCAATTATCCAATCAACAACTTCATCTACTTCGAATTCAAAAAGCATTTTGGTTCGTTCCCTTTATTCTTCGGAATCAAATCAAATTATTCAAAGATCGTATCCAAGAATGGTTTGTTTTACATTTGACTCCGCAACTTCTAGCAACGTTTTGCCGTTCCTCGCCTTTATTATATGCAACAACTACTCGCATACGTATCTCAGGTGCGCATTGGGCACACGAACATCGCCGTTTCGAATTCACAGCAAAGCAATTTACCTAGAGTAAAATGAACAATGAACATTAGTTATAAACATTTATTTACCCTATCAGTTTAAACGGACTTCGATTGAACGGATAATTCACTTACACTTAGCTCTCTGGGTGACCCGCTTTTCGGGCTAGCGTTCTCAGGCTCATTACTTCTGTTGTGAACAGAACATGAGTTGGGGGCCGGCTCAAATTGATTGTGCCAATAGCCGGATTTCATCTGTGCCCATCGATGCACAGCAAACAAACCTACCACCTACTGTTAGCCTGTTGTGAATCCAATGTGCACAAGCCTACTACGTAAACGCACCAATCCTTCCCCCAAGACCTGAGTTACACGCCGGTCTGAAACCGACCCAGAATGCCGCTATTACTAGGCCAGTAGCTGAGGTTGTTGTGGATATACTGTTGAGAAAAAACAGAAAACCGCGCACGATTCTTGCTCCTACAAGCCTATACAATCTAATATCTAAAGTGTTGCTCAATAATCACTCAAAAGCCCAGCCGAACTGCGGTCTATCATTCGCATGGTCAGGTGATTTACCGCCACCGTGCGTCAACAGTGAAACCTGCTTTGGGTGGGGGGGCATTTTTTGCGAGCAGTATACACCGCCCAATGACGGTCATTGGTGTTCCGACAGACAAATCGTTGCTCTGGCCCAGGATAAGTCCAAACACGTGATCAAACAGATCGATTTGAACAAAATCGAGAGACGGATTGAAAAACCGTCAATCCGAGGGATAACGTCAACCCTAAAATGTGTTCAGCTGCCAGGGCGTAACGACTAGCGCGACAACCTTGATGCAAACGGAGCATCAAGTGCACACAGACAGGACCAAGTCAATTCAACGCAAGACGTACGCGAATGCCTTATTTACTGATTGGCTCATTGGAGATCACAAGGTCTATTGGCTCGGAGCCGATTGGTCAATGAGCGTGTGATGCCAGACAGGCCAAGGTCATTTGCGGCGTGCACACGGCGTGATCAGTCCACGCGCTTGTACAGAGGTAACGATGTTCAAGGTAAGTCGCTTCCCGGATGCGGTGTTTGATAATACCGACTCAAGGGTCTTTCAGCAATTGTAACCGGTGGTGGATCGGGTTTGGGACTTGCTACTGCCAAAAAGTATTGTGATTCAGTTCCCGGATATGTAAATCAGATTGTTAGGAAGTGGTTGTAGCGTTCTGGTTTGTGATATCCAAAAATCTCCTGGCTTCAACGAAATTGAAAATGATTGTGTATATTGCCCAACTGATGTAGGTTCTAACTGTTCTTGGTCTTCGAAAATTATAGGTGGCCTCCGAAACAGATGCCACAAATGCTGTTCAAATGGCGAAGTCGAAATTCTCCAAATTAGATATCTTGGTTAACTGTGCGGGAACAGCCTTTGCCTGTAAAACGTACAATGCGACAAAAAAACAACCACACCCTCTGGAAACATTTGAGAAGGCTATCAGGGTAAGTTTATCTCTAGTTTATTTCGCTCGATAGACGGTTGTTCCTTGTGCTACTGCGATTCCTTAATGTTGTTTCTCAGCTGAATTTGCTTCTAGAAAGTTGGTAGCATTTGATGGTAAATTCCATCCAGTTTCTCTTATTTATTTCGTCGCAGGGGCAGACGATTTAAAACGTACTGTGAATATATATATATATATATATATATATATATATAATGTACAATATATAATATATATTCACATGAGCTTAAAATCAACCATGGTGCCAATGCAGCAACAACAATTATAAATAGGGAGATTCAGATTACAAAGACAGAGTCACACAATGAAAGAAAAAATAAAGTACTGTGGTTTTCTTCTTTTCAGCATATACTTTTAGGTGTTCTTTGTCATTTTCTTTGTCGGAATGAAATTTTGTGATTGGGAGGGGGGGTACGACAGTTCGACAGACAGCCCGCACAGCATTCGCGTCACTGACTTTTATTTTGAGCCATCTTTCACAGCATCTCTAACCAACGACAGTCCTCGTCCCTTGGCCCCAACCAGGGAGGCGAGAAGCACCAACCGAAGTCAAAGCCGAAACTAACTTCTTCATGCCCCTGCGCAAAGTCGTGACCTAACCGCCACGTTCCTTCTTTCAGCTTTGCTCGGTACGTGCCGATAGAGCATGGAAAGATAGACGATTGGCGGACATTCGTAAAACGTGACCGAACCGCCGTGGATGGTATAGAGCGATCACTCCGTTAGGAGAGCGGCTATCCGTGCTTAACGCGGCGGCGCACCTTGTCATTACTAACACACTACGACGCTCGGGGAACCTGCGCACTCAATCTCAGCTTGCGACTCCGATCGCTCCAACCCACTACCGAAAATCAGAAAGCAAGAGCCCGATTCGCCCAAAATGTGTCTTTCACAGAAATTACTATGCTGTATGTACAGCGAAAATCGAACATTCCCGAACTGAGGTGTCCAGTTAGGTTCAAGCCGTGTTGATCTGACTAGGTTGGTAAAAATGTTTTGGCAGATTGATTATTGATCCATTGACCCAATTTGCGTCGGACTGTAGATGAATGCTCGGTCAGCAAGGAGGGTTACGTCATGAGTGGTCTGACAATTTATTTACTATTGAATGTTCAGTCCGGCCTGGATCGCTCGAGGTGGTTAATGGCTTGTATAAAAAAGTCTTTTTCACTTCAACATCCTAACAATTACTCCCTCGATGTTCCCACTGTTGTCGGACACGGAAAGACATCAAGCAACCTCAACGCAAAGTGACCAGGTCTCGCAATCGTAAAGTAGAACACCACCAACCGCGGTGTCGTACATCCGTCATTTAAGATAGAGCTGAATATCACGACAACGCCACAGGTATTGCGGGGTCGCGAAAGCTGCTTTCGCTGAACTTGAACTGACCTCCTCCCCATTGCCCTCTCCAACTGTTATCAAGCTTTCAAAGTACTTATGGTTGTGGACTTACTGGAGGTCCCCGCCAATCTTGCAAAGACATTTTGTACATTTGGATACCCCAGTGGGTAAGCTGTTCACACCATGTTGCATTTCCCGTATAATATCACTCAGCAGGGCGATATCATCGGCATATTCCAAGTTAAAAACTGTTTCCCGGGAGGAGGTGAACTCCACCGCTTGGAAGGTCAGATAAGGCATTCCGTAGAACATCGTGTATGGCAGATTTTAAGAGAAATGAGGAATATATTGGGTAACCTTTTCGTACTTCACTGGAGACTACCAAAGGGGCAAAAGTTGGCCATAGGCTCTAACTCGACCGGAGATGTGACGATGCAACTCTTTGAGAACTGATGCATCACGACGAGACTGCACCTTAACGTGGTGTGATGGCTTGCGCGCTTTATGACTCAAAGAGCTATTCACGATGGCTTCTTTAAGACAAAGATGCAATCATACCTGACAGGTCAATGGGTAGAGGTCAGACAAAGTCCAGTCTCCTGGTTTTCCAGGTTGGGGGTCGATTTGAGCTGGCAACTCAGTCGGAAAAACCAGTGGAAGAATAATTGATCCAAGCAAATGGGCTTCCACTAAGCCATCCCGCTGCCTTGCGGATAGGTTCTTGTTAGAACTAAAGGCTTCGGATGAGGACCCTAATCGTTCTCCCGCTTTGTGGCTGGACACCCTAGCAATACCCGTCCAACATCTCCCATGAACTTCACGAATAGAAAGAATTCCATACTGCATCGGTCGTCGCGCAGGCTAATCAGGACGGCGCTGCCCATTGCATCGATCGGCGTGGGTAGTGTTAAGTGTGCTACTGCTCAGAGTTCCCTCTGTTATTCAACCTTTGTCTTCTGTCCCTAACCATCCCTCTTTGCCCCATCTATCCACCCATAATGCTCCCACTGATAACACGGCCGATACTCGCAACGATTCACTGTCAAATAGTATCGGGAATAATCCCCTGCCTGGTAACTCACATTTTCTCAAGCCCCGTCAGCCTCTGAATCTCGGCTCCTTCAACGTGCGTACACTGATGCAGGCCGGTCAGCAGGCGTGCCCAGCGCTCACAATAGATTCTCCGAAGATTGATGTCTGCTGCTTAAGCGAAATGCGTATACAGGATTCGAGCAGTGTAATTCAACTAACTGCTCCTGGAATCTCATCGAGGTATATTCTGCACACTTCAGGAGACGAAGCAGCTAGAGCTGTGGGTCAACGTGGTGTAGGAATTGTCTTGACTGACAAGGCTGAAGCTGCCATTTTAGACTGGATTCCTGTTAACAGTCGTTTATGTGCTGTGAGACTCCAAGGGTCAGTCGGCGTTCGAAAGGATAGTTGTGTTAAACGCACTTTGTTTGTGGTCTCGGCGTACGCCCCAACGGACTACAGCTCAGACTTGCAGAAAGATGAGTTCTATGATGCCCTCGCCATTCTCGTTCGCAGCAATAAAGGTTCCGACATTGTAGTGCTAGCTGGTGGATTCAATGCACAAGTTTGCAAACTTAGTTTGTCAGAAGCTTGTTTAGGTGGGCGTTGTGCTTCACCCGCTCAGCGTACAGATAACGGGGATAGGCTTCTCCAGTTTTGTGCAGACAATCAATTGTTCTTGTCTAGCACAAATTTCCGACACAACTCGCGTCGCACAGCGACATGGTGCTCTAACTCCACAGGTACTTTGAGTCAAATTGACCATATTGCCGTAGGCTACCGATGGCGCAGTTCTGTTCAGAACTGTAGATCTTACTGGTCCACGTACGTAGAGTCGGATCATGCATTAGTTTTAATGCGATTATCTCTCCAGCTCCATGGTCATCGTCGCAAACCGCAAACCCCATTAGCCGTGCAACGTTTGTGTGATCCAGAAGTACGCACCCGTTATGAGCAGAAGTTAGCACATGAGCTGGGATCCACGGAGAACAGTAATGTGGATGAGCATTGGGTTCATATCAAACAAGCGATACACGTGGCAGCAGGTTTTGCCTGTGGTCCTAGATCGGATGTCCATCAAAGACACTGGATCTCGCAACAGTCGTTGAGTATAATGGAGCAAAAGCGTCAGCTTTCGAATCGTAAGGAGATGAATAAGATGCGGAGAAAGCTGCAAAGGCAAGTTACGAAAAGCCTTAAGAATGATCGCGAAAATTGGTGGGTCAAGGCAGCCGAAGAAATGGAAATAGCAGCTGCTTCAGGTAACAGTCAAAGACTGTTCAAACTTATTCGTGACACCGGTGGACGGCGAACTCAGGTCAGTGAAACGATTTGCGATAGAAATGGAGAACCCATCCATGGCAAACAGCAAAGGCTTGACCGCTGGGCCGAGTACTTCAAAGAACAGTTTAGCTGGCCGCACGCTAGTGTAGTTACTCCCGTGTCAACAACTGTGACTCCTTGGGTGGTATCACTTGAGCCTCCATCAGAAGTAGAAGTAGAGTCATGTATTCGATTACTAAGGCGGGGGGAAGCGGCAGGTCCCGACGAACTCCCTCCAGTTCTTTTCAAACTGGGTGGTGAGGCGTTGATAGAATCACTAACTGCCTTGCTACGTGACATTTGAAACGAGGAGCGTATTCCGTTAATATGGAGCGAGTCATTGATTGTTCCCATCTTCAAGAAGGGAATACGCAATGACTGCAGTAATCATCGTGGGATTAGCCTAATCCCGATAGTCACCAAAGTATTAGCTTCGATTTTGCTGCATCGTCTTACACCGGCTCGCGAGAGGAATGTCCGCGAGCAGCAGGCTGGATTCCGCCCAGGTCGAAGATGCATCGACCACATTTTTACTCTTCGCGGACTACTTGAAACGCGTCACACGCATCGCCGACCGACGATAATGATTTTCTTAGACCTGAAAGGCGCCTTCGATTCAGTTGATCGAACATCGCTTTTCAGTGTTTTTCATCGAAAAGGTATGCCCCAGAAGTTCGTGAACCTAATGAGATCATTGTATTCTCATACTTCTGGCCGCGTTAGGGTTTGCGGCCAACTATCCGGTCGGTTCGAAACGACCAGTGGTGTTCGGCAGGGATGCCCTTTGTCTCCATTCCTTTTCAACTTCGTCATGGACGAAATGATGGAAAGTGCGCTGCAAAATCTTCAAGATGTAGGCATCCAACTGGGAAATAGTGAAAAGCTATGTGACCTAGATCACGCAGACGACGTTGTCTGCTTGTTCGAATCAACGGAACATGCTCAGCGTGCACTAGATAGACTTGGGAGAGCTGTAGCTCCATTCGGCATGCGCTTTGCACCTTCAAAGTGTAAGGTGATGTTACAAGACTGGACGTCAACAATTCCGAGCTTGATGTTCGATGGGGAGGTGCTGTCAGTTGTCGACCACTTCACCTACCTCGGCAGCTGCGTGACGACGGATGGGAGCACAGTAGTGAAGGTGAAGTACGCGGATATCCTAGGCTCGAGCGGCGTACGCTGGACTGAAGTACTTGTGGCGGCGACCTGATATTTCACTGAAGTTGATAGGTCGTGTATACTGTGCCACTGTGCGTTCAGTTCTGTTGTATGGTTGCGAAATTTGGAGTCTGCGTGCTGAAGATATTTGTCGTCTTGAGGTTTTCGACCATCGATGTTTACGTAGTATCGCTAGGGTTGGGTGGAATAGCCGAGTAAGCAACGATGAGGTCAGAAAGCGAGTATTGGGTACTAATTCAGAGAACGTTTTGTCACAGCGTATCCAGCTTAGTAGACTTCGTTGGTTGGGACACGTGTTACGTATTGCAAACACGTCTACCGTACCGTGTCCTATTCTCCGTTCTTCCTCAGAAGTGGAAAAAACCACGTGGAGGTCAACAGATGACGTGGCAGCGAGGAATGAGAAAATATAAAGCAAACTTAGGAAAACTAGGTGCTTCACCTCTTCGTGGTTGGGGTAAAAAAGATCCATCAACCAGCTGGCTGGAGACACTGAAGGATATGGCAGCGAACCGCGAACAGTGGCGATCGTGTTGTCACTTTCTATCGAGTCAGAATGACTGATCGATGTGTGTTTTATCAGTTATACAGAGTATTCCATGTGTTTCTACCATGGCAATGTTCCGTTTTACCACCCCTGTAGGTCCACTCCCTGTCCATCTTATATATTCAAACTTTCTTATTTAACGTGCAACATGGTGAGAAAGGCAGTGGTCAGTGGGGCTTGCCCTGCTGTTTAACGCTGTACGATGATGATGATGATGATGATGATTTCTCAACAAACAATTCAATAGTGCAGTCCTATGGACGGAGTGGAAACCCCATCGGTTGTTCACGAATGCGATGTCCGTTAGTCTTTGGAAAATATGACGGTGCTCTATCAGTTGTCGGAAGGTGAAGATTTGATCGGAACATCCATGACTGGCACAAAACCCAGCTTGCTGCTTTCAATAATATATATATTTCGCACCTAACTGGTGTCAGACTGTGCCAAAAAAACATGATACAATCGGGGAGGAATGGGTAGATGGTCCTAGTCAATGATTTGCTTGTGGGCGAAATACTTCCAAGTTGCCCAAGTTAAAGCAGTTGGCTTTCTTAGGGGTCCACAACCGGATCCTTTTGCTATGCAAAGCTTGACCTGTAAGGTAGCGGGACGAAACCTGGGACCCGTAACCCACTAGGGCCGGTGATTGAATGCTCAGTTCATATGCCCTTCGAATGAGGCCAAGCATCCTGGGTGTCCAGTGCACCTCTCCACCACAAATGCCGATGAGCATACCGTTGAGCGCCTCATACGCCATCGTCGGTTGTTTTGGAATCAGGGTTTAGCCATCTCCCTAGACTGACTCATTGTCAACCAACCCGATGGAGAGCGCCGGGCATTCGCTTCCGTCCTCTCACTTTAGTAGGGACACAGCCAGGAGACGGCAGTGAGTAGGACTTCCTCAGCAGAGGCTGTGTTAGAGGCACAGTCACTTGGGAGTGTTTTGATCCGTCTCACTCACTCTAGTGAGAAAACTCTTTTGCCTTCGAACCATCTCGCCCATTGTGCGAAACGAACCGTTTTTATAGATCACTAGGTGATCAAAATTAAAGTCATTGTACGCAGCTTATTGGTACAGAACTTTTCCCCCGAACCAAGACTTCTGAATGGCTATCTAGCTCAAGTCTCCGATTAGCTGATTTCTTTGCGATCGGTTAAAACAACTGCTGGCTGCAGATTGGTTACTTTCCGTTCCGTTCGATTAGAAGAACTCTTGGCCGCTGATTGGTTGACTCCGCTCGGTTCGGTAAGGGCGGCCGTTCGGGGCTAATTGGATGGCTCCGTCCCGTTTCGTCACGAACTGACTTAATCATCGACTCGCTTCGCTGGCCTGAGGTTTGCCACCGATTTCACAGACGAATACGTGCAGTCTGTAAAGAAAACTAGGCCATCTATCGATGCGTCAACAAATACCCTCACAGTGAGCATTTCGAGGGGCGTTCAGGACGAGCAGCCATCTCGGAATTTGAGACATCCACCCCCGACCATACAGAAGCATTTGAGTCTTCTCTTCACGCGTCTGGTACGACCTTCGAAGTACGACAGACGCAAACGTCTTGGACGCTATTGGGATTAGGCTTTAATCCCAGTGGTTAGAGCAGTCACTGCGAGTCCTTCTTAAAGATGGAGACGACAATCGATTCCTCCCAAAATGAAGGAACCTATTCAGAATCTCAAACTTCGGAGAACAAAACGAAGTTCTCTAATGAGCTGCACTCCACCATCTTTAAGAATGGCTGGAGAATGCTTTCGGAACCCAGCGCTTCGTGACGTCCTAAGGTCTCGATTTCCTTTCGGATCTGCGTTTCAGTAGGTGGATTTGTCGAAACGGACCACTGGACGTGTGCCGGAAGAGTTATGAATGCTGACACTGAGGGCCAGCTGAACTGTCTAAAAGTCTTCCCAGCGTTCAAGAAATCATTGTTGATTGTGAACTTAGTATCCGTCAGCTTCATAAATTGTTTAACTTACACCTAATGGCTTCCTACCGGTGACTCGAATGAGATAAAACAGCTTGCGGGAATTTTCCATGGCGGCTTCACGTTCCATCACTGCGCGTTGCTACCACCGGATTTCGCTGTCCATGCGAGGATTCACGTTAAGTGCCATCTCATTTCAAGTCGTGCTTCACTATACTCGCTTGCAGCCGAAATCGACTGGCGTTCGTCCAGAAGGCGCAGAGATTGAGCAAAAATCGGGGGTCTGGCGGCACGACGAGACAGGCCACAAATTACTAGACTAGTAAAATGCAACATATTCTTGTTAAGCGACCAGTGCTGGTTTATGTTGGCGGGTGGGGTTGCATCTCGCCTTTCAACTAACGCGTTTTAAAAGACGGATGTGCGAGACGAATCGGAAAGCTTATCATAAGTTAACCGTCGTTGCAGCATGCGTTTGGAGGGCCCACCAAAACACACGAACAGCTCAGTGCAGACTAATGCAGCAAACCGTCCCCTGTTTTTTCAGCTGCAGGAATCAAGGCCAAAAGAGCCTCCTGCATGCGCGGACAGGGAGTGGACCTACAGGGGTGGTAAAACGGAACATTGCCATGGTAGAAACACATGGAATACTCTGTATAACTGATAAAACACACATCGATCAGTCATTCTGACTCGATAGAAAGTGACAACACGATCGCCACTGTTCGCGGTTCGCTGCCATATCCTTCAGTGTCTCCAGCCAGCTGGTTGATGGATCTTTTTTACCCCAACCACGAAGAGGTGAAGCACCTAGTTTTCCTAAGTTTGCTTTATATTTTCTCATTCCTCGCTGCCACGTCATCTGTTGACCTCCACGTGGTTTTTTCCACTTCTGAGGAAGAACGGAGAATAGGACACGGTACGGTAGACGTGTTTGCAATACGTAACACGTGTCCCAACCAACGAAGTCTACTAAGCTGGATACGCTGTGACAAAACGTTCTCTGAATTAGTACCCAATACTCGCTTTCTGACCTCATCGTTGCTTACTCGGCTATTCCACCCAACCCTAGCGATACTACGCAAGCATCGGTGGTCAAAAACTCAAGACGACAAATATCTTCAGCACGCAGACTCCAAATTTCGCAACCATACAACAGAACTGAACGCACAGTGGCACAGTATACACGACCTGTCAACTTCAGTGAAATATCAGGTCGCCGCCACAAGTACTTCAGTCCAGCGTACGCCGCTCGAGCCTAGGATATCCGCGTACTTCACCTTCACTACTGTGCTCCCATCCGTCGTCACGCAGCTGCCGAGGTAGGTGAAGTGGTCGACAACTGACAGCACCTCCCCATCGAGCATCAAGCACGGAATTGTTGATGTCCAGTCTTGTAACATCGCCTTACACTTTATAGGTGCAAAGCTTTGTTCGATGACGGCCGACCAACTCTAGCATTCAGATCCCTGGACAAAATCATGATACTAGCCCGGTTTGCTTAGTGCAGGAGGTCGTGGAGCTTCTGGTAGAAGGTATCTTTGATCGCATCTGGGATGGAATCGGTCGGTACATAAAACGAAACGACGAGCAAATTGCGTCTATCGAACGGTGATAGCTCACTTTGCACGGATCCCTGAGCCTCACTTCGCATAAACGACTGTCATCAGGGATCCATTCTAGCGGCGCCTTCTCAGCTCCTTCACTAAAGGCAATGCCAACGCCAGCAAAGCCAGAAGCCGCAGTTTCAGCGTCCTCAGAAAGTAAGTGTAAGTGGAACTTCACGGGAGGATTAGATGCGGCGTCGGCCGAATGATGGATCTGGAGTCTTGAATACGAGTCTCCTAAATGCAACACATCGGTGGCAAGGCACTCAAGCGAACGTGCGAAACCCACCTGTTGTCCTTTTTGCATCAGGGGTTCGTATGTTGAACGTGGCTAGTTTGAATGAGTATCGAGGGCGAAGAAGGGCATCGGCTGATGTTAGCGGGTTCGGTGATACTTGGAAGGTAGATGAAGAAGAACAAGAGAAAACAGCCAGAATTTCCACCAGTGGTACTACAGCGGACATGGTCGACCAAAGAACTCATGAGTGTGGAAATTGAAAAAAACGTGGGAATGGAGTGGATACAGTAGAAACAAATTGTGTGCAGTGTAGGAGAGCGTTCTTACCTGCTCGTGAAAGGATCGTCAACCATTGTATCAGTAAAGTCATCCATGGTTGTAGAAAATAATAAAACTAAATTTACACGCGACCAAGAACTTGTAACTTTTGAAAAGAGTCATTTGAAGATAAGGAAAAATAGAGAACGGATTCTGCGATCTAAGCATTCTCTTCAGTTAGCTCTTTCAAAGTTCGTAAATCTCGCCAAACGGGACAACAAGTTCTAACTGGGACCCTTAGAACCTTCAAAGTGGATGTGTGTTGTCTCCGGAATACACATACAAGACCCAATTTCAGTGATAGCAATTCGCTTCAGAAAAGAATTTCCGTTCCACTCCGCGTCTCGGTTGATTCGTGGCCAGATTGTCGTTGACATCGCTCCGAGCCGGAAGGCTCAACGTGCACTGCTGGGCTGGATTCCTAGTCAGCAATCGTGTGTATGCAGTTCGCTTGGATGATTTTGTGCATGTTACCAGCAACAGGCTATATCGTCGATGCTTGATCGTCGTTTTTGTGACCGCCCTGATTGGCTGTAGCTCTCATGAAGCCAACAAGATTTCCCCTGTGATTTGTCCCAACTGCTCCACAGCGTGCACTTTACGGACAAATCGGTCGTTGCTGACGATTTCAGTGCTCAGGTTATTATTCCAAACGAGGGCGAGAGACATATTAGAGGGCGATTTTGCATTGCGGTCGATAGAACCTATAACGGTAGTCCACCCATCCAACCATTTTGTTATCGCTGCAGTCAGATGCCAAGGATCTAGATAAATGGTGGATAGAGATCAAAGAAAGTATGAAGTATCTGAGAGAAGAAGCACCTCTGAGTTGGTAGACTGTCGCACCCGACGGGATATTTTCCATATATTTGGTCTCCATCGCTTACCCAATTCTCATCTGTGGCTCCACAAATTTGAGACATCCATCAGTCGATACGTTTCGCAAACTGTACGTCGGGCGGACCAAACCATATTGAGGTTAACCAAGGCCGGCGCCCAGATTGTTAAGATGATTACTCCGTAGTCGGATGTAATCTGTTGGATCCAGCGGCTACTAAACAAATTCGTCTAATCAACAGGGTTGCACAGACCTCTGGGTCATGGTCATCTCTACTGAGTGCCAAACGAGCTCCAGGAGAGTCACCGTCAACCATGCACCAAGACCACTTGTACGCGTTGCGCATTCCGAATTGTTAGACCACCATCCAAAAGACGTATGAACCCCTCGATCGGCCACCGGCTCCCAACACTCGGACTCCCTAATCGGCAGGTAACATTTGGCTGTGTATCGGCTAGAGGGGCCACATTGACCTAAAGGCGAGTGGCGCGAAGGACGCCGCTTCGTACACTATTCCCAAGTCTCTCCTCGTATTGTCTACGATTCGTTCTGATCATGCTACGGTGCCTCCGGCAAGCGACGCACCTTGTGTTCCCCTAGTGGCCGGGTAGACCCAAGCACGAACTGTGAACCTAAACCCGAACACAAGCTCACAAGTCCACATGTCTTCCTGGAACGTGTGAACTCTAGATTCAGGCAGCCAGTGCATTACCGTGCGCACAATCTACGACTTCGGAATTGACATAGCTTGTCTTTCCGAAGTATGCCTTCCCCACTCCGGAAGCGGATATATTTAAGTCCCTTCAAACGGACGCATCCTACTGGATGTACCGTAAAACGGCGAAGAACGCGTCCACGACACCATGGAAACGGTGACGATGGCGGTTCGACAAAAACACAGAGACAAGCAGGGTCGTTGGATGTGCCGGATGCAGCGCTATTCCGTGGGCGATGTACATACACGATCTGCAGAGATAAAAAATGAAAACCCGATGAGCCGAAGCCCAGTTAGTGTATGAGCAGGTACCAACAATTTCGTCAGAGGGTATGTAAATGATGGCCTATGCTAATGCATCACGGTATCACAGTGAACTAGTAGATAATTCCGGGCCTAATAGAGTTGCAATCGCAATGAAAAATGCAGCACACAACCCCCTGATCTCTTGGGAACCTAATCCACCAAAAATTGCCGTGGCACGGTTTTTGAGCACTTCGTTTAACGTGCCCGTGATTGCAGGCTACGCACCAACGCTATATGCTAAGCCAACCACTAGAGATAACTTCTACAATGAACTTCAGAATTCGGTAAATCGGGTTCCCAGGCGTGACATCCTGTTAGTTTCAGGAGATTGGAACGCTCGCACGGGGCTGGCAAACAAGCATACCAAACGTACTGGGAAAAGTCGGCTTCAATGGGCGATGCGAGAATGGCGACTGCTTGGTCACGTTTACAGACCTCAGTCAACTGGTCGTTACAGATACCCGCTTTCAGCACCCGAAAAGGCACTTGCTGACTCGGTACTTCAGCGACGGTAGGGCAGCGCACCAAGTCGGTTACATCTTAATGCGATCTAGTTTGGCATCATCGGTCGACAACTGTCCGGCATACCAGGGTGGCCTAACGGTCAATGCCAATGGCACAGACCACACACTAGTACGCACTCGCCTCAAGCTTCAACGGTCGCGCGAACGCGCCCCAAACAGTGTGGTTTTTCGTCGAGGATTAGGCTTCGACCAATTCCAGAACATTGCTATTAATTTCAACAACCCATTTCAGCGTGCTTCATTGACTTTGTGACAGCGTTCGGTTCCGCTGACAGTTATTCTAGAGCGTACTGTGTGGCGACGGAATGCTCAAAAACACATCAGATCGGTGGGATCGTACTACTTGGCAACACAGGGGCGCGTCCTCGCTTACGGCGAAGAGTCACTAGAGTTCCCACTCGACTCCGGCGTCCACTAAGGATGTCCACTAACACCAGTCCAAATTAACTACACTATAGATTGAATAATACGTTGCACCCTGGACAACTTTCAAGAAGTACAAGCTCGCCACGATGCCTGGATTACAGACCTCGAATTCGCAGACTACATTGTCATTCTAGGAGAGAATCCCGGTTCTCGACCGTATTGTATGTGAAGCCAAGGCTGTTGGTCTGTAGATAAACACTTCGAAGAAGGAATTCCTCACGATCTACAAGGTCCAAAATACTCAATACACATCAGTGGTGAAACGCTGGAACAGGTGCACCACTTCAAGTACCTATTTTCACTACCGACAAAACGGTCAGGTCAGGGACGAGGTTAAGCTTCGTGTAGACTGCGCAAGGACAACGTTCCTACAACTTTGCAAATAACTGTGATCTCGCGGTGAAATAAGTCCCCTACTCGGATATGCGCAAATATATGGAGGTGCCAAACACCCTGTCCTTACATATGCATGCGGAGCCCAACCGTTGAGAGCAGACGATACTAAAAGGCTGGAAAGCTTCGACCACTGGCAATTCCACTACATTGCCAATTTGAGGTGAAACGGTCGCGTCTTAAACTCGGCCGTGCGTCAACACTGTACAAATGGAGAACAACTTTTCACTAACGACGTCGCCTTCAGTGGTTTGACCATGCCCTTCAGGGTCTCGAAACGAAACATACGGAAAGGAGCCCATTACCATCTCCTTTCCCAGACTGGAAGTGGTAGTGGCTAACTGAAGACATTGGTTAGCACTAATACGGCAGACATGAATCGCCTTGATCTTCAGTCCATCTTCAAAGAGCGCGACTGGCGCAACAACTGGTTTTTACGGTGTGCAGATCTTGCCGCAGGCCGAAAAGCGTGGACTGCTGCCATCGGAGACATCCAAGAAGTTGACCTATCCTATCGCACGGGATAGTCACGTGGAAGTAAAAGTCGTAAGTAGGATTGCTAATGCTACCGGAAGCCCTGGAAGCAGTCATACAAGCGATCGAAATCTGCTTCGTCAGTCGAATTGTTAGATGCTCGCAAATCGATTCCCACGAATCGCAGATATGATGGGGCACGCGGTTGCCTTAGACGTTAACTAAGTCGGGACATGAGCAGTGCTGGGTTGCGAAGCGTAGAGAGATAGATAAGTCTACGGCGATCAACAACAGCCACAACCTTTTCCGTCTAATCAGAAATACGAATCCACAAAAGCAAGTCGTTAGCAAAGTGATCAAAGAGGCGAACGACTTACTGATTCGGACTCAGGAATGTCGTTGAGTTCGTTGCGTGGAGTATTTCGAGAAACAATTTAACTGGCCACAACAGATGAATTGAGTAGCATGATGGTTAGAGTTATGGATATTGATACCACTCCTCCGTTAGAATCAGCAATTCTCCGTGAGATATGCCATCTCATACGATATAGGGCTTCTGAACAGACTATGCTGCTGCTGTCCATTATCAAAGATGGTGACTCAGAATTGTCACCGGAGTTGACAAAACTGCTCGTTTTGATACGAGTGGAAGAACAAGTTCCGACGAACCAGTGTAAATTGGTAATCGTACTATCGCCTGAGAAAGGCGACAGGTCTTATTGTGGAGACCACAGGTTGATAAGTCTGGTTAACATAGTATATAAACTTCTGGCTGGTGCAATCCTTCAACGCTCGCAAATGCTGCTTGCGCGAGAATCCAGTTAGGTTCAGACCTGTTTGGGGTTGTGTTCATCACGTCTTCAGTGTTTGAGAGATTTTAGAACATAGAAATACGCTCTGTAGAGCCACCATCTCTGTTTTTGTTGGTTTAAAAGCGGCCTTCGACTCAGTCGGCCGCACAAATATCTAGCGCTGCGTTTTGTGAAAAGATGTCTCGGAGCAATTCACTTCCCTTATGAAATCCCTATACGTGAATAGCCGAAGCCAAATCCGGGTTTACGGTGATCTTTCATCCGAGTTTACCACGAGAAGTGATATTCGTCAGAGTTGCCCGCTTTCTCGTTTTCTCCTTAACGTTATGGTTTTTATGGTGGTAAAAACTGCCGTTTGTGGTGTGGCCATAGTGGCAGTGAACTTCACCCGGGTAGAAGTGCCAAACCTTCAATATGCGGACGGCATAGTTCTAAGTAGAGATCCAGGTAAGTTGCGGGCCTTTCTGAACAGCTTGTATAACTGCGTAGCCAAGGTTCAGTATGTGTTTCGCATCTTAAAGTGCTGTTCCAGGACTAAATGAACCCAACACCAAACCTTTTTGGCGTCCGGAGAAACTAAAGACCAAGTAGACAAGTTCTGTTGTCTAGATAACTACATTTCACCTATAGGGCTATTATCGGATGTAGTGTTTTTGCGTACAAGCATTGCGCGTTGGGTATTTGCCAACCTCAGTCTTCTGTGATGTCGACGTGATATCCGTTTCTCCATCAAGGGTCAAGTGTATGCTCCAGCAGTCAGGCCAGTTCTTCCCTATTGCTCAGAAACGTGGCCACTCTCGGTGGAGGATATTGTAAGATTGTCGTTATTGAAATACTTGTTTTCGTGGCTTTGCTCGAATCTAGTGGAACCGGTGGGTTTCTACTTGTTTAGAGCATTTGATTACCACATCGGAGGTCAGAAGTTCGAGTTCCTGCCGTCACCAGTTACTTTGATGGTGAATAAGAATCCGATGTCGCCCGGCTCGTTATCACGCCTGACCTGTTGGGACCTTATGTCGTTCTCCACTCCGGAGCTTGATTGCCTGTTTTCCCTAATATTGCAGCAGTCCTGTTTCTCACCAGTACAAACTTTATATGTTATATTCGTCAGTATGCCACGTGGCGCCCGGCCTCTTCCAGATGGACCACGTCGCAATGAGCTACAGATTGTGCGACTGCATACGAAACTGCCGGTCGTACTGGAGCACTCCCCTTGACTCCGACGACGCGTTAGTCTGTACTAAACTGCTCATCTGCTTCCGTGTGCGTGCCAAACGTACGATGCAGCAATGGTTAGACTGCGACAAGCTGTCTGGTCCGTTTTGTTTCTCAGCTTTCCGAAACGTTCTAGCTGAAAAGCTAGGATCAACGTCATCACATGACATCAACCAGCACTGGTCGTTTATCAAGAGTACCTTGTATTCTGCTGGCAAAGTGAATTGTGGTCTGACTCGTCGTGTCGTGACACTGGATTTCTGCTGAGTCTCTGCGCCTTTTTTATGCACGCCAGTCCCTCCCGGTTGGTAGTAAGCATAATGCAGCATGGATTACAACGAGACATGAACTCAACGCAAACCTGTATAGGGACCGCGAAATCTGGTGGTTTCGGAAAGCATCAGACGTGGGACATGCTGTCGCAATGGAAAATCCCCGCAAACTGTTTCATCTCGTCCGAATCATTGGTAGGAAGCCATTTAATGTGAGCGAAACGATCTGTGAAGCTAACGGTTCGCCTATCCAAGGTCCGCAGAGACGTCTTGTACACTGAGCTGAAAACACTTACACGCAGTTTAGCTGGCCTCCAGCGTCGGCTTCTCCCATGGCTGTTCTGGCACGTGGCCCGTTTCGACAGATTCACCTTGAGGCGGAGATCCTCTAGGAAATGCAAACCTCGAGACGTTACAGAGCGCCGGGCTTCAGTGGCTTTCTCCAGGCCCTATTTAAGGTCAGTAGGATGTAGCTTGTGAGATAACTTCGAGCTTCGGTCTCCAAGGACCGGCACTCCGAGGAAGTTCCTTTCTTGTGGGGAAATCGATCGTTGTCTCCATCTTCAAGAAAGGCTAGCACAATAACTGTGCCAACCATATGGGTGGGAATGGTGTACCTGAAAGGTATATCTCGGTCCTTAAATAGTTGTATCGTCATACCTCAAGTCGGGTTAGGGCTTATGACCAGCTTTCGCCACCCTTTATCGTCCCCTGTGGGGTACGACAAGGCTACCAAATATCCCCGTTTCTTTTCAACTTTGCTATAGAGGATGTCCTGCAGAACGCTTTGTCTGGTCTTTCAAACGGTAGAGTTGACCTCCTCCCAAGAAACAGAGTTTTCGACTTAGTATACGCCGATGATATCACCCTGCTAAGCGACAGTGCACAGGCAATTCACCACGCATCGGACCGCTTAGTGATTGAGGTGTCCAGATACGGTATGTGCTTCGCGCCTTTAAAATGCAAAGTACTTCTTCAAGACTGGCAGGAGCCTGTTCCTGCGCTCACCCTTAGTGATGATCGGTTAGAGGTAGTCAGTAGCTTCAAGTACATTGGGAGCTTAATCACAGTTTGTGGTGATGTTTTGGGGAGCAGATCACATTACGAATTGCGAGAGTCAGAGCAGCTTTCGCGAACCTGCGCCATCTGTGGCGCATCCGTTGTTTCGTACCGTCCCATTAACCCTAGTGAGAACTCAGATCGGCCTCAGAATCATGTCCGTTTATTAACACAAAACAAAGAATTTATAGGTTGCTCTCATTCGCCCACTTGTTGCGCGCAATGCGTTGGTCCGACTGGTGTAGGTGACCACACCTTGAGGCTTGAAAAACGCTGACAAGACTCATCTCTCATATATCGATCCACTCCAGCAATCGGCTGTCTTGTCACCCGAGATTCCGTTGTCTCACGCCTTGTGCTGGGTACCGCACCAGTGCTGACTGCCGAAGTGACTTGGCTGTTCGCCAACGACGGGTTGACACATTCCCTCACATCTATGACATCCGGCTTTACCTCAAGGGGAGGATGTACAGTGCCACAGTTCGTGGTGTTCCTAACAGTTTCGAGAACTCGCCCCTCTGCATTGAGGATGCTCGGCATTTTTCCGTATTCGACAGTTGGTGTCTCCGAAGCATTCCTCGTGTTTGACGGGAACATCAGGTAAGGAATGACAAGGTTCGTCATCGTGTGTTTCTTGTGCTGATAGTCGCCCTCTGACCGAGATAATCGCGCTACACCGCCGCCGATGGCTCGGGCACGTTCTTCGTATGTCCGCCCATTGTTTACCCTTTCTTGCTCGTTTTGCAAGGCTGAAAGAAGCGGCGCGGCGATCAGGCTGATTTGGCGCAGGGTATGAAGAGTCAGCTTAGGCCTTGAGTTCGGTTGGCGTCTCCCCTCTTCTCGGCTGGGGCCCAAGATATGAAAATTGCCACTGGCGCGAATGCTGTATAGCCCGTCTGTTGACTTCCCGTTTCCCATAATCAACTGAAAAACAGGCAAAAGAGGTTCACAAAAGGTGTACGGTAAAAATACCAATAAACTGTTACTTGTTGTAATCTTTATGTTCACTCCTAAACCCCCGTCCCCGACTTAGTACTTCTCTGTTGTTATTGTTGCTAAGTAGGCACCATGCTTGTTCTCAAGTCAGTGTAATATATATATATATATATATATATAAATGGGATTAACCATTCCATTACACTCGTTCGCAAGCACGTACTAAAAAAACAATACTGAAAAGTCTTGGGTACACTGATCAAATCACTAGATGAAACACTAAAGCTCATCAGGCTAGAATGAATCGATTGGTGTTGTGCCATGTTCCGGGTAGGATTCCTCGGTGTGCATTGTTCGCTGAGGCGTGTTTTGGTTGAAGGTTGAAAAGGCCGTGACCAGTCTGTGGGATGGAGTGAAGCCACTCTTGTATCGACTGACTTTCTTCATCAACCTAATGCCATTATTCGTAGTTCTTCTCTTACTCCTTTCATACTCTTTTTTATTATTTCGTTTTGAGGTTTCTGCTAGGAGATAGCAATGGAAGCCACCGCATCCGGTGCATGGTAATGGTTGTCTGAACTGAACTGAGCTGACAACCGATCCGTGTTGTCTTGGTTATTTTCCGTGTTCGTTGCGTTAACTAATGACGCTAAGTCACTGAGTCTAACGGGATTCCAGTACACCACCACCGTCATTCTTGTGTGTATCCGTCCTATTTTCTATATTTCCTCAACTTCTCGATCGAAGTTTGGTTTCTTCGGGACCTCCACACCAAGTCCCAGGGTTAGGTTGCCGGCTACACCTATGGGGGTATGGGGTATTTCTTTCCACTGCACTTATGCGAAAGCAAGTGACTAGAAAATAGCCTACGATTTCCGCTGTTATTATTAGCATTTATGTACATTAAAATGATAGCGCGGCGTCCTTAAATTTGATTACTACCTTCGACGAACTATCCAGTCCACATCGGGCGTCGAACTTATGATCAGTTCAGTTTATACAAACCACTAACCTCGCACTTCTGTGCTCTGGTCTCGGTTGCTGCCTCCCAGCATCGTCCAGTAAAGAGCGAAAAAAGAGATGCATGACGCGAAAAAAAATCCAAAAATCGAAGTAGTAAGTGGGAATCGCGAACAGGAAGAATGAGTTGAAATGCAACTACGCAACTGACCGCGACACCTAGCCGTATCACCTGATGTCTCCAACCATTTGGTAGGTTGGTCGCGGCGACCCCAATCTGGAAGTCTAACGCGTCCTACGTGGCCAGATCCACTGTCCAAGGTTTTTTGTACGTTTTTTATCATGTCACGAACTGACAACCTCGACCGTCCTATCTTTACCTGCCTCGGAGAACCGCGTTTACCGAGGAAATACATCAGCGGGCATGCAAAACATGTCCCAACCACCTTAACCTGTTTAGATTCAGCACTTGATCCAGTGACTGACTTCTGGCTCCCAATACCTTACATCTAACCTCAGCATTGCTGATACGGTATTCCCAACATATTCGGGCGACGCTACGGAGACATGGGTGCTCGAACACTGACAGTCCTGCCTGTCTCCTATTCTTAACAGACATGTTTCTGACCGGCATGGAAGAAGGGCTCTTACCGCCACATTGTACACTCGCCCCTAATAGACAGTCAGATGTCACGCCGGCGCTACAAGTGACTGAGGTTAGCAATAACCAAACGTGCCTTCTGTATACACGATGGCACTTTATCCGGTATTTGTCCACCTGGTGAGATGTACCTGTCCAAGAAACAAAACTTATCCAATTCATCTAAAAATCACCCTGCCAAAAAGGGGTTTGGTGCAACACCAACCCAGTCCTGCAGCAGCATTTTACACTTTGAAGGTGCAAAACGCATCCCAAACATTTTCTCCCTGTTAGTAAGGCTATCTAGGAAAGCTTGCAACTTAACTGAATTCTCACTCAGAAGAACAATACCGTCCGCGTATTTCCGGTGAGACGGTTTACTGTCTAAGCGAAGATCGATATGTCGCTATTCTCACACGAGAATAAAGCTATCTCAAGATCCAATTCAATTACAAAATTGAAGAGGAGGGGTATAAGAGGGCCGTATGACGAACACCACTTTCTGTGTTTAAGTCAGGCGAAAGATCGCAACAAGCACGAACTCGGCCTCGGTTGTTTGCTTATAAGCGTTGGAAAAAATAAACAATTTCCGTTGACATACCCTTCAATGAGAGGTAGTGACAGAGAACTGTGCAGTCAGCTGAATCGAACGGCACTTTCAGATCAAGAATGACAGGTTGTGGACCCACGAAAGATGTGTCTGTGCTCTAAGATTTGTCGAAGAGTAAAGATGTGGTCGATACAGCCTCGACTTGTTTGATTTTCACGCATGCACATCACCCAGCTACTGGATAGTCGGTGGAAAGTAAGACCGGTGAGCAGTTTGGACACGATACTTCATAATCGAAGTGTGCGGTTTCAATTGACGGGGATAATTTGCAAGCCAACCAAGTTCAAATACCTAGTCATGTATTGGCCTCACTCCCATCATTAGGTACATAAAACACAGCCCACGCTATGAAATTTCATATCTGCTGTGGAATTTCAATACGGGGGTTGTAGTAAGCAGGTCATTAAATTGCTCACCGTATCCTCATGCAACCCATGCTCACAACGCACATAGGAATGACACGCTGTACGGAACCTGAAACGCGAGCATTTTCTTTCAGCGGTGGCTAACTTCTGAAAACTTGTAAAGCAAAAGCCTGCAGCGCAAAATTTTTTTCGCCCGTGCTGATCTCGCTTTACCCAGATGACTTCTGGTCACACACTAAATCTCGAAACGTTCTTTGAAGCCAACCTGTACGGATGTAGAATTTATGTTAAGGGGTTTCATTCCAAAAGCAGTCATGATTTAAGTCCTTCTCGCGACAGTAAGTGCACTATCGAATTGATTGAATGCGCGGACAATCACTGGGAATTGGGATCTCCACACTAGAATGGAGCGTAACGTATTCTTTCGTATGCACGGAATCATGTTATTTACACTTAGTATAACAGGGAATACAACAATTCAGAGTAGAATTAATCACTTTCGAATATCACACTACTTGAGAACGAAGCGAATGGGTTATGGTAAAGGTGTAATTTCTTGCGGAGGCTGTTTTCACTGCGGAACCACAGTGATTTCTGAAATTGGAGAAATGCCCTCCTTTTATACTGACTAGAAAGTACAAAAGCCTAAGGAATTTTCTTTAATATCAAGGGCAAACAAGATCTGCGCACCGGAGGTGCTTCAAGATGAACGTATTTTCACCACAAACATTCAGACAAATTCGTTCGACGTAATATGGTACCATAGGGCGGAAACCATCGATAATCACGACTAGAGAGAACGGTTTATTCACCAACCTTCCTTGGATGATATCCTATCTGAAACCCACAGAGGCTCTTAGATCGCGCCGTAAAACGTGCTAACGCTACACGACTAGGATGTTCTCTTGAGAGATTCCCCTTGATAATAATGCGGAACAAGAACAAATTGCCAATGCTGACCACTTCCATGGTTATTTATTCATTTTCTCCGTATAAATGAGCAACATCTGCGTCGGCTAGGTCGAAGTAGATCCGCAACGATTTCTAGCGCGATTCTCCTTCATTCGGTCGACTAGATCCCAATGGAGCATTTAGAATTTTTTACCATGTTCTCCAAAACCGATCGAAACAAGCCCAAATATGCACACTAGCTACCGCCGAAACCATCGGGATAAGGTAGTAACACCGAACCTGTGTGTACAAAAGCGATTAGTGCGCGCCCACCTTCCCCCTCCCATGGTCAACGATTGCACCGACACACACCACATACAAACATCTGTGATTTCTGTGCGTATCAGCTGTTGTTGGGGTCATAAATACTCGGCCATATTTCTTAGTGAGACGGTACCATCGCCGTGTCCACTTTGTTCCTCATCACACACACACACACACTGATTGGATATTTTGTTATCAGATTCTCTGTCCGCTGGGTTTTCAGTCGTGTAAATTGTAACGACATGATTATGAATTTTAAAAAAATCAATTGTTCGTCTGAATTAGTTCCAGTGAACTACGCATTAATTGCGATAACTGGTGGTGGTTATTCACATTTTCCTAATGCCTTATGATAAATTGTTGTTCCTTGCACGTACACTGATGACTGCACAGTTCATTTTCGGTTTTTCCACTGACGCCATTATGTCTGGAATCGTCTTTTAGCCCTTGTGGACTCCGTATTAGATAATTATCTGAATATTTTCTCCGTAGCTGAACATGACCGCAATAAGCCTTTCTGATCGAATTGCTGTACCTCTTGATCCCAAAGTTCATTGTAAAAGCAACTTTTAGTAGCTGCCCTCACTGTCTGTAAACGTGCTAGCACTCTCGAGAATCTAAATGGGCTTAGATCACTTGTCAGTTCAGCTGCCTTGAGATAGGTTACTCGCGGTAACGGAGATTTCTCATGAGCATGTTTCAGACAAGGCTGTGTTGTTTATTATCTAAAATTTACATCTGACTGCACAGCTTTAGTTTTCTTATTGTTAGAGTTGGTCAACAAATAAACACCGGTTTTTCTGACTTCGGAAAACAGTGGAACGCACACGCTTCACACCAGGTTACCTAAACAATAATATAACTGGTAAATGTGACGAACAGAAAGTTGTTATGCTGTTTGTTACCAGTGGTCACCATCAGCTGTATGTGAATCCTAGTTCAAAATCACAAGGGGATTAAGCAGGTTGCTTAGGTCCTGGAAAAGATCGGTTAGTTGTTCTGTAGCCATCACCGACCCGAGGCACGCCTGCACTCTCCGGTTGGAGCCATCCCACGGCAAACGAACTTTCAGTTCTAGATGCTACCGACAGGTTACTGATTGAGACTCCATCGATCGCTGAATCATCATGTGACTGCTACACCGATGGAAGTGCACGCACACCCATATACAACTGCGCATGTACACCTAGCCTGCACAAATGGACCGCCACAACACGCACATTTTGTATTTCTGAACTCGGATAAACTATGGACAGTCTAGACTAACATGCACAGATGTTTCTCAGGCATGTCAGCTATATCACAGTTTGAATCTTCTATGCAATATTCACCAACGTTAGCGGGTCATCTTTTCACATCTCTGGTAATTTTCAAAACCAAATAGAATCTTCAGTTATATTTGGATGTTCAGTATTCAGCAACAGAACGTCGAGTATTCTTGTAATCAGGCGAAAATTAAGTCATCGCGGATATTATGAGTTTGTAAAAGAATGCACAGATTGTCTCTGGCCCAACTCAATCACAATAAACTAGCTCATATTCGTAGAAACAATTCTAAAAGGGCCGTTGGAATGCGCATCTGTGTGATTACTTCGGGGTTTAAATTTGATCTTTTGAGGTAATGGATCTCAAATACCGACTTCATCAATCGTCTGATAGTTTTCTTAGCCTGAGGGAGGAGAATCTCAAAAACCAACTGCTTCCAACGTTATCAGTAGCCAACATAGAAATACGAAACACCCAGGAGTGGCCACACTGTTCTTCCCCATCCCCCTTTTTTGTCCCTGACGTGGTGTTGCCACCTCGCTTGATTCCAGCCACATAAGTTCCAATAGGCTAAAGCTCCCCCTGTCATGGCAAGGATTGGTGTTGGACCAATGCAGTCCTGCCGCAGCATTTTGAACTTCTAAGATGTAAAGCGCATCCCATACGTTGCTATACAATTGTTTATGTTATCTAGAAGGTCTTACAACTTACCTGTATTTTCACCTAGAAGAACAATATCACCTGCGTATTCTAAATTGAACAGTGTACTGCCTGAACAGTTATCGATACCGCTACTCTCACACGAGGATAGGGTAAACTCATGAACCATTTCAATTAAAGATTGAAGATAAAGGGTGATGGAGTGAAACCCTGATGTACACCACCTTCGGGGGTGTATTCGGGTGATGAATCGACACATTGAGTCAGAAAAAAAATTAATTTCTCTGACTCGCCCTTCGATAAGAGACAGCGGCCGAGAATGGGGGTCAACTGTTTCGAATTGGGGTTTTAGATCACGGAAGACATAAATTGTATGTATAGTCTGTCCGAAAAATCCGGGCCACTTCCATCCAGTTAAAATGCTGACACGGTAGGATCCCAGCTTACATAACTGATACTACTCCCGTCAGATAATAGTGTCTGTGTATCTTTGGCTACTGATGGTAGTATCAGTTGTATAGAGTGGGATACGTCCGTATATCAAAATTTCGACCAAATTTTTTGGGCAGACTGTATTGAACTCCGTGAGCAGAGTTTGAGAAAACAAGATAATATTTCTGCGGGTCATTCATCGATTTTGAGAACTACCGATACGGACGGACGGGAGAAAGTGATGGTTGGGGCGGGTGTAATGGGGTATGCATGTTTGTGGGTTCATGTTTGCTCGTGTACGCGATCTACAACACCGACAGCGCGAGTATGCATGACCAAGAAAACAATTTGATGCTTGAGCATGAATGGGTGCAGTGACCTAACATTGAATAACGCGACTGTATTGCTAACGTGGACGAAGTTGTTAGATGACCGGTGAATACAAGAACAATGTGTTCTGTGGTGTGCGACTCGCTAATGTTGGAGGGGTCTTAGAAAATCTACCAATATTGGTTTGGGTGGGACAGTTGACAGTTAGAGGAAGACACACTGTCCCCCTTGGTGCAGCGGAATGATTGCATGGTATCACCCCAGTATAAACGTAACTATAAGTTGTGCGTCCAGGTCGTGTCACGTGTAAACCCCACGATAACCACCGTTGGTTGTGATTAACACTTAACGAACTCCGTCACTGAAGGTCAAAACTCAAGGACAATGACAGTGTCTAGGGAATTTGTCAAGTTCCAGAATAACCGCTTCGGGTTAGCATAAGAAAATGATAGCTCCGATGGAGGAGATTGAGATAGCAGTGTTTTCCATTCCTACTGATAGATGCACCTTGTGTTGACCGTCAGTGTAGCTTCAAGCTTGTGAATAGGTGCTGATGAAATAGCCGCCGGTCTGTTTTCCCATTTGAGAGCCTATAGTTGGTCACTACCTGAAATACTTTGCCGTTATTACAAACTAAAAGGACGTAAATAAAATAAGATAAAACGATAAAGGTAATACCGTGGATGATCAAAACTGATAACAAACTGTGGACCAGTTGTCTCACACCTGAGCATCGACCGCGCTTTCCAGTCATTTCACTGTTGAGGCTACTTTGTCTGTGGCTGATCCAGCAGTGTATGTACAGGAATTCCAATATATTGAGATGAATAGGTGTGGGTAGTAGCTTTTTCGACAATGTCTTTCAACTCCTGATAAGTGCCCCTATTTCCAAACGTATTCCATATGTTTTTATATCCCGTATCGTTACCGGCATGGTCGAATTTGGAAATGCAGGCGACTACGTGGTTTACTAGAACTGTCTGCTTCTAACAGCAACAAATTACCACTTCTCGATTTCCTCAGGTAATTCCAATATTGGTTATGCAAAGCAAAGTGCTCCTCTGCTAGAAAACTGAATAATTTAGGGCAAGCGATACCACTGGGTCGTGATATAACTTTAATGAACCTTTGAAAAGGGTAAAACATTTTCACTGGAAAGCCAGCAAAAATAATGGAGGAACAGTGGAGCCACATAGGATTTGCCGACTTAGCCAAGATTTTCCGAAGTCACCCGATGCGCTTTACCAAAACGATCGGAGAGTTGCTCAATTATGAGGTCATACGAACTATGTCCAAAGTTACACTGTACATGTAAATGATCATGCACATAATACTTGCAGGTACTACGTATTCCACCAGAACAAACTGAACTGACTTCCACTCGTCTCTATCTGACAGCTCGTTAAAGTCTTTTGAATGAATTTGTTGCAATCACGAGGTCAAACACCAAAGAGATTCAACCCGTAGTTGGGTTGGTGGTTGGTTTGGTAAATTAATAGTATACCACTTGTCAGAGACTATTAAGCGCCATTAATTGATCAGTCCGTAGCATGGAAGGAAGGTGTTAAAAGCCGCACCAGTACACTTGGCCATTTACAGCGTGTCGAGTTTCCACGGTGGGTTACACAACCACGAGATCCATCCAACCAGTGATCATATGCAGAAAAATACGACTATATGACATAAGAAGTAACACTTGTATTCGCACAACTTACCAACCAGAATGATACTGTTATTCATTTTCAATCCTGATGATTGTTTTGGCATTCAAGTTAGGCTGTTGCTGACAGGTAGGAATCGGTGAACTACCGCAATCAATGAACTGTTACTGGTTATTAACAGAGAATAAGACCCCTAAATACTCACAAATTCAAGAGACCAATGTGACTATACACGATTGAACCAAAATCAGATTAGTGATAAACACTGTGCCAGTGGATGATATACTGTCGAGCGAACGTGACCTAAATTGTTCATTTACTCGGATTTTCCATACAAGCAGTTCAATAATTAAACAACACGACCAGTTTATTAGCAAAAGGTGCGTCCATATTGGTTCATATATCACCAACAGCGTGGAAGGAGTACGTCGATATCTTTGTGCGATCGTTCCGCGCAAAATGAATCGTTTTTGAAAATTTAGCAAATCTTCACATTGGCCATCATCTCGAGCGAACATTCCAGAGCGTTTTTTCGCCGGATGTCGAAGTTTAACTACTTTTATCGTTTTCAGTAGCAGATATAGAAATTCAACCCTCCAAGGATGGATCCACATCCGCCGCACATGGAATGTGGGCCTGTGCTCTGAAGTCTGTCCTACGCTTAAGAATACTAGTTTTATGTGACTAATACCCGTACAAGCTAAAGGTCGGTTTCCTTCATGTTTCTGATGACGGATTTTTATGCAATGCAATCGGCGGATAGATCGGCCCACAGTGGAATCCAGCTCCGGTGCTAGACGCATAGTCCCAAGACCCACCGAAGGTCCAGATTTTATGCGTCCAGTTTGACTGTGCTGGCCTAACTTCAGATACCTGCCACAGCAATATTTTCAGCCACCAAATATGATTGAAACGATCTGAAGCGGATGGTTCGCCATTTCACAATGAACGGCGGCTTCTCGAACGTATCACGGAGCATTTTACGGTAGTTTCATCGGTCCTCGGTGTATTATTAGATGCTTTCGACCGAATTTAGTGTAGGAAATATACTCCATAGTCTCAAAGGCTTCCTGCACCCTTACGTATAGCCGGCACACTGGTCCGTAAACTTGGAGTAGAGAACCACATAAAGCTCCAATCGGTCAGGTGAAGTAGTGGACCGGACCATAGTGGTTTATTATCCCTTATTGTTCTTTCAGCACGCATGAATAGTAGACTGGGTTTCGCGCCGGTCGTGAGTGCATCGATCAAATCCTCATCCTCCGACAGCTGCTAGAGCACCATTTTGCCTTCCAGAGACCATGATTATTGTATTCCTAGTCATTCGCCTAACTTTTGACAGGAATACACTGTGTCATGGAGTACCTGAGACCTTTTTCTCGATCCTCATACAGTTGCATTATTACACCTCACGTCGGGATATGGCCTACGGCCAGATTTCGCCAACCGTTGCCGTCTCCAGTGGAGTACGTCAATATTGCTCCATATCCCCATTTCTCCTCAACTTTGCCAAAAAGGATGTTCTACGGAATGTCTTGTCAGGTCCACTTATCTGTGCCAGAATAGGTCTCTTTGCGTTGAGGATTTCCGGGAGACTTACCGTGTTCGGCAATCGATATCTCCTCGCGCCTTGTGGGAAAATCAAATAAGTGGTGATGATTTACACCGTCGTGTGTTTAGCAAGGATAGCAGCTCACTTACCGAACTGATTTTCCTGCCTGTCCTCTGATGGTTTAAACATGTTTTACGAATACCTGCCCATCGTCTACCTTTCCGTGTTCTATTCGCCGAGGCTGGAGCCGAACACATTGTCAGTGCAAGAATATATCTAGAAAAATGTGGCACACTGCAGTGACAGAGAAAATAGACATTACAAGTCAGTCTCTACGGTATTAGTACTGTCCTCGATTGTTTTTCCGATCTCCACAAAGTTGATGTGATCCAGTTATAAAGCCAGTTTAGAATTTCTTACCAAAAATCTACCGGTCACCTTGACAACAGAACACAGTTGATGCAATAAAAATCTTTTACGACAAAGGTCTGAGCATTGGGTTGCACATATTCGGGAGCCCAGTTGGTTAAGCATTGTTGACACTACAGCGGGATGCCAGTCATGTGTGGATTCCAATCCCACCTGAGTCAACGACTTCTAACGTTTGGGTGGTCTCAAGAAATATTTTCCGGAACATTTCGCTGCATCTTTGTTAGCGCCTACAGCATTCGAAGTAAACGGTCGTAGAGTTTTTGGAATTTCTCCACAGCAGTTAACGTGCACGATATAGACTGTAATTCGAATATTCACTTTTTTTCTGCTATCATAATGAATGCCGCTGCCGCATAATTTGGTATATCTCTACATGTATTGCTTGTATGAACATGTTAACGCTGTTCATGAACTGAGAGCACATACGTTTGACATCCGCGGTGGCAACTCGTCCGGAGCATGTTTGGTCTTGAATTTCAAAGGATTATTTTGCATATTTTGTTCCGTTCAACATGAATGCCGAGCGTAAGGCCCCTAATCTGAGTGGCATGTCGGTTCGTTTCGGTAATTCGATTTTCCTTGACCATAAATGCTGGTGAGTGCTGAGCTTATATCTGACTTTATCAATTGCACGTTGGCCTACTAACAGGCACTTGAGTAGTAAGTTGCGACCTCCCTGGAGGGCCTACAACAATTTTGTTCGAACTGAACAAGTGGCACAATTTTATAATCACTTACATCACCACCGGTTCCTTTTCCGTCGGAATTTTTTTACAGGTCAATACTATTGGGACGTTCAACATGATTCGCATGGCAGTCTTGTTGATGGCTGAGAATAAGCCTGATCAAGACAATCTTCGTGGGGTCATCATTAACACAGCCAGTGTAGCGGCATTCGAGGGTCAAGTTGGACAAGTAGCCTATGCAGCCAGCAAAGGTGCTGTAGCCTCCATGACATTGCCTATTGCTCGTGATCTGGCCCGAGAAGGCATACGTGTAATGGCTATTGCACCGGGTGAGTTCTACGTGCGATTTGATCCTTCGGCAGCCTCCTATCGGCCGCTTCCCCGTCCTCTAAACTTTGCAACATTTTTACAAAGGAAGTGAGATGAAACTACAAAACGTAAGAATGAGAGACGTACATATATATATATATATATATATATATATATATATATATATATATATATATATATATATATATATATATATATATATATATATATATATATATAGATCTAGCAAAGCGCCGGCGCAACAACAACAGTTATAAAATAGGGTTAGGGCCATACGACGTAATAAAAAGAACAGTAACCTGGAGAAGAATTACTGAATTCCATTTTGGCTTTCCACCGTACACTTCTTGATTTTTTTGTCATTTTCATTGTCGGGGTGACTAATTATGAATACGGGGCACGACATTTCGACAGTAAAGACTGTTTAGCTTTCGCGCCATTGACGTCTTTTCTTGGCCATGTCCGTCAACGTCTCTAACCAACGACAATTCTCGTCCATTGGGCCCCAATCAGGGAGACAAGAAGCACCAACTGAAGTCGAAGCCGAAACTAACTTCTTCGTGCTCCTGCGCTAAGTCATAGCCTTACCGCCACGTCGCTTCTTCCAGCCTTACCCAGCACGGAAAGGAAGACGATGGGTTGGTATTCGGTGAACATGATCGAACGACAGAACGCGGTGTAGAATGATCACTTCGTTTATTAGCCAGGTCTCGCAATCGTAGAGTGATGCCCCTGCGCCAAGTCGTGACCTAACCGCCGCGTTCCTTCTTTCAGCTTTGCTCGGTACGTGCCGATAAAGCATGGAAAGATAGACGATTGGCGGACATTCGTAAAACGTGACCGAACCGCCGTGGATGGTATAGAGCGATCACTCCGTTAGGAGAGCGGCTATCCGTGCTTAACGCGGCGGCGCACCTTGTCATTACTAACACACTACGACGCTCGGGGAACCTGCGCACTCAATCTCAGCTTGCGACTCCGATCGCTCCAACCCTCTACCGAAAATCAGAAGGCAAGAGCCCGACTCTCCTAAAATGTGTCTTTCACAGAAATTACTATGCTGTATGTACAGCGAAAATCGAACATTCCCGAACTGAGGTGTCCAGTTAGGTTCAAGCCGTGTTGATCTGACTAGGTTGGTAAAAATGTTTTGGCAGATTGATTATTGATCCGTTGACCCAATTTGCGTCGGACTGTAGATGAATGCTCGGTCAGCAAGGAGGGTTACGTCATGAGTGGTCTGACAATTTATTTACTATTGAATGTTCAGTCCGGCCTGGATCGCTCGAGGTGGTTAATGGCTTGTATAAAAAAGTCTTTTTCACTTCAACATCCTAACAATTACTCCCTCGATGTTCCCACTGTTGTCGGACACGGAAAGACATCAAGCAACCTCAACGCAAAGTGACCAGGTCTCGCAATCGTAAAGTAGAACACCACGAACCGCGGCGTCGTACATCCGTCATTTAAGATAGAGCCAAATATTACGACAACGCCACAGGTATTGCGGGGTCGCGAAAGCTGCTTTCGCTGAACTTGAACTGACCTCCTCCCCATTGCCCTCTCCAACTGTTATCAAGCTTTCAAAGTACTTATGGTTGTGGACTTACTGGAGGTCCCCGCCAATCTTGCAAAGACATTTTGTACATTTGGATACCTCAGTGGGTAAGCTGTTCACACCATGTTGCATTTCCCGTATAATATCACTCAGCAGGGCGATATGATCGGCATATTCCAAGTTAAAAACTGTTTCCCGGGAGGAGGTGAACTCCACCGTTTGGACGGTCAGATAAGGCATTCCGTAGAACATCGTGTATGGCATATTTTAAGAGAAATGAGGAGTATATAGGGTAACCTTTTCGTACTTCACTGGAGACTACCAAAGAGGCAAAAGTTGGCCATAGGCTCTAACTCGACCGGAGATGTGACGATGCAACTCTTTGAGAACTGATGCATACTTCTTAGGTACTCCATTTCTCAACAAACGATTCAGTAGTGCAGTCCTATCGACGGAGTGGAAACCCTATCGATTGTTCACGAGTGCGATGTCCGTTGGTCTTTGGAAAATATGACGGTGCTCTATCAGTTGTCGGAAGGTGAAGATTTAATCGGAACATCCATGACTGGCACAAAACCCAGTTTGCTTTTTACGTGTTTGGTACAATCTGCGTAGTATGACAGATGCGAGCATTTTGGATGCTTTTGGGTTTAGGCCTATACCCCTATGGTTAGCGCAGCCATTGCGCGAGTCCTTCTTAAGGATGGGGACAACAATCGCTTTTCCCCCCAGAATGAAGGAACCTAAACCCGCCCGTTGTCCTGTACGCATCAGGGGTTCGCATGGTGAACGTGGCTTATTCGAATGGGCATCGAGAGCGAAGGAGGGCATCAGCTGATATAAACGGGTTCGGTGATACTCGGAAGGTAGATGAAGGAGGACGAAAGGAACATAGCCAGGATTTCCAACAGTGGTACTACAGCAGGCACGGTTGACCGAAGAACTCCTAATATGTGAAAATGGAAAAGAACGTGGGATGGGTGTGGAAACGGGAGAACAAATTGTGTGCGTTGTTAGAGGGTCTTCGTTCTTGCACACGGAGAAGCAGTCATGTTTTTTGCGTTCGGGAGTATTGGACTACCCGGTCGCCCAGTTCAGTGTAGGCATTTTTATTCCAGGATGCACCTCTAGTCTTGTGTGCATCTAAGTGCGTTCCATAAAGCAGCAGGGTTGGTGCAGACTAGCCGTTGGCCGATTGCAAGGTTCAGTCGCTCCCAGAAACCACTGGGAGCCGTTTTTTCGGATGAGATCAAACATCCTGGGTGTCCAGAACATCCCTCGGTGACAGATGCCGGTGAGCATAGTGTTGTACACCTCATGCGCCACAGTTGATCGGCTTGGATTCAGGGTTTAGCCGTCTCTTCTAGACTGACTAGTAGACAGCCTGCCCGATGGAAAGCACCGGGCATTCGCTCTGGTCCTCTCACCTTACTGGGTATACCTTCGCTACGAGAAGTCATTGAGTAGGGCTCCCTCAGCAGTGGCTGTAACGGACCCACGGTCACTTGGGAGCACTCCGAGAGGCGTTCAGGACGTATAGCCACCTCAGAGCCTGAGACATCTACCCGCGACCATACTAACGCAGTTATAGGCTAAATTTCCTACCTCATGCAGCGTCACATGTTCTATGGATTTTAATGGTCAGCGTGCATGTAGTTTTTCGACTACTTACTCTGGAACAGGAAGTGTTTTGTGATTACACTCAAATCTGTGCTTTGAGAGTAATTGTAGGAACTGGACCTAGAAATTGTGCATACATTTACACGTCTCACGGTGAATAATTGACTAACAAATCGTTCTACGAATCTCACGGGAAAGAAAGCGTCATCCTAGGAAACTATTACCCACTCAGGTACCTTCGTTTGGTCGAATTCGGGGACCTTTTTAAGTCATAACCGTGAAGATTTCCGCTCTAATGAAAGTCCACCAACACAGCTTAACGTGTTTCATTCTAGTCCAAGCCAATAATGTTAGTTGGTATAATATGTCCAAAGTCGGTGGGTTAATTTTTCGCGGGAAATCAATGCTACAAAGGCATTTTATTGAGCCTTCTATGACTCCTCATATACTGACCATTCCTACGTGGAAAAAAACCATCGCAGGAATGACAAGCCTCATGACTTGAGTCTCTGATGAGACTAATACGTGCCCTGATTCTTCGGGCTTGTAGTGCAGCGTTCATGTACCGTGATACTAACCGTATTGGAAATTGTCACCCTAATGTTCAAAAAGGACTGAGAATGCCTCGGAAAATTCCTGTCTGGATTAAGGAAGGGGATTTTTTGCACTATTTTCTGATTGTAATGCATATAAGATCGTCGCATTCAGCCAAGTTGCTAGGTCTTCTACCTCTAGAATGTTTACTCGGAATAGTTTTACGGTGACTTATCCGATAACAGGTGCTTCGATTGGCGTTAAAACACTGAGCAAGATCCAGCAAAAAGTATTCAAAATTGTAGGCCTTTTGAATGCCACTTTAATCCTTCCAAAGATGCGGAGGAAATTCAGTTAGAATGGATCTTTTTTATCGCTATTGCGATAAAAATAGAAGCGAATAATGAAGCGCGCTAAGATGTCATTGATGCCAACGCTCATAATAATACGAAGTGGAATTTCCCTTGTCAATCACCGTTAGAAATCCTTTCTTATCCACATGCACCGTGAAGTCTCCAAATAATGAAATAATTTCTGTTATTCTTATAAGAACAACCGTGAAGAATATACTGGCCGAAAAAAGGCTTCTACCAAAATATGCGGATAGTAAACCTATCCGAATATATCGCAGGATAATTTGTGGTCCTTTTAATCAGTTTAATTATATTTCCATGCCTTGCTGATTGTTAGCTTACTTTTCTCAGAGCGTTTTACTCTTGCCGTCAAGGTCACACATTCAACTACCCACGGCTCAGCAAAGAATCGACGTAAGTGAAAGGAAACTTTGAAAAAATTAGTGTCCACCCGATGGACTGACATGCCTTTATTAAGTCACAGCTCGAACTGAATCAATTTTCTTGTGCATCACAGGCGACGCTAGCCGTATGTACATATGTCAGATCTTGAGATTTTATCGATAGTTTTTCACGGCATCAAACACGAAACTGGCCTCACATTTCAATTTCCTTGTAGTTTCTGTGGCTTACCAAAATACTATTTAGTGTATTATATTGCACTACTCTAGTATGGCCATGCACTCAAACACCACTCTGTTATGAGACAACATATCTGCACAAAGCAGACTGCACTTCTCACTTTGAACTCGCTTTTCTTCTACGTGGAGGACAAATACTATCGTTCTGCTCGATAACAGTGTTCACTGTAATTGTGTACAATCGTTCCTTAATATTGGGGCTTAATTTCAAAGGGGAGTTGCGTGTTTTGATTCGTTTCCAGGATTGTTTGGAACTCGTACAATACTTGGCAGTAAGAGTTATGGTGAAGCGGTTCGCTCCTACCTAGACGATATTCAGCTGGCTGTCTCAAGGATGGGACGTCCGGAAGAATTCGCTCAGCTTGTGATTGATATTATTCGAAATCCTATGCTCAGTGGCGCGATTGTCCGTCTTGATGCCGCAGGAAGGCTCGTTTTTCTCTGAATCTCTCAAAGTTAGCATTTCACAACTGTTCAACTCAGCCACTTCATATCTGAAATTCTTTGCACCGTACGGCCTCTGTCATTTTGTACAGTGTACAGTTCTACCTTCCTTGAAATCCCTCACTCCCCCCCCCCTCTCCCCTTTTACCTTTCTAGGGTTTTTTGACACTCCCCTACTTTCTGGACTCCCCTCACATGAACATTTGATTCGACACGTAGTCAGTCCAAAACGACTAGGCAAACCGCATGAGTTTGCCATGTTGGTAGAAGCAATTATTCAAAACCCAATGCTCAATGGCGAAGTCATCCGCATTGATGCTGGGACGCGTATGCCGCCCTGAGTGCCGTGTTACCTGTCAGTCAACCCTTCCAGCGCCCGTTCCGACAATCGACCACTGATTTGTGTCTTTCTAGGTAATCTGTGGATCATTGTGTACCTTCTGACTCGAGTGGTTTCCATTCATCAGTACATCCTATTGTCAGGTTTATTATTGTCTTGCCGCGTTGTCTTTATTCAGTTAGATCCCTTGGGTTACGTTTGTGGTGCGTCTTTCAGAAAAATTGCTACTGCTCGATCAGTAATCCGAAAATCCGTATCATTAGGTGTCTCGTGCTCGATAACTACTGTCGTCATGTCCATGAGCAGTAGTTGATTTTGTTGTTGGGTATACACACAGAGTCGATTAACACACTGGCAATAGCTATGATCTTTTGCGATTTCGTGTGTATCATCCAGACATTAAGATGAGATTCGGAGTCTGTTACTAACGCCTTGTTGGATTTGTCGTGTCAAGGACAATTTCGTTGCATCTCAGTTTGTAGGGTGGCATAAACAAAATCACGTCATTGTGTTTTCCAAGGAATATCGGACTGGTCTACCTACAGATACACATTGTGCCATGTGTCGTTTTCCGAAACTTGCTCTGGAAACGCAGGTCTCAGTCATAGGCAGTAGTAATTATTTCTTTCACCTTGTGATTAAACTCCATTATAAACTCACGTTTGAGTGCAGTCGTAAAAGCACGCCCGAGGATTTCAAAGGCTTACTACAATTTATGAGATATAACAAATCCGAGGACTGGAGTGGGGAACCAAGTAAGAGCACAATAGCTCGGGCGACAGCGGATTGCTGACCAACGCCGGTCACTTGTTTAGTTGGCCGCATCTCATTTCAAGAAATATGGTTCTTTGTCGGATAATAGGTTGTAGATTACTACTATGACTTCTATTTCAAGTGAACACTGCTCAGATGTCCGACAGTGTTTTCCGACGTATCAACTAAAAATTCATAAATGTGTTAGTTATGGTACATAGTTGAATCGTCGGTTTGGTGCTAGTAACAACCTCTGAAAATGAATGACCGCTTGATAGGTGCAAATGGTTATAATCTATTAGGCAACCATACCAAATTTGGCGAGAATATTGAACAACGTGGCGTGCGGTTTCACCACACTCGCAACGGGCTACGGTCCAGGTGATCCAAAAAGCCCGCCAGCAGAGTACTGTCACGTAAGTAATGCTACCAACTAATGGACAAGGGATACGGTGTACAATGATCAAGTACTAAATGGAACAACATTATCTGCCTAGTATTCCAGTTGCGAGCATGTGATAACGATGCCCGAGCGCTCTTATGTTTTACATCGGTGGCCTGTTGGTTAAAAAATTAAGTACGCACGATATTCAGGGAGGTTGGCTTCATATCACAAACTGATAAATTAATGATTAGATGGGTTAGGAAATATGATTAACATAGTGGGGTCCGATAAACCGGCATCTTGTACTTCCAGTAACATACTACAGTTCTGGTTCACTTTTTCGGCGGAATGACGCGTTACTCGTTTTGCATCATTACACGCCTCGTATCTTTCGGAGAGTAGGGTCACGAGATCGGAAGTGAAGTACTTTGATGAAACTTGATCCTAATATACCAAAACGATAGTTCTAATCTCGGTACTGCATGTGAGATACGTGGCTGCCATACGCCGTCATTTGACCCAATTTAATCAAAGTAATAGACAGAAGCACACAACGACGATATGGCTATCTTTGTCTGTTTAGAAGATTCTTATTATGCCCAGGGCAGCCAAAATTGGTAAGTGACGGTGGTGTCTGGGTGGTTTAGAGCGTTTCCTTAACACCCCGGAGGTCAGAGGTTCAAATACCGCCAGTCGCTTTCGTATTGACAGAAATGTGCTGTTGCCTGCCTCATTACCACACCTGTCTTGTTGGGACCTGGGTGTGATATGTCCCGGATTCTGTGGGTGGAAGGAAAGCACGCGTGCATAGTTGGACGTGTATTCTGTACGGGCGAATGGTAAGCGCCGTTACAAGCATGCGAATGAAGACGCGAACACAGGAAGGTGCGTGAGTCATCATTGTATACTAGCGAAAACGTAAGTCAATTGCACAATCGGATCAGATAACGCAACGTTGTTCTACCCGCGCTGCGATCTGATTGGTCAGTGCAGTCCAGGACGAAGCACCTCTAGTGTCAACTATGTGCGTGTGCGTGCGATGACAGGGCTTAAGATCAAGTGTGTGCATTGTACGTGTGTGTCCGAGACTGACTGTCCAGGCCGAATACAACAATGTGGTTCTCCACTCGGGGTCCCACTGCCGGTTACCTCGAATAGAATAGCGGGTCGTTTATGCAATGGAGTCGGGTAATAATAACACTGTCCTCAAACCCATATGCGTTCTATCCACAAACCGAACCATGGACACGGAAAGTTTCGGCTCGCTAATCATATGGTTGATTGGGAGAAATCTCCCTCACGCACGCACAGGTCACTTTTGCCCTTGGGAAGTATCGTAAAAATGACCTAACTCTCAGGTTGATTTGACTCCGGGGCGGGACACAGACATCCGACTCCGAGTCGTTTTTTGATTAGATTGGTTGCCTAACATGTCAGTGACATTGATGGATATATATATATATATATATATATATATATATATATATATATATATATATATATATATATATATATATATATACACGAACTTGAGAGCAAACACGGTGTCTACGTAACAACAACGGAGAAAAAGTACAAAGTCGGGAGCGGGGTTTCCAGTTTCAGTTTTTTCAACCATTACCCTCGCGCTTCTGTGCTCTGGTTTCGGTTGCTACCTTTCGGCATCGTCCAGTAAAGGGCGAAAAGAGTAGAAGCATAGTGATAAACAACCGAAAGGTCGAGGTACCAAGGGGAAATCAAGACGACAAGGAAAGGGTCCGAATGCAGCTACGCCACTGACCGCGACACCTACCCATATCACTTAATGCCTTCGACCGTTTAGTAGGCGGATCAAGTGGACCTTAACCCGAAAGTCTAACACGTCCTACGTGGCCAAGTCCACTGGTCGAGGTTTCCATACCTTTTTGCCATGTCATTGACTGACCACCTCGACCTACCTTCCAATCACCACCTGCTTCGGAGAAGTGTTCGCTGAGGAAGTCTATCCGTGGGTATGCGTAACACGTCGCAGACAACCTGTTTGGATTCAGAACTTGATCCAGAGACTGACCTCTGGTTCTCAACACCTTACGCCGAACGTTGGCATTGCTGATACGGTGTAACTGCCATACGGAGACTTTGGAAATCGAACGCCGACAGTCTTCGGCTATCTTCTACCCTCAACTGCCATGTCTCCGAACCGTATAAAAGAACGAACCTAACCACCGCAGTGTACACTCTACCCTTAACAGACAATCGGACGTCACGTGGACGCCACAGATGACGGGGGTTGGCAAAAGCCAAGCGTGCCTTCTGTATATGCGATGGCACTTCATCCGTTATCTGTTCACCTGGTGAGATGTAACTGCCCAAGTAACAACTTATCCCTGCCAACAAAATGTTCCGTGTTGAGCCAACCCAGTCCTGCAACAGCATTTTACACTTTGAAGGTGCAAAACGCATCCCAAACATTGCTACACGTGCAACTTACCTGGATCTTCACTCAGAAGAACAATATCGTCTGCGTATTCCAGGTCAAATAGTTTACTTTTTGAGCAAAGATTGACGCCGCTATTCTCACACGAAGATATGGCTTTCTAAAGAATCAATTCAACTGTAAAATTGAACAAGAAGGGTAAAAGAAGGCAACCCTGACGAACACCACTTCGTGGTGAACGCGCGGGAAAGATCGCAGCAAGCACGAACTCGGCTTCGGCTGTTCGCATACAAGCATTGGAAAAGGGAAATAAACTCAGGCACACCCTTCAATGAGAGGCAGCACCAAGGACTGTGCGGTCGACTGAGTCGAACGCCGCTTTCAGATCAAGAAAGACACAGATTGTGGACCTACGAAAGATGTGTCTATGCTCTAAGGTTTGCCGAAGAGTGAAGATGTGGTCAATACAACCACGACCGGGTCTGAAATCGGCTTGATTCTCGCGTGTACACATTTCGCGGGCAATGGGTAATCGGTGGAGAATAAGACCGGTGAACTGTTTGGATGCGATACTTAACAGGCTAATTCCTCTGTGGTTTTCACAAGAGGACCTGCCACCTTTCTTATATATCGGCACAATCACCGGTTCACACCATTTAACTTGGAATCTGCTCATTATGCCAAAAAATACGGAGGAGTTTTGTTGATTCCGAAACCAAACCTTCGCCAGTGTCCTTGAAGAAGATAGAGACAACCCATCTGGTCCAGCGGCTTTATACCTTTTCAAGTAACCGATCTCCCGCATGATCTCCATCTCTGATAAAGGACTGATATCCATCTGCATTGTTTCGCTGGCAGGTGTATTTGGAAGGTCCATCGTTGAAGTGGGCCAACTGCATTGTTCCCTAAAGTGCTCCGCCAAGCGCTCCAGACGAAATCCCTGAAAGTGAATCAATGAGCCGTCGGATTCCTTGATTAACTCACACCAGGCTTCCGTGGGCCGGTACCTATAATCAAACGGAACAGGTTTCGAGCATTGCCAATGGACGCAGCCTTTTCCATTTCTTTACATTTCGGAAGCCACCACTGCTCACGGTCATTCCTAAGGCTCCTAGTCAGTTGGCGTCTCAGGGATTTACGCACTTCATTGAATGTGGCATCCGGAGGAACGGATCTGAAGGCGTCCAACAGAGCAACTGATGTTGAAGATATCCATTGTTTGTGAGACCGACTTGAACCAGAGCCCTCCGTGGGCGGGGTTTTTAAGAGTGAACATAAAGATTGCAACAAGTGAAAGTAATTTTTTGGTATTTTTAGCGTACAGCTTTTATGAAACTCTTTTGTCCGTTTTTCAGTTGATTATGGGGAACGGTAAGTCAACAGACAAGCCGTACAGCATTCGCGCCACTGGATTTGATTCTGAGCCATATCTTTGAATGTTTTTCGCCAACGGCAATCTTCATCTCTTGGGCCTCAACCAGGAAGGCGGGAGGCACCCACCGAAGCCTAAGCCGATAATGTGTGCAAACAAAACCAAGGTCGAACGTGATTGATCTTCGAGCTCCGTTACGAAACATCAAGTTGAATTTAGTCGACTCGAATTGATGGAATAGAAGTAGCCCGATCTGATTCATTCGTCATAAATGATTCCGCATGGTCGACAAACTTGCACTGGATTGAACTTTTATCCGTTTATTTTATGATCAAAACACTTGAGAATAGAAAAATGTCATCAAGCTATTCTGGGTACGCATCCTAAATTAGTCATTATGTGAGAATGTAAGCGAACGTCGGGAATGGGAATTTTACTTATATGTGCGTAAAAGGACAAATAAAAAATGACAATAAGTAATAATGAAACCATCTTAATTCCTGCTTTTCCTATATATTCCGCATTTCCCCTTTAATATACAGTCTTTATTCATCGATCGTTTCGGCTTCTTGAGATGGGTAATTTACCACGAAGAGCAGCTCTTCCACCGAGACGTAGTATGTCGTGTGGCTTTAGTCCTAACATTTTAGCTTGGGAGTTCGAACGCATTTGTCTGGCTTCATATCCAACAATCTAGTTTCGTCTCCGAAGTAGTAAGGTTGATTCAACTAAACGACGATTCTCATGGCTTCTCGCGTTTCAAACACAGGCAACGGTCCCAGTCTGACATTAATTAGGGCATCATACAATTTCATGGCATGAAAATACAATAAAATCACTGGAGTCAAACTACGGTCTTTATCGATTTCCACCACCGTGAAAAGCGTTCAGCAAGTCCAGTTATCAGTTGTGATCCTACTTCGTTCATTGTTGCCGAATAGATCTGCTTCACTTCTGGGTCATCTCCTTAATCAAAGGTAGTATTCTATAGTTCGTCGACCAGTCTACCCCTGTTTCGCATGAAAGCGATGGACTAATCAACCACATGTCCATCTAACGTTCCGCCACGTTTCATAGAACATTTCCAGAACTTATAAAAGTTCGTCTTCCGTCAGTTGTATTGGCTTTGTGTGCACTCTATTCCAGTTATGATTAGGGGATTAGATCAGGCTACTCTTATTCTACCAGTTCGAGCCGACTAAATTCAATTAGATGTCTCGTAACGGAGCTTGAAGATTAATCCCGTTTGACGTTACCTTTGTTTGCATACATTATCAGATCTCACCAACACCATCGACATGTTAGGCAACCAAATTAATTGAAAAATAACTCGGAGTTGGATGTCTGTGTCGCGCCCCGGAGTCAAATCAACCTGAGAGTTAGGTCATTTTTACGATTCTTCCCAAGGGCAAAAGTGACCTGTGCGTGCGTGCGAGAGGGAGATTTCTCCCAATCAACCATATGATTAGCGAGCCGAAACTCTCCGTGTCCATGGTTCGGTTTGTTGGACACTGGTCGGGTGTCAAAATACATTGTCAAACAAGCTACTGCCCACACCCATTCTTCTCGCTATACACGTGGTAAAAATCAGTATTCCTACCATACAGCACTAAATCAGTCGGAGACATTTTTTTTCTATTTTTCTCAACCTGCAGTCAAGGAGTTTATTGAGCGATAGTCAAAATGGAAAGTGGTTATCGTAGTGCATCCAAGTAACCCTTTCACTTTACTGACTTTCGCGATCCAGCCCTAAGTTTTCGTGCCTCAGTTACGCAGTCATCTCAGTGCATATGTTGTGTTTTAGAGAAGTGGAAGAACAATCATTTAAGTTATCCGTCATAGCAGCCGTGCCCAGCTCAACCGTGATACAGGTCCACATGAGTCATGTGGAACCCAAATCACGGCACTTTTAGGTCGACCATCTTGCAGACACACCAAACCATGTGAAGAAGGCACATAATGAACGTACGGTATCGACAGACGCTACGAATTCCAGCACACTGAGTAGCATTCAGTGCCAAACGCATGTTTTTGACAGTGATGCATTAGGCAGCACAATTTGAACTCAGATGAAAAAATTCACTTTATTTGATCTTGGCATAACTGAATCCATCGGTATGGTAATACTCATAACGTTTAAGCACAATTGGTTTCCTAGTCATAAGCACTCACACTTTCCGGTGCACGCACTCTTCCAAGGAGTGGGTTCATCCGGCTATCCCTTCCGATCCCTTTCTCGTGCTCACGGGTTGTGGAGAATACCGTCCTGGTTAACGTATTCGTACGGTGGCCAGCATTAGAAAAACGTGCAGGTGGTCTACGTAATACGAAGACACAAAGAACGCGTTTAATAAGAAAACTGTGAGGTAGGGTTTAGCGACCTTACAAGGCGATTGTTAAAGGAGTCAGATAAATGACCTTCGGTAAACGGTGGGTTACCATCTGCATCTAATATATCTGAAAATTCGTTCCTCGTTACACATTTTATTGAATCATTACAGTCCAGATTACAAATACTAACGGTTTTACATATCCTATAGAATGAAAAACAGTGTATGGCATATAATGATATTCAATGGGACACTCAAGTGACGACAGTCAAGCTTACAGGATCAGTTTTTCTTATCGCAGAGAACGTTTAATGCAACAGAAGTCTCTGGGCGCACAAGTCAAGATTAATAGATGACATGATATATCTTCCAGGCAGTGAACATGCACTTGCATTGTGGATGCCACTCTAACATAACCCAGGGTATCTTTACGGAACGAAAATTGATTGCATAAACATGGTAACACTGAGGATGAAGTGAGAGCAAATTTAGTTTGCAGCATTGGCGACAACCCGTCTGGACCGCTGACCTCATCACACTTCATCTTCATTAGTACCCCATATACTTAAAAATTATATTTCTCCTATGGATCCTTCGTCTGAGGTTATTTCGGAGCCTAGATCCATTATTCAACATCAAACATCAGTCAAGTCCGCTAATTAGCTTCTCTATCATCCAATTTTCGCAGACACTTTTCTATCTGACTCCATTATTTGCTTTCTGATGTTTGCTTCGTTTTGCCTACTAACGAGGTCTGGAGTAGCAAGTTGAGAAATTCGACCTCCCCACAGTGTAGACGCATTTTTTGTCCACACTGGACATGGCACACCACGGGTGCTGAAGTCAAAATGGTATTCGCAGTATTCGCGGCAACGACAGTAGTTATATTAGGAGAGTAGGAGTAGTAATAGCAATGGTAGTAGCGGCAGGATGACAAGCAGTAGTGCTAGGAAAATCAGGATATCAATAGCAGACACACTAGTAGTGGTGGTAGCACGAACTGCGGTCGTAGCATTGCGGTAGCAGTAGTGTTAGACGTAGCAGCACCGGAGCAGTAAAAGCAGTAAGGCTAACAGTAGAACCAGCAGCATAAGTACGGTAAAACACAGAGAGCATATCATTATCCACGGCCTACATAATCAAAGATGGCCACAACACACGCGAGTGAGGGTAAATTCGGTTGGAGCATCGACGATGGACAGCAGCATTGTAATGTAGACCATTAAATAGTCAACTTTTTGAAAGCCGCCGAATGTAAAATTTGAATCAGTCAGTAAGCAATCAGATAACCATCATTATGTTACCGATCCAAACGCAGATGAAGCCACACAACATTTTGCAACTAAATTATTCGCAAAATACCTGGGAGTTGGATGTTTGTGCTCGACCGCGAAGTCGGATCTACTTAGGCGACATTCCAAGATTTTCCGCACTCGTGCTTCGATTTGTGGGTAGGACGCACGTGGGTTTGGGGGGACATTGGTACCGATTGTACCCTGTGCAGTTGGTTGTCTTATTGTTAGGATTCATCATTGGATCAGGGATAGAGCACGTTAATCGCTATCCGCTTATTCGAAATGCTACTCAACAACCAGCGTCACGTAATACCACTTGATGAGTTAATGGTGTGGGAAATCTAATTAATTAATCAGTGAAATTGATCCGGAGCGAGATGGATAGCAACATGACAACGGACGTGTAAATCTGTTGTAATCATTTCTCAAAGCACCTGCAGCACAACGAACTGACCGTGATAAGCGAATTGTTGCGTAACATTGCCTGCTTCACCCGATCTACACAAATCTGACTCAAGTTTTCACACCTCCCATCAATCCATTTCTCTCGCTCTGTGAGTATATTTCACCAAATGTTGAGATTCCTTATTAAAATTTTACAGGCAACAAACAACATTTCATCGTTTTATATGATCCAGTGACTCGAGTTTTTACCATCACCTAAGAAATAGACCACGAAATTGATGGCCAATCATGCTTGCTCAAATTATTTTGTCCGACTTCTCTTGAGTGGATCGAGAGGGGAACACAATGTATTGCAAATGGATGAAATTGAAGTTCGTGGGGGAAGCGCGTTGTGATCGGATATCGTAATTAGCACGATTATCATGATTGCTTCCCAAATGAGTTCCACAATATCAATTATATTGCATTCTGCTATAACCATCTAATGTGGCAATCACACCTATTTGACAGTCTGAGTGAAATTAGTCCCAGGAAGCTGATAATTGGTAATAATATGCAAATATTAGTTTCATCACTGTATGCCGCCTATTGGACAAATTACAATAAACAGTTTCAACCCGTGGTCAGATTGGTGATGTCGACTGTACTAAGTAAACATATATCACTCATATGGAGTATGTAAGGATATCCTTATCCATCTCAGTTAATAAGTGATAAGATAAAGTGATAATTATGAGAGAGATATAAAAAACTGGTGAGGTTTTTTCGCATCTAGCGGACCAGCGAATGGAATTTTGCACGCTCAGCCGCCTGAAGTTAACGGGGAAAACGTGGCTCGAAAGCATCGCCTCCAACTCTTTGAATGGAACTGGAGCAGGTGATATCGGGAGGGAAAAGTTTTCACCAACGAATACAGTGGGGAATCATTTAAATGGAACCTGCTCCAAAGCACAACGGAGAATTAGTACATTTTATCAAAACAAATTATTCCGTGCGATTTGGAACGGAGAATCCCCAGGAGGTCTGTGAAAATTGCATCTAATTGGCCAGCTGTACGTAATGGGATGGCTCCTACACAGACTACATACACTAGGAACCGACTTAATCAGACAAGAATAGCAGGAATGTGTTGTCATATTTGCTTGGCACAAGCCTGTTTACATACAAAAGGAGGTGTGCACATCTTGAGAGATAACGTGCTGACCAACCACAAAGCGATTCCGCTGTATCTGCACAACCTGGCTGTGGAGGTCGGACTTCCCCTGATTGGTTGAATGGAGGAAACAAAGATTTTGTGTACTGGACTGCGTGTGGGGGTATACGAATCACGAATCAATGATTACGTGCTAGTTGCAAACGTTTAGGATATTCCTATTTATTTTTTCTTCAATACAAGTGAGAAATTTAGGTTGCTTTACGATCATTCAAGAGTCACAGCCTAATCCTGCATTTCTTGTGGTACGGGTTCATGGTGTAAGTCGCCGACATTGTGTTAAAATGACTGTCCAATGGGTACTTTCTTTCCCAGCATCTTCTGGACAATCTGAATGAAAAGGCATATCTGATTTATTTGATGCAGTCTTAATAAACATTACCGTATTTATCTAGCAAATGAAGAACGGAAATCAAGCTCTATATCATCATATCTCTAGGTTATCCAACTGATTTATTGTGTACTGATTCGATTCATCCTTGTTGTTTACCGGTGCTGGGAAATGCACAAACTAACAACACACACAGGCCTACACGCGACAGACTGACACACAACCACACACGAAAAAGCAGACGAATAGTAAAATTCCTTCCTAACTGACGAACATTTAGTGCTCTGCTGTTGACATTATCAACTGTACCGTCAACAAAGTCGGACTCCATCAGGAGGGAATATCGAACCCCTTGAACCAAAACCACATATCAATGATCGTCTCGATTTTCTGCCAACAGCTTTTATGTGGGTGAACTACACCAACCGGATGAGATCACGTCACACACTTGAACCTTTCTCCGGCTCGGTGAATTGCACCTGTCAGGTGTGAGAACATTGGGGTCACTGATCATCCTATCCTCATTATATACGATCACACCTCTCGGGGGTGGGGGCTAGTTATCAGCCAGTCAGTTCATTGGAGGAGAGAAGGCTTATAACCTTCATGGTGTGTGTTTGTGGGCAGGCCTAGGGGAGGGGGGAATGATTGCGGGAACTAGTGATGTTAAATATACAATAACAGGTTAACAATGTTCACCGCGTGGTCATTTTTCAACCCCACCTTCCTCAAATTGACCACTCAGTCCTCTTTTAATGTGTTGGCCTCTGGTCGTTTGTGTGTAATTATTGAGGAGAGGGCTGGCATGCACTACGTACGACCGTAAAACTGCAGTGACGGATCGCCATCACCCGTCGCGATCAAGGCAGTCATCATCATTATAAATAGTCGGTTCCGATTAAGGTAAAAAGCCACACATGCGAAGTTCGTGTAGCAGACTGTTTCAGTGAAAGGAGCGTAATGACACACAATATGCATACATTATTTGTGATGAATAGTGAGGACTGTCAAAGAATCTCCCATTTGGTCTGGTTTAACGATGATGTTTGGTTAACAGATGAGTGAATTGTTCAGAACGAAAGAACACGGGCGACCTACGGGAAGCAAATCATTGAGGGTCATCCCCGATGACCTAGTGTTAAGGTAACAGAACCAGTTGGGGCTCGGTAAATTTGCACTGCTGAACATTCTCATCACGGATGAAATAGCTGTACGATCTGAGTGTTTTTGCTGCACGAGTTTTTTTACTTAACAACTCACATCTCCGAGCCCTGATACTGATCGCTTTGATGTATAAAGGACATAATTTGAGGTGTGTGTGTGTGTGTTAGACTTAATGTGTTGCTGGTTTAGTAGCAAAAGGAGAGGACTGTGTGGGTTTGGATCAGTTGCTTGATGTGCTCAAGTTACGTAACCGACAAGTGAATTTATGACTTCACTGTTTCCCCGTGTGTTCATGCCGTTCTTAGACTATGTTAACTGAATTGCGTGTGTGAGTTTGCTTTGCGTACGCAGATTCAACCTCAGGAGAGAGATTTTTTCACTTCAACGGTTGATCTTGAGATTCCGTTGAATGAATTGCCCACTATAATGCGTCCTCCTTCTAACGGGTGAGCAAGAGTCGTACTCCATTTCTTCCACATCGGATTGTGATTGGTGTTCCTTGTGACGCTTTGTGATTTACCACGTCGTACGACTAATGTAGGTAGCCCAAGACGTGAATGGTAATTGTTGATGAGGTGAACAAGGGGGAACTGTACTGAGAATTGTTGTACACGGAATACCAACTATCAATACCCCAAATCACGAAATTCAGCGGTCGGACTGCCCTACGTTCCGCACAACGGAACCATACAATCAGGAAGACGTGCAAGTGAGAGTAATATTCAGCGAAGCGTATGGACAGCAAAATGGAGATGATTAGGTTTGTTTGTGTATATTCAGTGATCAAAATTAAAGTAGATGAACATAACCGACTCTGACTTAGCTCTCAGCCCTTCGTGTGTTGTTCGATGCCGTGAGAACATTTCGTTTGACCGCTTGTTGTAACGACAATTGGTTTCTGGCAATCAAAATCACACTTCTCATTGCTCCGTTTACGAACGGTTGAATCCCAGCTTCTCTATCCAACTTTGCTTTTGTCGTCGCTCCAACCCATTGGAAATGATCCCAGAACAGAACTGTTTAAATGCGCATTGTCGTTCACCTATTCCACCGACTAATCACCACATTTTAATAGCCGCCGTCGCGTTTGGCTTGTAGTTCATTTACTTAGGTTATTTTCCGTATCAATGGCTTTCCTCAACCAAGTTCGTCATTCAAGGCATGGACAACTGCACGCGTACACCCTACTACGTGTACATAGGATTTTGCTCACATTGTGGGAGAAGCTACAGAGGTTGGAAAGGGATAGCGCTACGTGTTTGACGCAACCTATTGGGCTGTGTCGGGTTGGAGGTGAGGCTTGAGTTTATGAATTGTATTTTCAGACACTTGCAATCACCACCGCCGTTTGGGGTCTACCGGAGGCTTACCGCTGGTGCATTTTAAAGACGATCATGATATCATGGTATGGCGAGTTGGACATCGCGGAATGACGAACTTGGTTGAGGAAAGTCATTGATACGGAAAATAACCTAAGTAAATGAACTACAAGCCAAACGCGACGGCGGCTATTAAAATGTGGTGATTAGTCGGTGGAATAGGTGAACGACAATGCGCATTTAAACAGTTCTGTTCTGGGATCATTTCCAAAGGGGTGGGAGTGACGCCAAAAATAGAGTTGAATAGAGAAGCTGGGATTCAACCGTTCGTAAACGGAGCAATGAGAAGTGTGATTTTAATTGCCAGAAACCAATTGTCGTTACAACAAGCGGTCAAACGAAATGTTCTTACGGCATCGAACAACACACTCTCCCCAATAATTACACACAAACAACCAGAGGCCAACACATTAAAAGAGGACTGAGTGGTCAATTTGAGGAAGGTGGAGTTGAAAAATGACCACGCGATGAACATTGTTAATCTGTTATTGAATATTTAACATCACTAGTTCCCGCAATCATTCCCCCCTCCCCTAGGCCTGCCCACAAACACACACCATGAAGGTTATAAGCCTTCTCTCCTCCGATGAACTGACTAGCTGATAACTAGCCCCCACCCCCGAGAGGTGTGATCGTATATAATGAGGATAGGATGATCAGTGACCCCAATGTTCTCACACCTGACAGGTGCAATTCACCGAGCCGGAGAAAGGTTCAAGTGTGTGACGTGATCTCATCCGGTTGGTGTAGTTCACCCACATAAAAGCTGTTGGCAGAAAATCGAGACGATCATTGATATGCTGGTTTTGATTCAAGTGGTTCGATAATTCCCTCCTGATGCAGTCCGATTCATTTTGAATCCGCGACTACTATTTAACCGGAAGATTTTGTGGAATCCATGCTCGATAGTAAATAATTTTCAAAGAATAATCTAGCTGACGAATCCCTACCGATTCCGCTGCTCCCAGACTCGAGACCGCTTGCCAGCATCAACAACCCTTGGAGCATATTTCAGTAAAACTTCCTACCATTTGGATTGCACGACTCGTCCGGCATTTTTCAGGCTCCTATGAACTAAGTGATAGAAGGTTTGACCGGAGTAGACGTACCAGAATGATGTAATTGTCTTCGGTACGTCAAAAGAGGAACGTGATTATCGCTTGTAGGAGAATGTAGTGGTCGTAATGAACTGAACTGACACTCCGTATTGAACTTGCCCCTACACAGAACTACGAGAACGGAAGAAGCAAGAAGACCAAGGTCGCGAAATTGCACGTTAATTGTATTGCAGAATGGGTTCGTACAAATATATTTAATCACAGAATATAACTGGTAGACACAAAGATGACCACTCACAAGGAGCTTTTGTCGGAATTGTCCGCGTTGATCCTCATTGGTTGGGGCTCATCCGTGTTTGTGGTTACGAAGTTCTACATGGTCGTATCACGTGCGACAGCTGCTGAATCAACACAACCTTCCTCCCTCAAGAGTTCCTCGTCAATTTGGCTCGCCTGTCTTACTGATCTTCGGACTGGAGATGATGGATTTGGCTCGACCACAGCAGCAGTCGTTTTAGGAGGCGGATTCGATGTATCACCGTCAGCAATACGGTCCCCGTCATGTTCCTCAGTCGTCTCATATATGCCATTGGTTGCACCACCGGTTACCACTTTGAAGTGGACTTGGATGAGGTAGCGCCGATGCACCGATGCATCATCCAATTCGCTGGTCTCGACCATAGATTGTCCAAGTGGTCTTGTGATGTTTCCACGAGGTGGTCGAAGCTCGTTGTCACCGGAGTCAAGACACATCAGCAATGACCGTAGTCTTCCGGACTTGGAGAGAAAGGCTGGACTTTCCTTGGTGGTTGTTTGCACTGCGTTTATGTACCGCAGCAAGAAATTGTCGAGGTACAATTTCAAGTCAGGCGGCGTTCTCGGGTTAGCTGATGTTATTGCATTTTTCACAGAACACACCAAGTTTTTCGCTGCGCCGTTAGAAAATGGGGGCATGGTGCCGTCTGCAGCTGCCGACACCCGATTCTATCAAGCCAGCATTTCAGCTCTGCCACACAGAATTGGTATCCATTATCAGTGACTAGTACCTGTGGGATTCCTTCTCGGCTGAAGCATTTCCGTAACACCTGGATTACGAACGAGGTGGTTGGTGAACTCGTCAGGAACACTTCCGGCCATTTAGAGTAGGAATCGATCAGTAGAACGGCGTGATACTGCTTCGAAAATGGACCGCAGAACTCTCTGCGACGAAATGTAGCTTTCGGGTGATGGATTCCAATTGATTGGTCTCGACTGAACTCTGTGCAGACACCCATCACAGTTCTTTACCGTAGTGCAAATATCAGCATCCGGTTCCTGCCACCAACACATTTGTCGAGCCAGTGACTTCATTTTACTCACGCCCCAGTGCCCTTTGTGCAGTTCATCCAAAATCGATTTGAGCAATGGAGGTGGAATGACAAGCCGGTCACATCAACAAAGGACTCCGTCGGGTTAGATACTAAATTTCTCTGGCAATACGAAGAACTGAGGAAACCTCTGCTTCACCTCGAGCTGCGACCCCTTCCTGATCTCGGAAACCACAAACGAATAGTATCGTTTTGTGTTTGCTCAATTCTTCCCTCGACACAGGCGCAGCTGGTGAAATGAAATGTTTTTGGTTCGCCTCTGCGAATCGTGAGTAACGGGATAGGAAATCCATCCACGGGATTGTCTTGTCTGGTTGATGCAGGATGTCATAGTTATAGGCTGACAGAGCAATGCTCCAACGCTGGATCATAACAGTCGTGGATTCGGCGACGGATTTATCCGGGTTATACAGGAACTGAAGGGCCTAGTGGTCGGTGACAATCGTGAGCTTCAGTCCGAATAGGTACTTGTGTAGTCGGCGTACCGCCCAGAAAACGGCCAAATCTTCTTTCGGTGTCTGGGACTAGCCCTTCTTTTCAGCAATAAGAAGACGGGAAATGCAGATGATTGGACATCCATCTCGTTCCAGAATTGCTGTTATCCCGAAATGGTGCTAGTATCTGTCGGTCAATGATATTTTGAATAAGACCGTGCAATATCTGTTCACACTGGTCGTTCCATTGCCACAAATCGGACGACTGAGCTAGAAACAATGGTTGGACTCTTGTTGCAAAGTTCGGAATGAATCTGGAGTAGTATTGCAGGCACCTAAGAATTGATGGTAAATGCGCCTGATCTCTCAGTGACTCGATGCCAAACAGGGGTTTGAAACAATCTGGATCGGGTCAGTATCCGTTTGCATTGACAGTGAAACGGAGGAAATCTAATTTAGTGACACCGGATTTGCACTTGGGGCTGTAAGGTTGGTTAGACCTTACTTCGCGGTTTCCTTAGTGAACGCGTGCTTCGGTCCTTTGTACTGCGGTGACCACTCGTACGTTACTCTGATGCTCAGCACTGTACGAATATGTTAACCAGAAAGTTATTCTCCACGACCCGTGAGAGCGAGAAGGCGATTGGGAGAGATAGTGGTTAGCGTGCATTTGGGAGCGTGCGTAAGAGCAACGGTCAAATGGCAACCGCGCTTGGCGGTCAGCGTTCAGTTAAACAATAAACGTGGTAAAAGTATGAACGAAGATGGCCACCGCTACAGGGCTTTGATCGACACATTTCTTTCCACGAACCTCTCCAGCAATCTTTGTAATCTGTGGTCATGTTAATCTTTCGTGGATCCGAAAATGAGCATATCATCTTGATATGCCATAACCCCGTTGATATAATGGATCACCTCGTCTATTGCAGACTGGAATATCCCGGATGACACGTGGAGACCAAACGGTAAGAAATTGTATTGGAACATGCCCCATGGAGCGTTAATGTCCGTTAGTGGTTTGGACTCCATGTGTAGAGGAATTTGTAACTACGCATCAGTCAGATCGATTGTGTAGATAAACTTGCTACAGTGCATGCATTTCATGAAGTTCTCAGATTCCACCGTGGTTGCCACGCCTTTCCGAAAACGAGGCCTCAAGGTCACTCGGTAATCACCACAAATCCGGGGTGTCTATCCGTCGCTCTTCATTGCCACCACAATCGGGGTCGCCCGAGTGGATGAAGTGACACGCGCGATGATACCGTCTTGTTCTCTTTTGGTAAGCATCTTCAGAACTCCATCTCTCTGGCCCTACGGCAACACTCGGCGTTTCAGGAATACCGGATCACCATCCACTTACAACTTCGCGGGCTAGACCGCCATGCCACCTTTCTTGTTCGGGCATTGTGCGATCAACTGCTGAAGAACAAGCTGATTCAGCGGATTGTCGGAAGTCGTTTCGAGGGTTACCGATTCCTCGAAGGTGCGCAGCGCCTTCAAGTCCAGAATTGATGGACTGTCTACGGAAATCAGGAATCGTACCCGGGTTTTGTCGCTCTTCAACCGAACCATTAGTGTAGTCTCATCCAACAGTGAAAGTCGATGTCCAGTAACAACGTGAATGCACACAGCAGTGGGGTGTATGAATACACTGGGATGAATCAAGTCCAACACTGATTTCAGAATAATGCACTCACCGATCCAGGTATCCACAATGAACTGATGCCTCAAGCCGCATTGGAATTGGACTGATCTGTGTAGTTATTGGTTTGACTCACTTGAAATTTTCAGCGTATATACCGGACTATCATCAGTTTTCGAATCTTCAGGGGTTGCATTAGTCACATTACACTTGGATTGACGACACTTTGCGAATGAGACCAAGCTTTCCACAAGAATGGCATACCGCATTACGAAAGCGGCACGTGGAAAGTGGGTGAAATTCGCCGCACGAGAAGCAACGATTCTGCTGTACCGGCTTGCGTTCAGGAATCGTTTTGTTGGCGGGCTTTAGTGGAGGCGTCTTCTTTGTAGAGACTGGTTTATGGGGACAAACGTGTTGGTGCTGCACTACGGAATGTTCAGCCGTCGCGTCGGCTACGTCATCGAATTGTTCGCAGGCTGATCGGGATTCAGAGAACGTAAGGTCGGGTTTCAACAAAAGCCTCTTTTGCAACTCCTGCTGATTTATGCATGCAATGGGGCGGTCACGCAAATGGGTCTCCAACTGATCACCAAAATTACACTTAACAGCCTGTGTTTCTGGTGTCAGGATGAATTCACGGAACTTCATGTTGGGACCACGAACCAGCTAATGGAACTTGGTACGGTTGGTTGCCTGGAAATCGACCGTAACTACGTGGCTTAGCAGCAGGTCCTTTATCTCGTCGAACGGAATGGCAGCACGGCCTCTTGGATATGCAAGGTTTTTCATCAACGAGTACAATGAACGGCCGCCAGCCGTCAAGAACGCAGTCTGGTTCTCCTTCTTCCCATCCTGTCGCATGCTACACCATAACTCGAAGCGTTCGATCCAGTCTTCAATTTCAGATCTACCATCATGCAGGTTCAGCTGTTCAATACTGGGCAGCTCCATGACGCGACGCCGATTTTCATAGTCGTAATGAACTAAATTGACACCACGTATTGAAATTGCCCCCACCCAGTAATTTCTGCTTTCAAGGAATGCTGGCAACCGGAAGTGAAAAGAAAGTACCCGCAGTTTTCCGTGAATCGAGAGGAACTATGCGTGCAACCTGACGAAGTACTGCATCGTGGCTATCGGTTGCTGATTTCTCCGCCCCTGCCCATAACGGTTCTGAAAGATCTCCATAAATGTCATTTTGGGTAGAGAAAATGAAGTCTCTGGTTTGATGAATGTGTTGCTGGCCTGAGGTGGATGTGGACATATGTAGACCAGCCAAGGACTGTGATGCGTGTCTACAGAAGTGAAGTCGAAACCAAACAACTGAAAGTCGTGGCCCGACAGTTACAATACGTTGGCACCGTATACATGCCGATTTCTGCGGTTCGTTCTTGAACAGATACCAAGTCCTCGTACCTATCGATTCTTTCTCGAAAGGGCATGAAGTATTTCTAACATCCACACCAACCACGTCGTTGGTAATCCAGGCTCTAAGGAACTGTTTTAGCCGTGAAGGTATTCCACAAGTGCTCGTCACCGATAATGATTCCCAGTTCTGTGTATCTGAGTTGAAATGTTGGTTGGATAGCATTGGTTGTCGACATCTTCGAACGGAACCTTGCCACCCATGTTTTAATGGTGCTGCGGATAATTTGGTAAGCACTGTCAAGAGTGCTATCACCTCAGCCAATCCGAAGACACTGCCAGAATTTAAGACATTTCTGGACAATTTTCTGCTACAATATCGGAAAGCAGTACATTCGACCACGAAAGAGACTCCAACCATGTTGTTCAAATCAACAAGTCTCAGATGTTTGGATTCCAGCCATGTAACATATTTTAGAGGTAACGATCTCCGATCAGCCAATGGGATCATCACAAGGCAACTTGGTCAATCCATTGTCGAGATCACGGACATTGAAAACGCCACCGCACACTGACGCCACCTTAGTCAACTTCACTTCAGAGAAGCTCCTGAATTCACATTAGAAACTATGACCGAGAACGATAATCATGCTGCTCCAAATGAAGAAGACGGAACAGTCGAGGTAACGCAGCTACAGCCTACCACCGCAGTCCGAAGATCTGTGCATCAAGGAAGCCAAATCGATGAGGAATTTCTGGAAGAGGAAGCTTGTAGTGATTCGAGTGTCTCCACACGAGGTTCAGTGCACTGTAGCTTTGTTTGCGGTACCCAGCCAATCGGGTGAAGCCGGACTGTAATTGTTAGATCGTGTAGATACAGTGAAGTCGCCTTGTGAGTGGTCAGCATATTATCTGCCAATAAGTGCATGCATATTTTTGTATATAAACGAGTGAGTGCCAACCAAATATAACAGAATGCATTCATGCTGTTCTTCTCTGGTTTCGTCATTCTTCCAGTGGGCGTAGTCCGAGTCCGAGTTATTTCATTACGTACGACTGGGCGGTTATGTACAATTTTCACAGTTGCGCAGGCTTAAGTTGGGTCTCAAGGGTAGCCTTCATTGAGTATTTTCGATAGCCCGTGTATTCTAGGAATGATCGTCCCACTTGGTTGTATCCGTTCGAAAGTAGTATTCCAAGTAATTGAAAAAACTTGGAGGTCGACCATTTTTTTAAAAACGTTTTATCCACTCAAATATGGGTATCCAAGACTGCTCGCCGAATTAATTATACCGGGTCATCATCGAAGAAAATTTTCATCAAAAATCGATGGCAAATTAATAACCTGGGTAAACCAATGTTTTTGGCGTTGTTTGCCGTATGATCTTGCTCGGTGATATTTGGCTTCTTTTGGTTCCCAGTGAATTGATTACGCAACAGCGAGTCGACCTGAACCTAGATGAAATTCGCCTTCATCGACAGGTAAAATTCTGGTCTTGATTTAACATGATTTTTGTAGCCTCATATGATAACAATACCTCAGTTCAAAGAAGTTATGGATGGAGGTTTGGTGACACTGCATTTACATCTGGCAATCGTTATCTTTATTGCCACCCCGTGTATAAACTTTGTTTTATCACTCCGAATCAAGCTGTTCCTGGTTCGACCGCCAAGTTGACGCACGCTTATGTGAGTCCTCCCTGATCGTTTCTCGCTCTGTACTGTTTGCCCTCCAGGTTCGCATAAATATCTCTGTGACTCAACTTTGATTTTTCTGATTACTAGGGAAGCATAATTCGATTCGTGACTGCAGTTATCTACCGTGTCCGCATGCCATTCGTCTTGTTAGCCCTGCGCACTAAAGCAGGTAATGGGGATCAAGAACGTGCTACCCAAAAGACCTGGCTGGGTGGAAGTCGACAATGTAATGGTTTGATCGACTTTCTACGCTGTGCGCTATCAGGACGGGATAAAACCGACTGGACTTGATCGAATAAAGGGGATTGCGTCTGCCCGACTCAGTGTCGCCAATGATGTTGCCACACTGTTTCGCAAATTAGGGCACTTTCAGTCTTCCTGTAAGAAGACAGAGGGAAACATCCCGCGTGTCTTTTCACTCAGACTATCGATTCTCGCTCGGGAAGCGTTTCTCCAAGCTGCCTCCAAGTGTGCATGGAGACGTTGTTTGAACTGAGCGTTATCTTGTTCTTCCACCACACCTGCGGATAACACGTTCCAAAGTTTAGTCGCCTCCATAAAAGACGATGAGTTGGTGTTAGACTACTCGACTGCTGCTTCCGTAATGGCCCGGCCTCCGGTCGTGGCGACAGAAATGAATACAGTGTCACTACACAACTTCCTCCACCCCTAGAAGACTGAATTGTAATAATGGTGATTGCTGCTGAAGAACATGTCATGACAATAACAACAAAGAGGATATGGAAAATCACTAGTTCATCGTTTGCGTTGAGGATGAAGGAAAAAGGTGGCACGTGTTCATCTGCATGACTGCTTTGTGGCTCGTTAATTGTGAAATGATTGACGTAAGGACGCGGTGGATAACTATAGTCACGAATCGAATTATGCTTCCCTAGTAATCAGAAAAACCAAAGTTGAGTCACAGAGATATTTATGCGAACCTGGAGGGCAAACAGTACAGAGCGAGAAACGATCAGGGAGGACTCACATAAGCGTGCGTCAACTTGGCGGTCGAACCAGGAACAGCTTGATTCGGAGTGATAAAACAAAGTTTATACACGGGGTGGCAATAAAGATAACGATTGCCAGATATAAACGCAGTATCATTACACTATCTAACACCTATCATGACAGCTTTCAGAAAGCCTCTAGAGGTCAAGTTTTTACATAGTACACAGCGAAAAACCTTAATTTTCACATGCGATTCACTCCGTTTTAACTGACACGAAGTTTAGACTAACCGGACGGAGTCAAAAGTTGGAACAAACGCGGTAACAAGTAGCTTGAGAGGTGATTGGAATGAGAACGCTTGGAAATAGGAAGGTTTGCATGACAAGGTAAGTTCAGGTATGAATAACGGCCCGATGAGGCACCGCCAATTACAAAATCTGACCGATGTGATTCTCCATTCAAATTCTCAGGTCAGGTTGTCAATTCTCCGTCCAATGGGCTATTCAGATGGACACAGAACAAAAATGAACATTGGGTATGATTCAAATGTTTACTAACTTAACTTTAGGTTGAATGAAGCCAATGATGCAACTACATTCTAGATACCCCACTGATGCAGGTTGATTGAAGAACTTTTGCATCGTGTATCACCACATACCATTCGGTTGGAGAAACTGGGCAACGAGGTCCACGTGATCGCGATAACTTAGAGCTGCGACTCAGCTCTAAACACCTCAGATTTACTCGCAATTTCAGATCTGTCAAGCATCCACCTCCCGTCCGAATGCCTACTTTAACCACAGATCATCGGTCCAGTGAATGTAGACTTTGTCGCTATTATAACAAGACACAAGGATCGCCGAGCTTCCTCGCGAATATTCAGTTACCATGGCTTTCATAGGAGCTGTGATAAAATCAGCACACCAAATGAACGACGACGCTATCAAGAAAATCCAGAGTACACGTGAGTTTGTCGAAGGCAGTTTGTCAAATCCATTTGGGAACTGCAGAAGCAGTGGCGATTGGACTGCTGAACCTATCGCCTTGATTAGACAAACAAACTGCGGAATCACTTCAGCTACTCTGACCGCGAAAGAAAAAGGGTAGACAATCACGATGACTCCGACTGTCACCTATCTGTCAACCCCTCCCAAATGTATTTTGTTCGCCAGACTTTTCCGGCTACGGACAACAAACTTCTCTCTCTTCCAAACCGTGCAACACCTACAACACCGATTAACCAAGTGCATCCTCCGCAATGTGATCGAACACCAAAATTATAACAATCTGTTCATTGATATTCTGTGTTCAGTGTAAAAATAAGTCGACGATTTACAATGGAAATGAGATGAAAAGAGTAATGGCGTTCAAAACAGCTGGTCACACCGTCATGTTTTCTGAAGTTTGCGTATCCAATATGTCCGCTTTAGCTGGAGTATTTCATTTTCATGGCGTATATCCGCATCCGTTGCGTGTAATCCACGTCCAACAAAGATGCTTTCGGATCCACTGGAGGAAGAGGCGGCTGCGGGGGTGATGGTTGCATGGGCGCGAAATGCAGCATTGTCAACGGTGAACTGAAAGTGAAAAAGACACATCTGGCACAATAAGACTGCTTAGAACAATGAGATTCCTGGAATAAAGCGAGGGACTAGGACAACACAGATCATCTTCCATCAGAGTAGCATCACAATGTCCGACCGAACCTGAGGCAACTGAATCAGATATACTTGGTTAAGTGACTCACAGAAGACGAACATCAAATCCATAGTCAAGAAACACGAAGCCCATAAATGACATGCACTCTGTCATCATGATTTGCTTCTCTGTGCTTCAATGACATCAACGGAAATGGACGACAAATTTCTGCGTGAAGATTCAAGTGGTCTGCCTTAGAAACTGACTCGTTGACCGCACTAGAACGTGACATGAGTAAAGAACCCCTGCCACTTTTCCGCATATATTCTCTGACGGAGCCGCCTTCGGCCAAACGACTGAATGCACAGTACGATACAGCACACAAAAATTCAAAACGGAACTACAAATGTTTCAGGAAGTGAACTCTGTTTGGTGCGCTACATCACGTAACGTCACAGAAACAGATGCACCACTGAGCCTGGCAACAAGCTGCACCAGAGCACCAATGAGACATCTCGGTCACCTAGGTTACCTTCATTCGCGTTGGGTGCACGTACACATCTTAAGCAACTAAGCCGTTTTTTCTGTCTGCGCGATGCCACCAAATGGGACTCAGTTTGCATGAAATCGCCAGGCAATACAAGAGATCGATAAATGTCGTATGATGGGTATCCGGAATGCACTAAACAGTGTCCGCCTAAAAAGCTAATAGTTCGTCCGGAAAACAAAACAGATTCGGACGAAGACAGAATTATTCGGCTTGCCTCCAACAACGCATGCTCGATGTCGATGTTGAGAGCTTGGATCGGAGTCACTGTTTCGAAGCGAACATTTCATAGAACGCTGGAATCTGTAACGTGGATGAACTACAAAAAATGAAAAAAGTACAGTACTGTCACACCACCGCATAACGAAAGACGCTTATCATGGGCTGAGACACACGTAGTATGGACAGATAAGTGGACAGAAATTGTCTACTTTAGTAACGAAAAGATAAATTTATTTTGGATGGGACGAATGCGTGGAATTATTACGGACATGATATCGGAAAGGGAGGAAAAATTGTTGTCAAAGCAACAAGAACAAGAATTATGTGATGGCTTACGGAGCTCTCTTAGTCAATCGCCAGAGTGAGCTAGTTATACTTGAGGTATACAAGATTCCGTTGCTTATATTCGTAGGTTGGATCAGTTCTTGCTCTCGCTAGTGACCAATAGATTACGTCATAACGCCATATTCCAGAATGATGAAGCCTGTGTCCACTGCTCATATACCACAAAATGTTGGCGGTTGTTCTGTGATATCAAGGTCATGCAGTAGTAAGCCTGCAACCCAGATAAGAAAACGACTGAGAACCTATGGGGCATTATTGCTCACCAGGTATGCAAGGGTTCCGTGGTTTGCCGGTCAAGGAGTGAATTGGTAACCGTTCCCAAGCGAAAATGGATGAATATTGACCGAGGAACAGTCGCAAGTCTTGCAAGAAGTATGCTGAGATGATTTGAGATTCTCGGACAGATTGGCAGTTGCCCACAATTTTAAGTAGTAGTTTAAGCCGGTCACACACCTTGAACACCGTATTTGAAATTTTGTATTCGGACGAGATGTAGTTTTATTGTGTCTGCCCATGAGCGCAAGTGAAAAGATACACTCCACAGCCTCAAAGTTTCGCGGCGATTATCACTTAGGTCACTTTTAGTAATTTATTTATTTTCATTAACACGTACACACCACCGGTTAGAAAAATACCTACACGCACAGATATGATTCGCTTTGGACTGAGATAAAAGATTGCTTCAGTTCATATGGGAATATTCAAGTACAAGCTTCAATCGTTAGGGGGAAACAATTCTAACTGACAAATAGTGACAGATGCCAAAAACAAAGACTCACTTTTGAGATGATGACTGCTGTTGTTCAAAGTATCCAAATGAATTCGGTCTATTAGTTAGTCCAGAAATCGGACCATCCGAAACGGAATTAGGATCGCAAACTGGTATCGCAGGAAAGGAGGACATATCGATCGGCCGACTCCCTAATAAGTAATTGGGCAATGGAAATATATTTTCTTGTCCAATTTCGGCTAATAACTGCCCCAAGCTGCGGATGGGCATATTTGTGCACGAAGGATCCGGCAAAACTTGTAACGGAACTCTGTGATATTCACTGACCTCGCTCATAGCACCACTGAGCTCCACTTGGTTAGCACAAGAATTCACATTGGTGGCAGAACTCACAAAAGGAACTGATGTGTTAAGTCTTTCTGGCGAAATTCTCTGGAAAATGGAGTCATTAGGCATGTGCGGTGCTGGAGTTAGACTGGGAAGAGTAAACGAACGGATCCCAGAGGCAGTCATTTGGGGCGACTGTCCATCGGTTGATTTTGCTGGGGCTCCTGGATGTTGGAAAACTGCATGTTGTTTGTCATCTTTCAGTGGGACGTTGGACCTAATTCCCATTTTCAACCTTTCCTCAAGCAATTTTGACATCAGTTCTTGACCTTTATTTTGAACTTGTTGCCACTGTCTGCATTGAAAGCCACGAGCATGCAAGTGACTAGTTATTTGTACCCAAATTGTCTTATCTAATTGCGCTGTAGGTTGGTTGTTTCCGTGGATCATCATCGATGCTCGTCTCATTGCTTCCAGCAGAGCATTAAGCTCTGCTATGTTAAATGGTACGTCTTTTGATGATGCCTTATCACAATTCTCCGCGTCTGATAGCGAGACGAACTTAGACATCTTGGCGGGCGGAGCGTCCTCAGCAGATGCTGACTGCATTGTGAATTTAGAAACAGCAACACGATCGATTAGTGGTAGATGGTTTTTCGCGATCGGCCAGCTCCCCATAGAACCACTATCCTGTTTCTTGATTGGTTGGTTCTGGTGGCTTGACTCTACGCTGGTTGGTTCATTTTAATGACACGCGGTCAAGGCCACCTAGCGTCGATTCGCATCACAAGGGTATTGGGACGGTGAGTGTCGTCGACTCTGTCCAATCAGTCAGTTTTTTCTAGGGTGCGTTGTATTGATGTCGAAAGGCTATAAAGCGGATACATCCCACAATTCTTCCACATTGTTTATTGGGCGAGGGAGGTGCATACGATGGTGTTCCCTCATTGCCGAGTTGTGGTAAATGTCCAAGATGAAACGCTAGGGCGCAATACTCAAGTAAGTGAAAATCACATGGGCAGTGTTTTTCTTCTAGCTTTATACAGGAGTACAGTGGAAAGGGCGTTGATCATAGTAACAAGGATTGACTAAACGATCACGCAGAGCCGACAATCATAACCTGGACACTCGTAGGGGTGTACTATATTGGGTTATAATCGATTCGGTGAAAACAGCGTGGTACGTTGTGTCAGGCTTTCCGTGGTAAAAACGAAACACTGATAATCGGCTCAATCAAAACAACTCTGAGCATCGTGGGAGCACTACGCAGTGAAGCGAAGCTGCGTGGAGCTCAGATTTTTTTCTTCTAAAAGGAACATCACGAGAAAGGCCAACTGATATTGGTCTGGAAAACCTTTTGACAAGGTTCCCAATTGCAAATCAGATGGGAATTCAGGAGAACAGAGATTACGAGATTGGAAATAGGGTAAGCCCAACGGAACTCTGCAATCAGTGATCTTAACTACAGGGTAAGCCGTTGTATAACTTTTCTGTTTGTCTTCATCGCTGAGGCGTATCCAGAGTCTGACTATTTTTCCATTCTTTTGAAGCATCGTATGCATTCATCTTAGAACTTCAACTTCGATTACTCCAAGAATGGAAAGTCATACTTGAGCAAAAATGCTTATGTCCATGTGCGGCATCCTAAAGTGTCGTAGAGGTAAAAAAGAACGGAATTTGTTGCGACCTAATCGAGCAGTGGTACCATCAAAAGTGTAGTGAGCTTTCTGTTAGAGACCGCAAGCTGTACGTGGAGTATCCCAGCTTAAAGTGGATCTGTACTGTCAGTGTAAGCGCATATAGACCGCGGCTAAGCGGGGGTTTAAGTGAACGGGAATTATCCACAGGTTTTGAAACTACAGTGATCCGGAATCGATCACATACACAGATACTAACACACAGGTGACAAAAATGGAAGCGAGGCTTGAAAATTTAGAGCAGTCCCTTGTGGACAAGATATCCGGACTGCAGAACACAGTAAGTTATTGAGACAGTGAATTAAAAAACTTGGGGGACCGAACAGCCACTATGGCGCAAAAAGTGACGACGTTTGAGCTCACTGCAGAAATCGCCACCGGTAGGCAGAGAAATGTCGTCATAAAGGGGCTACTTGAGCCGATCTGCTAGTCAACTAGACAACGATTCAGAGAGCTAAGGCACCAGGTCACAAGCCTACTGAGGCAGATTGGTGTGCCCGAGTATGCTCTTTTGAAGAGATTTTATAGGCTGGGACGCTGGTCAGCCAGCCCAGAGAAATCCAGGACATCAGACCTGTGTTAGGGGAGTTTGGAAACCCACTTTTCCGAGACAGGTTCGTAGCAGCAGCGGACCAAATTGTTAGGCACACAAATGGAGTAATGCGTGTGGAACCCGATCACTCGGGGAAAGCCTCCAGAAACAATTCTGGTGGGAATCTCACCTACAATGGAATCACATCTACCCCTTGATTAGAGCGAGACCGATGGTAGTAGCCCATCATCTGCCCCTAACGGTATCCCCACTGACTGGCATTTCTGCGGTGAGACAGGAATACCGCAGTAGAGACAACGAAGCCAGCAGAAGTTCGGCTTCCCTTCCCGAGCACCCCAATCCGGTGGCAAAAAGTAAGGAGGGCTATCGTGCGATGAGTTCGACAGCCAGCTAGGGAGAGAGTTTAGCAATGTCCGACGGGTGAGCGAAACAGTACCTCTCACGGGAGAGATCAGAGTAGTGTACACCAACGCCTGCAGCATCGTGAGCAAGAGGAAGGAACTCGAGGTTGAGACGATTGGAGCCGACTACATTGCGATAACGGAGACATGGTTACACTAAAGTGCAGTCACGGAGCTGTTACCCACTAAGGGATACTGAGCCTACCGGACGAACAGATATGGTGGCACGGTAGGGGGAGGAACGCTACTGTCAGTAAACGAAAACCCTGAACAGCACAGTGGAGAAGCCCTGCATACCCCAAATATACAAGCTCCACTATGCCGTCTACTATCTCCGGGATCTCTTATAGATACAGTATGTGTATACCGCAGCCCAAATGCTAATCCAGAAGAGGACCTTTAATTGTTTGAATATCTAGCCATGGTTGCCTCGCAGGTATCCCGGATTTCGTTAATGGGGATTTCAACTCCCTCGAATCAAATTGGGGGAGCCTGTCTTCTTCGACTAGCACCCAATCTAGTAGGAAATCAATCGAGCTGGTGGACTGCATACCACTCTTTCTTCACGTCAACCAGCCGACCAGGTTGAGGGAAGGGCAAACTCCGACTGTACTTGATCTGGTGTTCACCAGACACCCGGAGGAAGTAAGTGGACTAGAGTTCACCGCCCCACTTGGGAGAAGTGGCCATGTGGTTTTCAGATTTCTGATCCAAGGAGCTCCCCCCGGGGTGCCAAATAAGATGCGAAAGAACTTCAGGAGTTTGGACTTGATCGCAATCAGGGGAGCAGCAGGTAGAGTTGACTGGGGCGCTCGTTATCAGACAGTGGAACAGGGATGGACCGTCATCAGGGACCCCCTCCTCAAGTTGACCGACGAGTTCGTCTCACTGAGATGCGTCAAAAGACTGGGCAAGCCACCGTGGTGGAGGAACCGATCCGCAACGGGCAAGGCTCAAAGCTTAGTGTCGTCATCTGTCAACGGGTGGACGCCAGAGTTTGCTGTAATATACGAGAGCCAGTGAGCGAGCCATTAGGGTCCATCGAGAAAGTCAGGAAAGATATGAAGCGGCCCTAGCGCGTGGAGTACAGACATATCCTAAGGCTTACTATTACTACGTCCAGTCCAAGGCTACAGCAAGAGTCACCGTGGGATGCGTAGTCAACGAAAACGGAGTGCAGTCAACCAGGGCTTACAAAAAAAGAGCAGACTTTGAAGAACTTCAAAAGTGTTCATAGATAAGATACCGAAAGACAGCACGAGACCACCATAATTCAGCAGACGATCACCGTGGATGGGGTCGGCATTAGTAATAGTGAAGTTGAACTGGCGCTGAGCTGGCTGAACAGTAACAAGGCTGCGGGACCAGATGGTGTTCACCCCGCCATTCTAAAAGCCCTGACCAGCGTGCTGGCTGAACCGCTAACAGCTGTTCAACGTATCTCTAGACACAGGGGAGCTACCGGACGACTGGAGTTTGGCGCAAGTTGTCCCTATTCACGAAGGAGGCAAACGGGAGGTGGCCTCTAACTACCGCCCCGTAAGCTTACCACCAATCACCCTCAAAATACTGGAGGGACGGGTCAGAGAACGATTAAAAGAACATTTACGGACACACCAGCTGATGGCTAACCAGCAACACGGTTTTTTAAAAGGAAGATCCTGCCTCACCAACCTGCTATCATACTTTGATGAGGTAACTTGCAGATTAGACCAAAGGGAACGACTGGATGTATGCTACGTGGACTTTCAAAATGCCTTTGATTCGGCAAACCACCTTTTCTTGCTGGGCAAACTGAAGACACTTTGAGTGACCCCACAGATTGTGAGGTGGATCCAGGGTTACCTAAGTAACAGAACTTTCTTCGTACAGGTCGAGGACACCAGGTCTACACTGGCCCAGGCATGCGGTGATGTGCCGCAAGGTTTCGTGTTGGGACCACTGTTGTTCCTGGTATACGTGAATGATCTGGTAACCATACTAGACTACTCGGGGTTCCTATTCGGAGATGGTATCAAAATAGTAGGTTAGTCAACCTGAAGGCAACTGCAAACCGACTTAAACAGGATTGGTGCGTGGGCTAAAAAATGGGAGTTGCCACCGAATGCAGCCAAATGCAAGCACTTTCTGGCAAGCAGGGGAAGCAACGAAGACAGGTGCGTAGGGCTGTCCGTCTCAGTCAGGACTGAGTCCGTTGCTATGGTAAGAGACCTAAGAGTGCTTGTGCACGAGAGCTTCAAACCCGCCGAGCAGTGCACATCAGCAGCGGTCAAAGCAAACAGAGCGCTTTTCAACTTAAAAAGAACACTCGTGTCTGGAGAGGCCGGGGTAATTCTTCCGATATACAAGGTGACCAAAGGCGTCACTTGGAGACTTTTGTTCAAGCGTGGGCACCGAGTCTAGTGAAGAGAAAAAGCTATTGGAAGACTTTCAGAGGGGGTTTACTCGGATGATAAACGGGATGCAAGGGAAGTCATACCAAGAAAGATTAAAGGCCCTAAATCAATTCTCCTTCAATCGTCGTAGGCTAAGAGGAGATCTGATAGAGTGCTATATGTTAAATAAGGGAATCACTACGACCGATAGACCATTACTGGCTCGTTATCACAACCTTGCACTCAGGGGACACGAGCATAAATTGGACAAACCAAGAGCAAGTAAAAGCATAAGGGCATATTTCTTTTCCCACCGTGTCATAAACAAGTGGAACAAGTTGCCCTCACACGTAGTGACAGCAACCTTGGTCGTTGCCTTTAAGCACAAACTGGATGTGTGCTGGGCGGAGGTATTTTCAGACTGTTACTAACCATCCTAAGAAGCTTTCTTTGTTCTTATTATTATCCGTCCCATTCTCCCCTCCCGACTGACTATCTTATACTGCATCTCATCATTAGTGTTTTCTTACTGTACCTACCTCTATCACAGCCTTCATATCACCCTACTCATCATCATTCCATGTTACCACCCTTACGTTATTCGAGGATTCGGGGTATGTTTCACATGGAGACAGCAGGAAGTTGTTGCGCCGAACCTATGTTAAAGTGGAGTCGCTGTTCCCGAGGGCGAACCTGTTTCTTTTCCTTTCCCCTCAGCAGCTACAAATACCGAATTATATTGGATACATGGAAGTCGCAGCACGGCGGGAACTCTTTGGGCTTGCAGTGCAAGAAACTGTACGTTTACTGGCTCAAGCTGCAAGTCGTGTGACCTGACCTGAGCTGACCTGATGGAAGTTAAGCGACGTAATTAGAACATGAACAGGACAGTAAGTGTCCCAGGATCTTGCGTATCGGACGATTGGTATCTTATCAAGCACTGCCGATTTTCTGCTTTTATGACGCATAGGGCAATAAAACTGCACTCATGAAGGACTTTTTTGATTTACGTTCGATTTGCCTTACTTGTATGCTGACAAAAAAGAACACGTCTGAGCTGACGTTTGCAGTGTACTAATCAGTCTACGTAGTACACCAAGTCAATGTCAAAACTATCTTAGAGGACACTAGCAAATTAGGATAGGCGGAAGAGTGTGGCTAGATATTGGGACAAAAGTATACTCAATAGAAATAACATGAAACGAACTCCTAACAGTCCACCGATCTCCGGTGAAACAAGCTCCAGAACAATCCCAAGGCAGAAAACGAAGTTGCGTGGGAGAGCTAGTTTTAAATTCAAGATTTCACGTTGTCTCATTTCGTGATCACTTGTATGTGTGTTTAAAAAAGCTTGCATTGATTATTTACATTCGAACGCCGGTACAGCAGAGGGGTACTTTACCAAAAGAACACAATAAGCATGAAAGATTGGGAATTGTACAGATACCTACACGTTCTGTCAGTTAGGGATAACAATCGACGAATGTGTGGAAAAGAATATCCGAAAACCGTTCTTTTGAATACACTGTATCCATATATGCAGTAAGTCTCAAATTCAAACTAGAAATTCATGTTCTGGTTACGCTATTTGCCAAATCTAGTTACGGTGTCTCCTTTGATCTACCTATTCTTAAGAGATCCTTGAGATTGTCGTAAGGTAGTCAAGGTTTTCATAATGATATCTGGTAATTTGTGGTTTATCAAGTGATGTGCGTGTTGGGGTGGGGTCGTGGTGTCTTAGTTACCAAGCCCACGTGTGACGTGCTTGCCTTCTCGTGCAACTGACCCGCGAAAAAGAAACCGAGTATGGCTTGACAGCTCTATGACGTAAGCCAGCCGTGTGGATGACCGGAATTGTACGAGTGAGGGCCTTTTAGACTAAGACGCACCACGTTTCGTCTGATTTGAAGCAACATACTCAGTTCAGGAAGATATTTGATCCAGTCAGGTCGACAGCGTTTGGGCTTGTTCGCAAAGGTCTAAACGATGCCAATTAGGTCTGTAAAACAATGGATCTACTCATTAGATGTGCATTATCTTGAAGTTGCTCGGATCAACTGTGAACACGCCTTTCGTTCTGGTAAAAAAATTGTTCAAAAATGCAGCATAGTGGAAATCGTTGAAACAGTTTTATTCACTTGTAAAACCAATCCTGAAAAAGGTCAGCTGTGGTGACCGAAAAGTCGACAACCTACCAAGGACTTCGACTACGCTGTGTTATTGGACAAAATTTTTCACCAAACATTTCACACGGCGCATCGATTTTTCGATGCACTCCGAACCGATCTCGGTTCTGACACATTAGGGCCTTTCGTTCACCTATCGACCGTTCACTTTGGAACAAGACTGAACATTACACGCACGTGATATTGTTCGTGCTTAAGGGTTGACATTAAAATCTAACTAGGGGTGCTAATATGCTAATGTCAGCGTAGGGTGCATATTCGAATCAAAGCTAAACCTTATAAAAGTATATTCTAAAGCATTAAAGAAGCTGGTAGGTGGCTTTAACTTACAGTAGGTTTGGCCACCTGCTTGACCGTCTGATGATTCACATCAGTTTGAACAACCGAACTTAGAATACAGAAGGCTGGTTCACATACACTTAATTTACTTTTATGCGACTATATCGGGCAAGAAGATAAGTCGATTACTTGGATGTCTCTGATAATAGCGGTCCACGCTTTCCGGTCTGCGGCAAAATCTGCTCACTGTAAAATCCAGTTACTGCGCCAATCCCGTACTCCGAAGATGGACTGAAGACTTAGGCGACCCATGTCTTTCTCAATAGTGCTAACTCGTGTCTTCAGTTGGCCACCAGGGTGACATTTCCAGTCTGAGCAGGGTGATGGTAGTAGGTTTCTCTTCGTAGGTTTCGTTTAGGGTCGGCGAAGGACATGGTCGAACCACTAAAGGCAACGTTGTTAGAGGAAAGAAGAAAGTTGTTCTCTATTTGCACAGTGTGGAAGCAAGGCCGAGTTTGAGACTCGGTCATACCACTTTATATTAGCAATGTAGTGGAATGGCCAGCCTTTTAGTACCGTCTACTCTCAACCGTTAGCTTTGAGATCTGTAACTCAGGAATCATGACCAAATTGTATTCAGAGAGAGTTGCGGGCGAGATGCTTTATCCAGTCTATAGAGTAGTTAATTTGGACTAGTGATAATGGACACACTTAGTGGACGCCAGAGTCGATTGGGAACTCTAGTGACTCTTCGCCATAAGCGCGGACGCGCCCCTGTGTTGCCAACTAGTACGATTCTACCGATTTGATGTGCTTTTCGGGAATTCCGTCCCTTCGCAGTGCGGTAGAAAGTGACAGTCTGTCAACGGAATCGGATGCTGCCAGAAAGTCAATGAAGAGTGCAGTCGTGAGTTGCTGACATTTACAGCATGGATGAATGGACCATCTTCTAGATACTATGACTTTCCTCCGCGCGCTCGTATTCTCACGCGCAGCTAGTCGCATACTTCTCGCTAGCAAATTCGTCGTCAAGCTAGAAAAGTACACTGTTCGCCATAAAAAGCGCCTTCTTCATAAAGCATTGTACTTTAGGTGAAATGCTTTATTGAAATCAGAAAGTTTTCTGCTTAGTAGAATAGTGTGATCGTTCTCAAACGGTCACTCAATAGTACATGGTTGAGCCGCGGTTGGCTCTTATCCTTCCAGTCATGCTCGATACCAACCATCTGATGATATCTAGTGGACTACTGTACCGCTCCTCCTCCAAGGCAGTCTTCAACTTTCCTAAAGTTATATACTGCCGACTCTGATCCACTCTTCTCTCAAGATGATCCCACAAAATTCTACTGGAATGGGATCGGAAATTCGAGGTGGCTGTAATGGCAGTGGTTGATTCGTGGCCAACATGCAGACTGTCCTTCCTAACACACCAACGCCATTGTAGTGAATCATGAGAAGCGCAAGCACAGTCTGTCCGGTAAGGAGCCCAAGTCTTGCGGTAACGGAATCCCGAGCGACAGGATAGCCGATCGATTGGGTAGATTAGCAGAATGAGAGGTGAGTCCTGTCAGGCCGTGTTTAGTGTTAACATCAGCCCATTATAAGTTTTGATTGTTCGCACCAGTCGAACCAATGCTTTTTAGGCAACGGTTGGGCACAAGTATCAACACCCTTTTCATTGCTGAATCGATCGATCTATCTGCTCACCATCCGTCTTGAAAGACCTAAATACTTGGTAATCTCGCAGTATGACCTCCCTGATTCCCACCTTCTGACTGCATGTCAGACGATCTTCGTCTTGTGAGTATCACGTGAACTCCAAAGGGCAATTGAGTGGGTGGACTGCCAGACTGGAAAGTAGACTGTTTCATTACAGACCGGTGGTGTTCGAATGGTTATCATCTCGGAGATCGGAGGTTCGCATCCCCGCTATGGTGGCTTACTGCTGGGGTAAACAATAATTCACTGTCGTCCGGCTGGTTAACAATCCTTATTTATTAGAACCTTATCCACTCCACTTCCACTGCACTCTTGAATGAGCATGTATTACAAATAAAACGTGTCTGACCTTCATAACAAATCCCACGCGAAGGTAAACTGTTATGGCGTACAAGTGAAAATGCACTGAGCTTGCATGGAGTACCGAACTGACGGGGAAGTCTCAGAACCACAGCATATTTAGTGAGACAGTGCTTTTTTGGCAAACAGTGAGTTTGCTTTCCTTATTCGGGAACCCCTTGAATTTTTACAAAAACCAATAGCTCAGCGAGCGATAATCTTGCTCAACCAGTACTGCTTACTGATGCACTTCTAAACTGGATTGATCCCTCGGAATCTTGAAAGGAGTTCACCATAGATAAACGTGATGAATTCTGTGGTCAAGACGGGTTCGTGCTACAGACCTGGGAAGAATTTTCTTTTTCGCTTCGTCAACAGTTTTAACAAGTTTATTCACTTAACTTTTACTGGGAAAATTATCGAGCGGAGTTGTAACACAATACCGATTCCTTGCATACATCACCTTTCTGATAAGTGTGTCAGCTTGACAATATCAACCATGCACGTGGAATGTCAGATATTAATCCAATTTCTGACCAGCAGTGAATAAGTTGAATATTTTCGTTGACTGCGTGATTCACTGGTTTTTTCAGCAATACATCTGAAAATTAAAAAGATTTATTCAAGAGTGTCGACGTAAGAATTATGTGCGAATCCCAAGCCGAATTGGTACGATTTAATTTAACTCTGAATTGCAAGTCATTTCAGAAGAGGGATGTGGAAAAATTGATTTTCAGAATAAATATACAGCTTCCTCTCGCAAGAGTTTTGAAAAAAGACGGTACTAGATTCAAATATTCTTAGAACACAGTTATTTCAACAGCTTCACTATTGCTACATTCCGTGATGCTGTGGTACATTTACCGTTACGCGCTGGACAACATTGTCTTCTGGTCTCAGAACTTGCCATCTTTCAATGGTTTATCAGAACCAAGTCGGACCGGTACTGGATTGTAGAGTGGAGTTCTCAAATGTCTCACATACACGCATAATACACTGCACGAGAAAAGCATAAGACACCCCTCATTTGGCCGCATATTTCCACTTTTGTATTCTCTAACGAGAGCAGATCTGTATAGAATGACCCATTACGAAGCATATTATGAAATTTCACAAGAAAATAATTGGTTATAAACAAGTAAATCAGAAAAGGCGAAAAATAGGGTGATAAAAATATAGGACCTCCTCAGCTGGGCTTCAATAGTCCCTAATTAAAATCATGTGCAACCTCTATTCCGCCTGGGGATCTCCATACTTGACATACTTGATGCTGGACTTGTGATTGTTCCTTCGTCAATATTCATCCATTTTCGCTTGGGAACGGTTACCAATTCACTCCTTGACCGGCAAACCACGGAACCCTTGCATACCTGGTGAGCAATAATGCCCCATAGGTTCTCAGTCGTTTTCTTATCTGGGTTGCAGGCTTACTACTGCATGACCTTGATATCACAGAACAACCGCCAACATTTTGTAGTATATGAGCAGTGGACACAGGCTTCATCATTCTGGAATATGGCGTTATGACGTAATCTATTGGTCACTAGCGAGAGCAAGAACTGATCCAACCTACGAATATAAGCAACGGAATCTTGTATACCTCAAGTATAACTAGCCCACTTTGACGATTGACTAAGAGAGCTCCGTAAGCCATCAATAAACTCTTGTTCTTGTTGCTTTGACAACAATTTTTCCTCCCTTTCCGATATCGTGTCAGTAATAATTCCAAGCATTCGTCCCATCCAAAATAAATTTATTTTTTCGTTACTAAAGTAGACATTTTCTGTCCATGCTACGTGACTGGGGTGTCCCATTGGTTCTCTGGTGCAAGTGAATCACGTGACTCTTGTTCTCATAGGTTTATCGGTCGCCAAATCCGGAGACCGAAGTAATTAGCTTGTTACCATGCTCAATGGTCAGTCTGGTTCAACGAAAGTTCCATGGAATGTCACATTTGAATTGGTCTTTTTTTGTCACCTTCGTCATTTACTTGTTCTACTCCAAGTTGCGCACAGTGCGTTGTTTCGTTCTGAAATTCGGTTTGCCTTATTGTATTGTGCGTTCGGTCATTCTGGCCAAATATAGAAGGGGAATTGTGCGGGAAAATTGGAGGAGGGGGAGTGTATCTCATACTTTTGTTCCGCAGTGCTTAGTTTAAATGTAGAACGGAATATAAAGGGGGGGGGGGGAGGGTAGGTGGCATGATCGGGATGAAATGCAGGGTAGACAAATAATGACTCGTTGCGCATTCTACTTCAGGCACTAAATCTGCAACTTTATTCGGTAAGCTCTGACCAAAATCCGTAATTGTTTAGTCACGATCCACAGTCATTTAGCCTTGACGGACAGTCTTTATTCATGCCGCTGCAAGCCAGTCCCATCAAAGGTATCGGAACATTATGACACCAAAAAATGTTGAAACAATTAATTTTTTTGCAACGAAGGGTGTTACAGATTTGGCTGAAGTTTTGATGATCAGGACTGCACAGCTGGCAGAGGTAATGGCATAAAATGCAGCAACAGAAATTGATTAGAGAAAGCTGAAAAGATGTGCTTGTATTGCCGAACCATGTGACACAGTCGGTGTACAGGATTGTCGTCTTGTTATAGAGTAACTCGCGGATAAACGAAACCTGAATCCCAAGGTAGAGAACACAAGCTCGAATAGCTACGTGTACTGTAGGACAAATTATGAGGAAATATTACAATAACGTACCTCAAATTGTGGGAAACAGATCACAAAATCAAGAATGTCAAAAAAGCCTCGAAACACCTTGTCGATGGACTGGTAACGCCGGAAGCGGCTACGTAGGAGGAAGTCAAGTGGTTCAGCGAAGAAGCCCTTATTTATGAGAAGCGTTTTGACCAACCAACGATCGGAAAAGAAATAATCGCCTGAGGGAACACAAGTACTAGTGTGCTGAAGCACAAAAGACCGAGCGCTGGGTCGCCCTCAAGCAACCCAGACAATCTTGAAAGAAAAACAGAAAGGGTCGAGTAACAACCAACATCTGAATTGGAAGAGGGCGTGGAAACAACATCCTCACGCAAACCAGTGCATGCATGGACACAAAGAGGGAGAAAGGTTACCCAAGCGATAAGATCTGTTAGGGCCCATGGTTCATCGACGAGCATTATGATCGGATAAGGCCAACACCGGTCAACACTTGTCATGAAAAGAAGGCCAAAAAATGTGCGACGTAATGGGAGTGGAAAAACAAATTATCCAGCGGGCATGGAGGCGAAAATGACATCAGTCAGCCAGTTACATACCGCCCACCTATACCGAACTTCCTCATCTTGCTCAGTAACAGAAGACAAATAACGGAGTCAAAAGCTTGGCCAAAGTCAGGGTAACGCTTCGATTTGTTTACCTTCATCCAGTCGTCGAGTCAGCACATCCAAGAAGCGCAAGAGATTAGTCATATAAGATCTATTTTATAAAAATCCATGGTGGGCTGGACTTAGCATGGAGTAATCCAGTAAACGCAGACAGATGTGAGTGCCGATGATCTTATCAAGAACTTTGCATAGGATGCTAGTTAGGCTTAACCGCATATAGCTACCTATAGCCAACCTAGGTTAACGCTTGCATATTGACACAACTGCTGAGATTATCCAGTCCGTAGGCAACATGCCCTGGTCCAACTTGAACCTGTGCAGCTTACATACGGAGGGAACCGATATCCATCAACGGCTCGGTGGCGGCGGGGTGGATGCCATTTAGAACCGCTGAAATGGAAATGTTTAATTCCTGAAGATACTAATGCAACGTTCCTTCCGAACGATTTGCGTCACTTAACTCCGGCGATGGATATACGGGCCTCGTATCCAAAAGAAAACCTCTACATGTCATTACATCACAATATATTACCACAAGTCAAAGAGTTGAACCAATTAGATAAATGGGAAGTGATGAAAATTAATGATGAAAGGGGTAGGGGAGGGGAAGAAAACAATTGTAATCCGGGCTTAAATCAAAACCGGATGTGTATTGTTTTTCTCGTGTATTTTCAGTTTTCATCTGGTCTATGGCCTGTTGTAGGGTGGATGGAGGGCCAGGGAAGCTTAAGGGCACATACAAATTGTTTTTGAGCGCATAGAGCGGGGTTGTGGAGACGGATGCTGACGGCCTCAGCTGTGGCTAGCATGCGACACTTTGCCGGTCCTGATTGCCGACCCCGAACCTTATACAGCGCACGGAAGGCCTCAGCCACGTTTACTGCGTGATTAGTCTGGGCAAGGTGTGAAACGACAGCGCTAGTGAGTGACTTAACTGCTCCAGTGTTCAACCATGCAGGGTGGTGTTCGCGGATGCGTTCAGACAAACGCCTGATCGTGCGGCCGATATACGTTGTTCCACAGGAACAAGTAATGAATAAACACAAAATGAGGCTGCAGAATCAGGCACTTTGTCTTTCAACCGCAAAAGCACTACCGGCCGGGATTCGAACAAAACCCGGAGCTTAGCTGCGTAGAAAGTTTTGCTTATCACCCCTGACAATCTTCTCTGCACACTCTCTGCCAACGTATCACCCTTGAATGGCAAAGCTATGTATATCGGATTTCTTTCCACCCCAAACTGCCTTAGGATTTCCACTTTAACTCGCATTATCTTCTCAACTAGCCGGTCCGGGTAGCCGTTTTGGATGAAAGTTGTTCGCACCGTTTGCAGCTCTTCTTCAACGGTGTCCTCCGAACATATTCTTCTTGCCCTGTTTGTGAGGCATCGAATTAGGTTCTTTTTAATCTTTAGAGGCACGAAGCTGTGGAAGTGAATGTATTGCCCGTTCCACGCTGCTTTTCTATGTACCGACCGGCTGACTGAGCCGTCTTCAAGGCGGTTCATCTGAACGTCAAGGAAGGCGATTGTATTATCTGACTCTTTCTATTGTGAAATGTAAGTTTGTGTGAGCTGAGTTAAAGCTGTCCAACAGTTGGCTTATGTGTTCTGATGAGTTGATAACACAGAAAACGTCATTTACGTAGCGTTTGTATACAATACAGTTTTGGATTGTAGATTCAAGTGGGCCATTTTCTAACTTTGCCATAAAGACATCCGCAAGTAGTGGTCCGAGTGGGGAGCCCATTGCTACCCCATCCTTTTGACGATAGATCTGGTAGTTAAATTTAAACTGAATGTTGTATGTGCAGAAAAATAGCAACTGTTTCAGATCTTCTATGGGTATGCCTGTCTCAATTGTGTTCCTTTCAATGTAGTCACATAGGTAATCGATAGTTTCACCTATTGGGACGCTGGTAAAAAGTGTACTGACGTGTAATGAAAGCATCCGACAGCCTTTCACGCTTAGGTCTTTCACGCAGTTTACGAATTCGAATGTGTCTTTGAGGCTGTTATTCGACATTGCCTGTGTTTCTGGTTCCAGCAACCTTGCCAACCATTTAGCCACCGCATGGTATGATGAATGACATGTGGAGGATAGGTCTTAATGGGACTCCACTCTTATGTGTTTTCGGTAACCCGTACAATCTGGGAATGGTTGTTCCCGTAGGGCGTATCCGTTCACCAACCTGCATGGTTGAACACTGGAGCAGTTAAGTCACTCACTAGCGCTGTCGTTTCACACCTTACCCAGACTAATCACGCAGTAAACGTGGCTGAGGCCTTCCGTGCGCTGTATAAGGTTCGGGGTCGGCAATCAGGACCGGCAAAGTGTCGCATGCTAGCCACAGCTGAGGCCGTCAGCATCCGTCTCCACAACCCCCCTCTATGCGCTCAAAAACAATTTGTATGTGCCCTTAAGCTTCCCTGGCCCTCCATCCACCCTACAACAGGCCATAGACCAGATGAAAACTGAAAATACACGAGAAAAACAATACACATCCGGTTTTGATTTAAGCCCGGATTACAATTGTTTTCTTCCCCTCCCCTACCCCTTTCATCATTAATTTTCATCACTTCCCATTTATCTAATTGGTTCAACTCTTTGACTTGTGGTAATATATTGTGATGTAATGGCATGATTATGAATCACTGAAAACGAGGTTGTTCGCCAAACTGTGTTCTCCAAATGTGTTCATTGGGAATTTTCCGACAAACCTCTACATACTCTGTGTACACGTAATATCCTTAATACCCAAAAAGATAGGACGTATTGAAATTGCTCTCACCCGGCACAACGCAAACTATTCATAGTAGTGAGAAAACCAAGGCCGCGAAGTAGTACGGTAATTGTATTGCAGAACTGGTTGGTATGGATCCGTTAAATGAAAAAAAAAAATAATTGACCAACCATAGAGAGATTTGCCGTACACGTCCTCGGTGATCCTGATTGGTTGAAGCTCATCAGCGCGCGTAGCTGCGAAGCTTAACGAGGTTGCATCAATTGTGATAGACGCTGAATCGCCACAAACTCCCTCCCTCAAGAGCTCTTCATCAATTTGATCTTCGAACTGGATCTGGTGAATGTGGCTCGGCCGCCGTGGTAGTCGTTTCGGTTGGCGGAATAGATGGATCACAGTAATCAACACGGTCACTGTCTGGATCCTCGGTCCTCTCACCCATGCCATTGGTTACGTCGTCGGTTGCCACTTTGAGATGGATTTGGATGAGGTGGCACCGACGCACCAATGCATCATCCAGGCCCGTAATCTCTACCATAAATTGACCGAGTTGTTCGAAATTCGTTACCACGAAAGTATGTGATGTCACTGGAGTCAAGACAAATCAGAGATGGTCTGGTCTTCTGGACTTGAAGAGGACAGTTGGAATCTCCCTGGTGGTCGCAGGCCCGTGTTCCGGTATTTCAAAAGACAGTTTTTGAGGAACACTTCCAAGTCAGGTAATGTTCTAGGGTTTGCTGATGCTAGTGCACTTCTTATGTGGTGCACTGAGTTTTCCGCTGCACTGTTAGAACACGGGTGGCGTGGCGCCATATGCAGATGCCGACATTCAGCCAGCTTTTAATCTCCATCGCACAGAATTGTGATCAAGTATCGGTGACCAGTACCTGAGGAATTCATTCTCGGCTGAGGCATTTCCGTAACATTTGGATTATGAACGAGGTAGTTGGTGAACTTGTCAGGAAAACTTCCAGCCATTTGGAGTAGGAGTTTATCAGTGCAACTGTTATGCAATCCCAATCAGTTGTTGAGTGACTCGCAGGTAACCGATAACCCGTTTAGTCCAGAAGACGAATCATCCAAAAGCTGCGTGTACTATATGAGCAAAGTCAAAAGTTACACGTTTACACACCTCAATTATGAACGGTCCGACATCAGTAACCGGCGGTATATTAACGACACTCTTGACAACGCAAGTCTAGCTAGAAATGCGAATGCGCAAATCGCAGTGACAATGAAAGTTCGGGAATATATACCGACGAAACGAGCCAATCAGAGGTGAGTGACGGATTAGGTAGTTAGTGGTGGAGTGATGAGACTCTTGCACAGTGAGGGGTTGCCACTCTGACGGAGACCTGCAGGTGGCACACATTTACATAACCGATAAAAGGGAGGCAATGTGCACGCACAGGTGTGAATCTCGTCGGCATGGCAGGAGGGATCAGTGGGATTTCAGACAAACAAGCACAACATAAGTAGGGAAACAAGTGTCTCTGACGCATGTTCAGATCGTAATAGCAGTCAAACTGGAAGGCGCACACAGTGGGGGAGCGGTCTAATCAAGAGCCGTAGAATAACATAGACTACCAAAGAGGGGAAGGCGGGGCTTGTTGCCAGGTGTCAGTGGCATGATAGGGAGAGACAGAGAGACAAAGGGGTCACAGAAAACCAGTCATACATTAAGTGGGGGAAACAAATACTCATAAGATATAATCGAACAGCGGGAATTTGTGTACTCTAACAAGTAGGACAGATGTTCATGACCGGTCAGTTGAATTCAATTCCCAAAAAATCGAAAGATTGTAATAACAATAAGGTGGTACGATTATAGAAGGGGCCACGGAAGTTAGCATGAGCTCTCTGTCATGGAATGTAGCTTTCGGGTCATGGATTCCAATTGATTGGTCTCGATTGAACTCTGTGCAGACACCCATCACAGTTCTTTACCGTAATGCAAATATCAGCATCCACTTCTTGCCACCAACACATTTGTCGAGCCAGTGACTTCATTTTACTCACGCCCCAGTGCCCTTTGTGCAGTTCATCCAAAATCGATTTGAGCAATGGAGGTGGAATGACAAGCCGGTCACCTCGACAAAGGACTCCGTCGGGTTAGATACTGAATTTCTCTGGCCATACGAAGAACTGGGGAAACTTCTGCTTCACCTCGAGCTGCGAACCCTTCCTGATCTCGGAAATCACGGACGAGTAGTGTCGTTTTGTGTGCTTACTCAATTCTTTTCTCGACACAGGCGCAGCTGGTGAAATGAAATGGCGTTGGTCTGCCACTGAGTTTACTGAACATCGTGAGAGATTACATTGGCTGGTCGATGCAGGCTGTCGTAATTATAGCCAGCCAGAGCAAAGCTTCATCACTGATTATTCGGAAATAAATGGAAAACGCAGGCGTTGGTGTTCGGTGACAACCGTGAACTTCCGTCCGAATAGATACTTGTGTAGTCAGCGTATAGCCCGGGAAATGACGAAATTTTCTTTCTGTGTCGGAGAGTAACCCTCCTTTGAAGCACTGGGAAGACGCGAAATGCAAATCATTCGACATCCAATCACTTCCTTGAACTGCTCCTATCCTAACTTCGGACTCGTCGGTGATCACCATAGTCAGCTTAGACGGCTCGAATGCAGCTAGTATCTGTCGGTCAACGATATCTTGGACGAGACCGAGTAGTGTCCACTCACACTGTTCGTTCCACTATCACAAATCGAATGACTGGGTCGGAAACAATAGCTATGCTCGTGTTGCAGAGTTCAGAATAAATCTGGAGTAGTACTGCAGATATCCAAGAATTGATCGTAAGTGGGCCCGATTTCTCAGTGACTCGATGCCAATCAGGGGTTTGAAACAACCTAGATCGAGTCGGTATCCGTTTGCATTGACTGTGAAACCGAGGTAATCTCATTTAGTGATGCTGAATTTACACTTAGTGACTTCGACCGATACATTTCTCTCCACGAACCTCTCCAGCAACTGCTCCAATCTGCAGTCGTGTTCTTCCTTCGTGGATCCGAAAATGAGCATATCATCCGGATATGCCATCACTACATCCATACCACGGATCACCTCATCTATTGCAGTCCGAAATATCCCGGATGACATGTGCAGACCGAATGGGAAAAAACTGTATTGGAACATGCCCCACGAAGTGTTCATGGTTGTTAGTGGTTTAGAGATTCATACTTCGTGTGCAGCGCAATTTGTAAGTACGCATCAGCCAGAACAGATTTTGATGAATACTTGCTGTCGAGCATGCATTTCATGAAGTCCTCAGGTTCCACCGTAGTTGCCGCAAATCTCCGTAACCCGAGTTCAACGTCGGCGCTAATTATCGCGAATTCGGGATCTCTGTCCGTCAATCTTCATCACCATCACAATCGGAGTCGCCCAAATAGATGAAGTGACACGCGCAATGACACCGTCTTGCTCCATTTTGACAAGCACCTTCAGAACACACTCTCTCTGGTCGTACGGCAACACTCGGCGCTTCAGGAATACCGGATCATCATCCACTTCCAAATTCGCGGACTCAACAGTCATGCCACGCTTGTTGTTCGAGCATAGTGCGATCAACTGCTGAAGAACAAGCTGATCCACCGGATTCTCCGATGTCGTTTGGAGGGTTAGTGGTTGCTCCGAGTCACACGCGACCTTCAAGCCGAGAATCGATGGACTGTCTATGAGAATCAAGAACCGTACCCGGGTTTTGTCGCTCTCCAACCGAACCATTAGTGTAGTTTCACCCAACAGTGAAAGTCGATGACCGGTAACACCGTGAATGCTCACGTCAATGGGTCGCATGGGAACACTGAGCTAAATCAAGCCAAACACCAATTTCAGAATGATCGACTCGCAGCTAACGATATCCAAAAATAAACCGACGACTCAAATCACATTAAAACTGGCCTAATTTATACAGGCACTCGTTGGATTCACTCGAAATCTTCAATGTGTATACGGAATAGTCATCAGTTTTCGAATCCTCAGGGGTCGCACTCGCCACATAACCCTTGGATTGGCTGCACATCTTGCGGATATGATCAGGCTTTCTAAAAGAATGGCATACCGCATTACGGAAATGGCAGGTGAGACGTAGGTGGAATTCGTCGCACGAGAATCAACGATTCGGTTACACCAGTTTGCGTTCAAATATCACCTTGCTCACTGGCTTCGATTGAGGCATTTGACTTAAACTGGCTGGTTTACGATCACGAACGTGTTAGTAGTGCACTACGGAATGTTCAGCTGTCGCATGAGTTACATCGTCGAATCGTCCGCACGTTGATCGGGCCTCCGAGAATGTGAGGGCGGGCTTGAGCAATAACTTCTTTTGGAGCTCCGGATGATTTGTACTAGCAATGAGGTGGTCACGCAATTGAGTTTACAACTGATCTCTGAAATTACACTTCACAGCCTATGTTTCTAGTGACAGGATGAATTCACGGAATTCCATGTTGGGGCCACGAACTAATAAACGGAATTTGGCAGGTTCGGTTGCCTGGTAATTGATCGGAACTACGTGGTCTAACAGCGGAGCTTTCAACTAGTCCAACGTAACTCCAGTAATGGCTCTCGATGTGCTAACTTCTTCGTCGGCGAGTACAATGAACAGCTGCCAGGTGTCAAGAAGAATGCAGTCTGATTTTCTTCCCCAATATCCTTCCGTAAGCAACCCCATAACTGGAACCGTTCAATTTAATCTTCAGTTTTAGATATATTAGCGTACAGGTTCAGCTGTTCAATGTTGGGCATCTGCATGACGCGACGGCAGTTGTAGTATTCACAATACCCGAACTGATTGGACTTTGAAATCACTCCCACTAAGAACTACGCAAGGTACACAAATTAGCAAGAACACCAACGCTGCGAAATACCACGTTAATTAGATTAAGAAACCGTTTTATATAAATATGTTGAATTAAAAAAAAATAATTAACAGGTTAGAAGTTGACCAACCACATGGAGCTTTTGCCAGACCTGTCCTGGGCCATGGTGATTGGTTGGGGGTCATCCTTGTTCGCAGCTACGAGGCTGTAGGCGGCCGTATCACGTGTGATGGCAGCTGAATTATCGCAAGTAGGCGAACTTCTTCGTTGTGGCTTGAGCTGGGTGCCACGTAGACACAGGCAGCGTCAAACTTTCTGCCTGAAAGGATTATCGTCATTGCGCTCAGATGGACATGTCTGGTGCGGATCTTGGTCTAAGACTCAAGATAATTTGCACCTGACATAATGAGAATGGCTTCCCCTAGTCTAAGGCAATCCTGTTTCCTGTTCTGCCTATAGATTGCGAAATCTTTTTTATTAATCGCGGCACGTGGTCTTCTTTAGAAAGCATGTTTCAGTAACAGCAGCTATTGAAGCTTTTGTGCTCCCCAGAGTCTTTGGAGAGTTTCATCCATTTGTTTCTAACGCTTCATGCGTTGATGTATAGCACCACTGCATTGGCTTCAACATATAGATACCCACTTTTGTTCAAATCTGGATGATTCTCGGGTACAGCGCCCGAGGTGGTAACAAGTTTCTTGCAAAGATGTCTATTACTGGGGTCCATGGAGGTCATCGGTTATCTAAGACTTTGGAAACCCCCCAATTCCTTCGTACTGAAATACTAATGACCTCCAAATTTGCGAAGGTCAAGTCATTCTCCGCCTGCTCACAGCACTTCTAATTTTCTTCTTCCAAAACGTCCTCAATGACCACTAGTCCCGACGACTTCAGTGGCCTGTCTATTACTATCGGCGTTTCATTCCGAAAGCCGGGGGTGGATTTCTATTGTGCTTCTAGACCTTTCGCTAGTGCCGTCGCGGGTAGAAACCCGCTGACAAACCACCCCGCAATACTTAGTATTCTTTCGGCTCACTGTGGTATCTGCACTTGGCGCTCTGGGCTACTATTGCAGCACTAGCTAGCATCAGTAAACTGGACCAATACTAGTAGTGCGGTATTCGTCCCCATTCTTGCTAACGGAGACTTCCACTTAGCCACCGTACGCACCGTTTTCAAGTGAACAGAATGGGGAACGCCTACGATGCACTGTGTCATATACCCCTCTGCCGTCTATGTCCCTCCTGGCTTTGGATTCCTGGGATAAATGGCCCCTCCCGGTTTAGCATCGGTAGCCGTCGACACGATGTCCGTTCCATTGACTGGATCTACCTCTAGAGGTCCATCAGTTGGAATCCTAGAATTTGATAACTAGGTTCCTCTATCTTCAAGACGTTGTCCGTCGCCTTTTTTGTTTTAGTTTTATTCTTACTTTGTTTATTCTTCTTAGGTTTCTGCTTCATCTACTCACCCGTAGCTGTTTGCCGCGCGGAAGTGGGAATAGCTGTTGCTGGGCCACCTTCCGCCAGGTCCCTTGTTACCTCAACAATTTTTCTTTCGGGCTTTCCTATTGCCTCCGCGTGCGAACTTGATAGCGCATCACGCGTCAACGCCTAATGTCCAGCGCCTCTGCAGTCTTCAGGAGGAAACAGACGCTCATCCCACTTGGATTGCATTATATCGGCTAGTCTTGCAGCCTCTTTGCAGAGATCACAGACCCATTCGACCCAACTGTTCTGGCAGTACAACGGACAGACGTTCTTACAAATCTCAGAAAAGTCGTCATGGGCCCACCTATGGCATACATCGCATTCAATTTCTTCGGCTACTCGCTTCCTGCATCCGGCAGTCAGACAAGGGTATATTTCACATAGCATGATAACGGTAAACTAGCAGTGAATTATAAGCCAAAAACGGTAATGGATATAGGAACGTTGACGGTTGATAAACAGTCGAAATATGCTCATTGATACCAAACAAGAAAAACGGTAGCCCAGCAAAAGGCTACGCAAAAATCCAAAAACGCAACGGGAGAATGAAAAATATTCTCAGAATAAAAAGTGTACTTTGAGGTTACTCTGGTACGTTGGGCCGAAATAAACCCAGTTACTCTACATTACACTTCAAAATTAAGTGCAGCCCAAAGAAATTCAAAAGTTCCACCAGCTCGGGACTTACAAGGTCTGCTTGGAAACATGATTTAGGCGCATAGGAAACAAAGGAACTGTTTTGTAAATGCAGGATAGTAAATTGTGTGAATTGCGAGCGATCTAAATTAAACGAAGATATGGTGAGCGGAATTTTCATAACCAATGTCAATAAATCTTTGCAGCCCACACGATTGTTGCATCACACTGAGTAGCTCATCTATTCACTTTTGATTCCATACTAGCTTAACTGACGTCATTATCTAGACACCTTCAACTCGCATCTCGGCCCGGCTCGTCTACTACCCTTTTCTACGCCGTGTCGTTTATGGCTAAACCCTGGTTTCCAGTAGAGCTCAAATGCTGTCATGGTTTACTTGCTTATATCCAGACCTTATTCCCAATGTGTCCTCTTGTTAACCGAAACACTGGTTTCCCGCCAGCTAAACTGATGTAATTGTTGATGCATATGTATTTGAGCTTCGTCCCCGTCGTACCTTTTGTTTGTAAATGCTCTGTGTTGTGTTTATGCATGTGACACCATTGATCGATTCACTGTCAAATAGTATCGGGAATAATCCTCTGTCTGGTAATTCACATCTCAAGCCTCGTCAGCCTCTGAATCTCGGCTCCTTCAACGTGCGTACACTCATGTAGGCCGGTCAGCAGACGTGCCTAGCCCTCACAATAAATTCTCTGAAGATTGATGTTTGCTGCTTAAGTGAAATGCGTATACAGGATTCGAGCAGTGTAATTCAACTAACTGCTCCAGGTATCTCATCGAGGTATATTCTGCGCACCTCAGGAGACGAAGCAGCTAGGGCTGTGGGTCAACGTGGTGTAGGAATTGTCTTGACTGACAAGGCTGAGGCTGCCCTATTAGACTGGATCCCTGTTAACAGTCGTTTATGTGCTGTGAGACTCCAAGGGTCAGTCGGCGTTCGAAAGGATAGTTGTGTTAAACGCAATTTGTTCGTGATCTCGGCGTACGCCCCAACGGACTGCAGCTCAGACTTGCAGAAAGATGAGTTCTATGATGCCCTCGCCACTCTCGTTCGCAGCAGTAAAGGTTCCGACATTGTAGTGCTAGCTGGTGACTTCAATGCACAAGTTGGCAAACTTAGTTTGTCAGAAGCCTGTTTAGGTGGGCGTTGTGCTTCACCCGCTCAGCGTACAGATAACGGGGATAGACTTCTCCAGTTTTGTGCAGATAATAGATTGTTCTTGCCTAGCACAAATTTCCGACAGCTCACGTCGCACAGCGACAGAGCGATCTAACTCTAAAGGTACTTTGAGTCAAATTGATCATATCGCCGTAAGCTACCGGTGGTGCAGTTCTGTTCAGAACTGTAGATCTTACTGGTCCACGTTCGTAGAGTCGGATCATGCATTAGTTTTATTGCGATTATCTCTCCAGCTCCATGGTCATCGTCGCAAACCGCAAACCCGATTAGCCGTGCAACGTTTGTGTGATCTAGGATCTACGACGAACAGTAATGTAAATGAGCATTGGGCTCGTATCAAACAGGCAATGCACGTTGCAGCAGGTTTTGCCTGTGGTCCTAGATCCGATGTCCATCAAAGACACTGGATCTCGCAAGAGTCTCTGAATATAATGGAGCAAAAGCTTCAGCTTTCGAACCGTAAGGAGATGAATAAGATGCGGAGAAAGCTGCAAAGACAAGTTACGAAAAGCCTTAAGAATGATCGCGAAAACTGGTGGGTCAAGGTAGCCGAAGAAGTGGAAATGGCAGCTGCTTCGGGTAACAGTCAAAGACTGTTCAAACTTATTCGTGACACCGGTGGACGGCGAACTCGGGTCAGTGAAACGATTTGGGATAGAAATGGAGAACCCATCCATGGCAAACAGCAAAGGCTTGACCGATGGGCCGAGTACTTCAAGGAACAGTTTAGCTGGCCGCACGCTAGTGTAGTTACTCCCGTGTCAACAACTGTGACTCCTTGGGTGGTATCACTTGAGCCTCCATCGGAAGTAGAAGTGGAGTCGAGCATTCGATTACTAAGGCGGGGGAAAGCGGCAGGTCCCGACGAACTTCCTCCAGTTCTTTTCAAACTGGGTGGTGAGGCGTTGATAAAATCACTTACCGCATTGCTCCGTGACATTTGGAACGCGGAGCGTATTCCGTTAATATGGAGCGAGTCATTGATTGTTCCCATCTTCAAGAAGGGAATACGCAATGACTGCAGTGATCTTCGTGGGATTAGCTTAATCCCGATAGTCACCAAAGTATTAGCTTCGATTTTGTTGCATCGTCTTACACCGGCTCGCGAGAGGAATGCCCGCGAGCAGCAGGCTGGATTCCGCCCAGGTCGAGGATGCATCGACCAAATTTTTACTCTTCGCCGACTACTTGAAACGCGTCACACTCACCGCCGACCGAGAATAATGTTTTCCTTAGACTTGAAAGGCACTTTCGAGTCAGTTGATCGAGCAGCGCTTTTCAGTGTTCTTCATCGAAAAGGTACGCCCCAGGAGTTCGTGAACCTGCTGAGATCATTGTATTTTCATACTTCTGGCCGCGTTAGAGTTTACGGTGAACTATCCGGTCGGTTCGAAACGACCAGTGGTGTTTTACAGGGATGTCCCATGTCTCCATTCCTGTTCAACTTCGTCATGGACGAAATAATGGAGAGTGCGTTGAAAAATCGTCACGATGTAGGCGTCGAACTAGGAAATAGTGAAAAGCTATATGACCTAGATTACGCGGACGACGTTGTCTGCTCGTTCGAATCCACGGAACATGCCCAACGTGCACTAGATAGACTCTCAAGAGCTGTAGCTCCATTCGGCATGCGCTTTGCACCTTCAAAGTGTAAAGTGATGTTGCAATACTGGACGTCAACAATTCCGAGCTTGATGCTCGATGGGGAGGTGCTGTCAGTTGTCGACCACTTCACCTACTTCGGCAGCAGCGTGACGACGGATGGGAGCACAGTAGTAGAGGTGAGTACGCGGATATCCAAGGCTCGAGCGGCTTATGCTGGACTGAAGCACCTCTGACGCCGACCTGATATTTCACTGAAGTTGAAAGGCTGTGTATACTGTGCTGCAGTGCGTTCAGTTTTGTTGTATGGTTGCGAAACTTGGAGTCTGCGTGCTGAAGATATTCGTCGTCTTGAGGTTTTCGACCATCGATGTTTACGTAGTATCGCTAAGATCGGGTGGAATAGCCGAGTAAGCAACGATGAGGTGAGAAAGCGAGTATTGGGTACTAATTCAGAGAACGTTTTGTCACAGCGTATCCAACTTAGTAGACTTCGTTGGTTGGGGCACGTGTTACCTATATCAAACACACACCTATCGTATCGCGTCCTATTCTCCGTTCCTCCTCAGAAATGGAAGAGACCACATGGAGGTCAACAAATGACGTGGCAGCTAGGAATGAGGAAATGTACAGTGAACTTGGGAAAAGTAGGTGCTTCACGTCTTCGTGGTTGGGGTCCAAAAGATCCGTCTACCAGTTGGCTGGAGACACTGACGGATATGGCAGCGAACCGCGAACAGTGACGATCGTGTTGTCACTTTCTATCGAATCAGAATGACTGATCGATGTGCGTTTGTACAGTTAGACTGTGTATTCCGTTAGCTGGCTACTAGGGCATTCTTTCTTTTTCCCACCCATGTAGGTCCAGTCCCTGTCCATCTTGTATATTCATACTTTCTAATTCAGCGTGCAACATGGTGAGAAAGTCAGCGGTCAGTGGGACTTACCCTACTGTTTAACGCTGTACGATGATGATGATGATGACACCATTGATCTCCACTCCATCGCATGCCGGGATTTGAGTTGCCCGCTTCACATTATCACTTTATCCGATGCCAAACACGGACTGTTATTGCTTATCTTTCACCGTCCGTCCTATATAACTACAACCAAGTTATTGATTCTGTGACTGTGTTCTTGACGCGTTCGCCCGCCAGCCACACGGGCTGTGCCACAAGGTTCGGCGATACGGGGGCGTCGTTTAAACCTTCTCCAATAAATTTCTGGTGCACCATTTGATACTAATACCACAGTCAGCAGCCGAGAACTCAATCGTCACACTTTCTCACTTGTCTTCCCAGGTTTGCAGCAACAATCTTTGCAGCGACATGGCTGGAGATTGTGCGTCAAGGCTGAATGACTGCGGTTCGTGGCTAAAGGATTGTGGGTCGCGGATAAAGAATTCCGGGTTTTAGTTGAAGCTGGATGGGGAAAAGTGTAGTTTCTATAGCAAACAGACTTCGCGTTCTAATTTACCGAACGACAGTATGGTTCAGTACAACTTTGTCTACACTGTACGTATCGGACAAATATGAATGCTTGATTGAGAAAGATAAATGCAATAGTAGTTTTTCGTTGTATTCGACTTCAATCTTTGCTAAAATGTTAAATAAGTAGTAGTCAAGTATTCGAACCCCGAAATTCTGGCAGACCGCATTGTGATCGATCGAGGGCAACACCGTTACGTTGTCATCAACACCACCAGCGCAGCATTAACTTGACTACAAGCGTATCTCATGATTTTCTGTCGAAAAGGCACGCGAATTCACCGTTATCTTGTTATCCAATGCAGACACGTTCTCACACCCGAGTGTTTCGATAACGGGCTCATTTCCCATATCCAGACCTTTTCGCAAACTGCACTACCTCGGTCCTTGATGTTCCACCGTTTCAAACGGAATATGTGGACTCGGACTATCCAGCCTTTACTACAGCGCGCCACCAAAGTACAGAACGATCCTCAATTTTCGCATATTTCAGCTTGCGTTGCTTCTAACACACATGATCGAAGTGGTCAGTGGGATATTTTTTTCCGCGACCAACGTTCTCGGTGTAGCCAAATCGGTGGTACCGAGGTAGAGATGTGTCTGAATCACGATCAATATTTTCCTCGTTGTGTGTGTTTAGGTCACTCGAAGAACTTGGCCACGGTCCCGGCTAGATGTCAGGTGGATCGCTCGAAGATGAAAAACGTAGCTGTTGAGGCATATTAATATGCACCTCTTTACGTTGAGTGGTTGGCAAAAAGCGGTAATATGAGGTCGTGAGTACTACGGAGGGTACTAACAAAACATACAAGCGCAGGGAAACGCTACTTTTTGCAGGCCTTTTAAACACGCGCAATAACTGATAGCTAATTTTGGGAGTTACAGTTTACATATCAGCAGACGAAACTGGACATACATGTATTTCAGTCAAACCAAGTCAATCTCACTTTCTGCGGACAGAATTTCGTCAGTCGAAACAATTTTTTTTAAATAAGCCGCAACAACATCAGTCGGTCAACGTTTAGGGCTGTATGTTCCGACACTATCGCTATTGAGGTGTGGTCTAAAATCGCAATCCGATCGCAATCCGATACCCAGGAGAGAGTCGTACGGGAAGCAGCAGAGTGAAGTTCGAGAGAGCATTGTTTCAGCGTTTCAATTCGGACCATATTGGCGGCGTTTAACTTGTGTTATTGAAGTTAAGAGATCAACAGCCAGTTGGTGTGTACATGCGATTCATCGAGTGTTGACAAAGCAGGCGGAAGAAAGGCTGATGTCCGAATCTGTGAAACCTTTTTCCTCAAAGACCCGATATTCGGATGGGTGGCTGGTGACGACAACTAAAGTGTATCCATTTTCGGAGATATCGAATTCTGACGAGAATAAACCTAGACGGGAGAGTTACGTCACTGAAGTAATGAGACACTACGGGAATTGGGAAAGAGCAATTTAGATTACGGGGAATTTTTTTAACCTGTTTGGCAGCAGAACTAGAGTTCAAGCCTTCAAACGAACCCGCGATTAAAAAAGAAAGGTGACAGTCTACTAGGAGTAATTTCTGTAGATGAAGCTAAATCACGAAGTCTAAGATAATACTTGTGGTGGTGTTGAATGCACAAAAACGAATTCCACTGTCAACCATTATCCTTCTTTCAAATTCCCCCAGAGAGTTATTGGGCACTTTTTCTGGGCTGTACAGTTTTTAGTGTGCACTGAGCAACCATTGTTTCCGCTACGTGACAGAATCAAATTGACCGTACTCGACTGTCTGACGCGTCTCAACTGCACCTTTTCCCATCAAGGTCTAATCAAAACCCGCAATTCTCTAGCTTCGACCGACGATCCTTTAGCTTTGACGTTCAAAAGTATCGGAATGTTACGACATCAAAAAAATGTTGGAGCAAATTATTATGATTATATTTTTACAAAGATTGGTGTTGCAAACTGACTGAACAAATGAGAAGTTTGATTATCGTATGCTGCGCAGTTTGCCATAGTAAAGAAATCAAATGCTGTATCGCAAATTGATTAGAGGTGTAAACGATGCGCTCGTATCGCCGAACCATGCGGCACGACCTGCATGACTGTTGCTTTTTCAGTGATAATGATGGTTTCCAATACTGGAACACAAATAAACTGATATTTGTGATGGGGATGTACTAGCGACAACTGTGTTTTATTCTGGGACTGTCAGCAGTTAAGGAACCAATCCTTTATCTTTTTATTTCATCGAATCTTGATCGCTGTCAGCGACTGTAAATTCGAAAAAAAATACTGATTGTTACACTCCAGATTTTTACTCACAATGTGTGTGTGTGTGTGTGACATTTTACCGTTGCTTCGGGAGGCTGATTTTCGATCGGTTGATGTTTCTGTAGGAGGCGGTCGGGCGTTTTGCGAACACCATGACCGTTGGCGGAAACATTCGCCAAACTTCACCTGGAACTGTAGGCACAACCACCTGACAACATGGAGGGAGTTTATGTGAAATCAAAGAAAAGATAGTTTCTTTTCAACAGCGCAGAAGATCAACATAGTGTAGCCGAATATGCACGAAGAGATGATTTGAAGGATGCTGCAAAACACTTTGGTATTAAGATGGAAACATGTCGTGCTATTGCAACTACGGATCGGTAAACAACTTTCACACCTGGATCCTACAAGACGAAGTTCAACGGAGAGTTTGTCAAGCATTTGTGTAAAGTAATGGACGAAAACCCAACAATTACACTGAGGCAGATGAAGGAGAGGTGGGAGAAAGATCTCACAAGCAGTGCAGTTAGTAAGACATTTGTTGATCGATTGCTGACTATTCAACTAGTGGAACGAAACTCAGACACAGTCAAATCCAAACGACCAGAATGTGCTGATTGGCTGAAATGGTCAGGTACAGGAACTATGAGGGTATATTTTGATGAAGCCAACTACGAAGTATGACAATCAAAAGTAGGTAGTAAAACCGAAAGTGGTCTGCCATAAAGTAAGGGAACTAACTTGAACATACTCGCATGCTCGTATGTCGCCGGTATTTTGAAGCGTGAATGTCATACGAAGACTACATGGCATATTGTTAATGAGTTTATCTCGTGCTACTCAGCGTCTATTACTACCGAGCAACCAGGTGTTCCACTGGTAACTATCCTTGACAATGCGTCCCTTCATCCGAGGACTATAGGAGCACAATTACATACCAATCATCAAATACGTCTTCTCTCACAGTACAGTCCATTTTTCAGCCTGTTGGAACAGTTACAAGACGTCAGTTTTCCCTGTTCTATTCGAAGAGAGAGGATTTTGCCGTAACATCTGACTTACTGGGTCCTAATGATCGTGTTGGTATGCTTCCGTCTCTTCGCTTACCTATTCTCCATGATTTGCATTCTGGTCACTTTGGAGTTGAAAAACTGAGGGTTTCGGGTCGTCCCACTTGTTGGTGGCCCGGAACTGGTTGAGCTGTTTCACGGCATGCAAGTCAATGTAATCAGTGCATACATAACATACATGCTCAACCATTGAATTGGACTTTCTGGCCTGTATCATTGGAGATATTCGGGAGAATATATACTGACAATTGTGGGCTCGTTCGATTACACCTGATTCTGTCACATGTTGCTCCCTTAGAATGTGGTGGTTTGCCAAATATTCTCGAAATTTTGGAAATTCAATCCCGAACCTATGATTTCCATTCGCTTTCAAAATTGAGGAGTAGCTCCCTAGAAAAAATCACAGTCGGTAGAATGTTCCAATTATCGCCCCAACCAGCCTCATTGAATCACTCTAGGAAGGGTCTCCAAAACATAGCACTCGATTGGCTAAGGCTGTTGTCACGCCTGATTTGGACCAACCTATTAAGTTTACAGTCTATCTCATAAGTACCGCACGAAAAGTCACCGTTCACACATTAAGCAAGTCAGTTGAAATGCATGGGGGCGTCGACAGTTGAACAAATCCTTGAGTAAACGGAAAAAGCCCTTGATTAACATCAGAAAACAAGGCGTAGGAGAACATGTGTTTTCGGTGATTTTATTCTCAAGCCAATTACAATCACATTTATGTGAAACAAAATAAGGGAAGGAAAAGGACAAATGTAATCAGTTAGTCAATCAGTCAGTCAGTCACTCGATTGGTTAGCCGACCAATCGACAGATGAACAGGGGACATGTTTAAATCACGTGTCCTCTTCAATGGCCTGGATCAGCACCACATTCGAGCATGACGTCATCGACCTTCGGCCACGGAAGTTCAAGTGCTTGGACCAGCTTCTTTTGTGAACAAAGCTTGGGCCGCAGTAGCCGGATGCTGATTGCCTCAGCCGTCGCTAGTGTCCTATATCTGACTGATTTCGACTCGTTCGGTTGAACCCTGTATAGGACACTGAATGATGTAGCCGGATCAGCCTTGTGGCCTGTGTCTAACAGATGGGCGAGAATGGAGCTCGATACAGCCCCTCTTCCTCCATGTTGAAGCCAACGTGGTTGATGCTCTTTAATGCGTTTGGATAAATGCCTTGTCGCTCGACCCACATAAGTGGCACCACAGGTGCACTTGAATTGATAAATAATCATTGAAGAGGTCAGCAAAGGCAACTTATCCTTGTTCTCGCATTTTATGATGGTCGATGTCGAGAATAAGCACCCGAGCTTGGAGGCGCTGAAAGTGGCTTTACATGTGGCAGATAAAACCCTGCTTACTCTCTCGGCAGCCGCATCCCTCTTGTAAGGGAGTTTGAGGAACAAGGTTTTCTTTTCCACCTGTGATATCCTTCCTGGCTCTGTTCGGTATTTTATATTCCGTTCAATGAATCTGTCGGGGTAACCGTTTTCCGACAGGATCCGACGAATTATTCCTAACTCCGCCTCTAGTGTATCATCCGAGCAAATACGTGTAGCTCGGGATACTAAGCATCTTATTAGGTTTCACTTCTGGCCGATTGGAACAAAGCTGTGGAAATGTGTATGTTGTTTTCCTGCGAATTCCCCTTTAGATAGAGCCGTCCGTGCGTCTTGTTAGATCAAAGTCCAAAAATGGGAGATGATTGTCAACTTCTGTCTCAACCGAAAACGTTATGTCTGGGTGTGCAGCATTGAATAATCTTACCACTTCTCCCACGTTCACATGCCGCTCACCAACACAAAATATGTTGTCTACTTAACGGTACTATTGAGTTAAACCCTCTATGGTTGCATTCAGTTCATTGGCTTCCAATTTGGCCATGAAGATATCGGCCAGAAGTGGACCCAAAGGGGATCCCATTGCGACACCATCTTTTTTGTCTGTAGTATGCGCCATTGAATAGGAATTGTACATTAAGTGTGCACCTAAGCAACAATTCTTTTAGGTTATCCGTCGGAATTTGTATCGATATACCTTCTCGTTCAATGAAGGCGCAAATAAAGTTCACTGTTTCTACGAGGGGTACATTGGTGAACAGAGATTGCACGTCTAATGAAAACATCTGCTTCTGCTGAACGTTCACATCTTTGATGGCCTCAACGAACCGGAAGCTGTCACGAAGCATGGGCTTGACAAACCTTTGTCGAACTGGCTCCAAGAGTCCTACCAACCACCGTGCTGTAGCATGATAGGCCGAGTTAGTCATAGATAAAATTGGACGAAGGGGTAGGCCAGGTTTGTGCACTTTTGGTAACCCATAAAGACGAGGCATAGTTGAACCCACAGTTTCGAGTTTCTCAAAGAGACTGGATGATATATATCTATTGACTTTCAAATTCCTCAGTGCGTTAGTAATTTCTTTCTCTGCACGATCCGTTTGGTCTTTTCCCGATTAATCATGAATGAATTTAGATTCGTCACCCAATATGTCCAACAGCTTAGAGATTGACTAACTGATTAAATTTGTCCTTTTCCTTCCCTTATTTTGTTTCATATAAATGTGATTGTAATTGGCTTGGGAGCTGAACAAATCATAGAGTTCGTGATCAGCTACGATCGGTGTCGAAGTTCTGTTCTCACTTATCACCTGGAGGTCAACCGGCCACAAGGTCCCACAGAGCAGACAGGTTTCGATTAAAATTGAGTGGGTGCGTCTATGGTCCTGAGAACGTGTGCACATGCTAGGATCAGAAGCGAAATACAGTGGAGTTGATTATCGAGCGTGATGGAGTTGGTGATTACAAACACGTCAGTGTGACACTGAAAATCAGTCGTTCTCGAAGGCTTCCACGCTAAGCAAGATTGAGAGGAGCCAGTTGGTTTGTCTCTTCATCGAGATAAAGTGGAGTAATTTGTAATTGGAAATACCCTAAAATTTCTTGCTCTTCATCATCGCCTATGTAAGACAACCTGAAATGCATGCAATCGATACTTGAGATTGCAATGAACAGATGCAAAGTAACAACATTGTACGGAGTGATTTAAAATTCATTCCTGTAGCGGTCTTATCATACCCATCAATCCCTTGTTTAAATGTACGTGTCATGCAGGTGGCAAACGCGAGCGCATCTTCCGACACAACTTCCCGGCGCATGCCACTATCTTGTCTCTGTACGTGGCCCGCTACCAAATACACGCGGTTGCCACCCATCGGCCATATCTCATCTCCACACTCGACGAACTCTAGTCGCACACGCTGAGAAGTTGTCTCTTAATTATAGCTGGTGAGCCCAAGGTCAAGCGCTTCGGAACTCGCCAGTTTACTGGAAAACACTTCATTGTATAATATGACTTTCGTAAACTAGTGGGCTAACATTTTAGTCAAAACCATTCGTTCAAAAGACCATCACATTCAGATTTCATCTTGAACATAAAATAGAACCAAAAGAACTGCAGTTTATGTACCGAAATTAGTACATCACGAACGAGTGTTTCGTCTTGTTGGAACCATGCACACGATCGTATGCCTGGTATCATTGCCTCCGTAGTGAGAATCAGAAAATGTTGAAGCGTGTCCAGATACGACCTTCATTTGGAGAATCAGTAAAACGAAATTCATTTTCTCCTGTGACGTTCTCATCGATTTTCCCCTTCTTTTATTAATGGCCATGTCCTGGATTAGAGACTAAACTGGCTTGATCACTTTATTAACTGTATAGGATTGTCGTCCCCTAATTGAGTGACTCGCAGATAAACAAACTCCGAGTCCCAAGGCACAGAACACAAGCTCGATTCACTTCGTGCGCTGTAGGACAAAATATCAAAAAAATTACAATAACGTACCTTAAACTGTGGGCAAAAGGACCACAGAATCAAGATAGTCAAAAAAGGCTTCACAAAGCCCAAGCAACGGTGGACAAGAAACGCTCGAGAAAGGGATGCAGGAGCAAGTCAAGTGGTTTACTAAGAAAACTCTTATTTATGGGGTGCATTTTGACTAAACAACGGTCGGAAGAGAAGTATTGCCTGAAGTAACACATACACACAAGCGTGGTGAAGAACGAACGGAATTACATGGCTATGGGAATGTAACATGATCACAACGGGATGGCCGAAGTTCAGTCATTCACACGGATGAGGCAGATGAAGAGAGAAAGATAATTATGTCCAAACGTTTGGGCCTTACCAAGTAACCCAGACAATTATGACGTAATAGCAAAACGCGTCATGGATACCATTGGCTCAGCGTCCTAAGCTTCCAAAACGGAGAAGAGTGATTACACAAGTGATGAAATCTGTCTAGAATCAGAGTTCACTACGAACAGACAGGATCAACAATTAGACAAATAACAGTGAGGTACATCAACACCTGCCATAGAAACAAGGGTAAACATTACATGACACAATGGGACTGAACAAAATAATTATCACGCGGGTGTGGAAGCGAGATTATGGTGGTCGCTATGGCAACTAGTAGCCCAAGTGCACGGGAAACGAACAGACTGTTTGATGAACACAAGACAAAATTTGCAATGGATAGCACGAAATCTGGACTAAATCAGTTAAATGGCGTTTCTTGATACGATCAGCTGGATTTCCGTGGGTGATTTCAATAAATTAATTAACCAAGAGGACATAGATCTGTTATCTGCCTAACAGTTAGGCTGTGCACAAATGACGAAGCAACAGTTCAATCGAAACCCTCACACTCTATTGGCTGTCACTCAAGCAGTGAAATGATTCTATGTTTGTTCATACGATTGCCAGTGCAACTTCTGAATGTGAGATCATGAACCCAAAACTATGATTAAAGGAAAAGTAAATCAGTCTGGATTTGACTTCTGAACAAGATGTAAAATAAATCTCTGTGGCGAAACGTTTCAGCGTTCGGCGGAAAATCGCTCTGAATATGATGAGCGAATTATCGATCGGTATTTAAGTCAATCCTTTATTCATTTGGCTTTCAATAAAGGAAGAGTGAGTTGTAGCAGATGTATTGCACCTGCATTGTAATTGGACTCATTAGGAAATTCTAAGAAACGTGTTTCAGTGAGAATCAGAGGAACTGTGGTACTTCCGACTATATACAATCAAAAAAGCGTCATAGCCATGGTAGTGATGACACGGTGCTCCTTGTGTTTATTAAAACGCGACCAACAAAATAGATGTGACATTATCAGGGCTGTGCACCGGAGTAAATCGTAGAGAAAATAAATCGTAAGTGATGTATGGAAAATATTTGTTTTCTCCAAAAGATTGGGGTTGCTACAAGGGTTTAAAAAATGTGCACAGCTGTTCTGTTTCCACTTCCGGTGACAGCATTAACATTCAAAACTCGTTGCACCCCACGACCCGGGGTCGTTACATAACACATCAAAAAGAAAATTCCGTTTGTTTACTTACCGTAAGCAGTTTACACACCAACCTCAGCCTCTTTCAGGTAAATTTATCTTACATTTCATCTTTTTACCTACCTCCTATCATTATTTATTATTGGCACAACGATTCAAGAAGCGGTCTCGGCCATAAAAGGCTTCCAAATGAGGAACGTGACAATAAGAATCGCATCTAACAGGCCAGTCGTACGTAATGAAATAACGGGAAGTTGTGAGTCAATCATTCCTGAGAAGGTGCCGAAGATAATTTCTTCACGGGCAACCATAAAACCTACTGATATACGCATTCAGGGTGTAATCGGCCACCACCTCAGGCTGTTGGTTAGAATGACCCTGATGGTACAATCGAACCAGCAGACATATTGTAGCAGGGAATGCTGGAACAACAAGAAGACACGGATATCAAACCGATAATGGTTCCCAGTTCTGTGCATCTGAGTTAAAATGTTGGTTGGATAGCATTGGTTGTCGACATCTTCGAACGGCACCTTGCCACGCATTCGACAACGAAAGAGACTCCAATCATGTTGTTCAAATCAAGAAGTCTCAGATGTTTGGATTCCAGCCATGTAACATATTGTACAGATAACGATCTCCGATCAGCCAATGGGATCATTGCAAGGCAACTTGGTCAATCCATGGTCGAGATCACGGACATTGAAAACGCAACCGCACACTGACGCCACCTTAGTCAACTTCACTTCAGAGAAGCTCCTGAATTCACAGCAGAAACTATGACCGAGAACGATAATCATGTTGCTCCAAATGAAGAAGACGGAACAGTCGAGGTAACGCAATTACAGCCTACCACCCCAGTCCGAAGATCTATGCATCAAGCAAGCCAAAACGATGAGGAATTTCTGGGAGAGGAAGGTTGTAGTGATTCGAGTGTCTCCACACGAGGTTCAGTGCGCTGTAGCTTCGTTTGCGGTACCCAGCCAATCGGGTAAAGCCGGACCATAATTGTTAGATCGTGTAGATACAGAGAAGTCGCCTTGTGAGTGGTCAGCATGTTATCGCCAATGACTGCATGCCTATTTTGGTATATAACCGAGTGAGTGCCAACCAAATGTAACGGAATACATTCATGCTGTTCTTGTCTGGTTTCGTCATTCTTCTAATGCGCGTAGTCCGAGTCCGAGTTATTTCATTACGTACGATTGGTCGGTTTGATACGATTCTCACATTTTGCGTCGTATCATGGAATTGCCCATATTTGAACGGGTGAATCTGTACGCTAATGCTTCTGAAACATTGACAACACTGAATGGTCCCAGATATCGTGCAGCATACCGAATGATGTTGAGAAGGAAAATCAGACTGCATTCTTCTTGACACCTGGCAGCTGTTCATTGTACTCGCCGACGAAGAAGTTAGCACATCGAGAGCCATTACTGGAGTTACGTTGGACTAGTTGAAGGCTCCGCTGTTAGACCACGTAGTTCCGATCAATTACCAGGCGACCGAACCTGCCAAATTCCATTTATTAGTTCGTGGCCCCAACATGGAATTCCGTGAATTCATCTTGTCACTAGAAACATAGGCTGTGAAGTGTAATTTCAGAGATCAGTTGTAAACTCAATTGCGTGACCAACTCATTGCTAGTACAATCATCCGGAGCTCCAAAAGAAGTTATTGCTCAAGCCCGCCCTCACATTCTCGGAGGCCCGATCAACGTGCGGACGATTCGACGATGTAACTCATGCGACAGCTGAACATTCCGTAGTGCACTACTAACACGTTCGTGATCGTAAACCAGCCAGTTTAAGTCAAATGCCTCAATCGAAGCCAGTCAGCAAGGTGATACTTGAACGCAAACTGGTGTAACCGAATCGTTGATTCTCGTGCGACGAATTCCACCTACGTCTCACCTGCCATTTCCGTAATGCGGTATGCCATTCTTTTAGAAAGCCTGATCACATCCGCAAGATGTGCAGCCAATCCAAGTGTTATGTGGCGAGTGCGACCCCTGAGGATTCGAAAACTGATGACTATTCCGTATACACATTGAAGATTTCGAGTGAATCCGACGAGTGCCTGTATAAATTAGGCCAGTTTTAATGTGATTTGAGTCGTCGGTTTATTTTTGGATATCGTTAGCTGCGAGTCGATCATTCTGAAATTGGTGTTTGGCTTGATTTAGCTCAGTGTTCCCATGCGACCCATTGACGTGAGCATTCACGGTGTTACCGGTCATCGACTTTCACTGTTGGGTGAAACTACACTAATGGTTCGGTTGGAGAGCGACAAAACCCGGGTACGGTTCTTGATTCTCATAGACAGTCCATCGATTCTCGGCTTGAAGGTCGCGTGTGACTCGGAGCAACCACTAACCCTCCAAACGACATCGGAGAATCCGGTGGATCAGCTTGTTCTTCAGCAGTTGATCGCACTATGCTCGAACAACAAGCGTGGCATGACTGTTGAGTCCGCGAATTTGGAAGTGGATGATGATCCGGTATTCCTGAAGCGCCGAGTGTTGCCGTACGACCAGAGAGAGTGTGTTCTGAAGGTGCTTGTCAAAATGGAGCAAGACGGTGTCATTGCGCGTGTCACTTCATCTATTTGGGCGACTCCGATTGTGATGGTGATGAAGATTGACGGACAGAGACCCCGAATTCGTAGTAATTAGCGACTGATGTTGAATTTCGGTTACGGAGATTTGCGGCAACTACGGTGGAACCTGAGGACTTCATGAAATGCATGCTCGACAGCAAGTATTCATCAAAATCTGGTCTGGCTGATGCGTACTTACAAATTGCGCTGCACACGAAGTATGAATCTCTAAACCACTAACAACCATGAACACTTCGTGGGGCATGTTTCAATACAGTTTTTTTCCATTCGGTCTGCACATGTCATCCGGGATATTTCGGACTGCAATAGATGAGGTGATCCGTGGTATGGATGCAGTGATGGCATATCCGGATGATATGCTCATTTTCGGATCCACGAAGGAAGAACATGACTGCAGATTGGAGCAGTTGCTGGAGAGGTTCGTGGAAAGAAATGTATCGATCGAAGCCACTAAGTGTAAATTCAGCATCACTAAATGAGATTACCTCGGTTTCACAGTCAATGCAAACGGATACCGACTCGATCTAGGTTGTTTCAAACCCCTGATTGGCATCGAGTCACTGAGAAATCAGGCGCACTTACGATCAATTCTTGGATATCTGCAGTACTACTCCAGATTTATTCTGAACTCTGCAACACGAGCATAGCTATTGTTTCTGACCCAGTTATTCGATTTGTGATAGTGGAACGAACAGTGTGAGTGGACACTACTCGGTCTCGTCCAAGATATCGTTGACCGACAGATACTAGCTGCATTCGAGCCGTCTAAGCTGACTATGGTGATCACCGACGAGTCCGAAGTTAGGATAGGAGCAGTTCAAGGAAGTGATTGGATGTCGAATGATTTGCATCTCGCGTCTTCCCAGTGCTTCAAGGGAGGGTTATTCCCCGACACAGAAGAAAATTTTAGCTTTGGTTATTCAGTGACAGTCACACGTGATGCGGCCTCGTACAGCCTCGTTGCTAAGCACGCTGAGGAGCCTCAAACAGCCAGGTTCACAGAGGACAGGTGCAGTTAAAGCTGCCTGTGACTGGTCAACTTCTAATCCACTAATTATTTACTTTGATTTACCATATTTATGTAAACCAATTCCATATTACCATGAACATGTTTTTCCACAGGCTTGGTGTTCTTGCTACTTTTCCTGGTTGGCTTAGTTCCGAGTGGGAGCGATTACCATACGTCCTGTCAGTTTAGGTACTGCGAATATTACTGTATTCCTAGTGGTTGATGAACTCAGTGACTGAAGATGTATCCAGGATCACCTGTTGCAAAGCCTAGTGCGTTGTAACGTTTCAACTGTTGCTGCGTGATTGTGATCCGATGTTGATAACATTGTTGATAGTAGTGCCAATTTGATTACGTTACCTGTTAACTCGAAGCACTGAAACCTTATTTACTCGATGGGAGGATATAGTTCCCCAATTTGCGATCGGCGCAATCTGAGTTACCGACATAGTTATTGTGTGATTCGAGTCTTTGAAGTGGAGACTGTGTATGGGGAAACAGTCTATGCACTATCTGGTTGAGATAATTGTGGAACCATCCACGCTGCACCAAATTTGGTTCCACTGACGGTGCTCCTTACATGTACTTTACTACCGATCCAGGAGACAGCATTCACTGCTACTGTAACGGGGAATGCTGGGGCGAGGGAACGGCGTGAACATCAAGGCGAACGAACAAACCAAACGAGGGCCACGGACAAAAGAACAGACTGCGAATATGTCGGAGACTTCCCGAAGCAGGCAAAAGGAGGCATACAGACGACCAGAGAGGAAGCAGCGGGATCTCCGGCAACCAGCAAGATAGTTCAGGTGAAGGGCTGCCGATCGAGCCGTAAACTGAGACAGTCGGACCAACCGAAGGGAACTGACGGTCAAGAGAAGCAAGCCATCGGCCACAGGCAACTGGACAGAATGCAGCCGAAGCGCTCAAGCAGCGGCAATAGCAATCTTGGTGGCGCGCAGTCTGGAAAAAGGCCTATATAAGCGACTGTATGTGTTCCTTGACTTGACTTGTTTGGCCGGTGAAATACAAGTATCCTGTCGTGTGTTTTCTTCCTTGTTACACTACCACTGATTTAATGTGGAGTAGTCGCAGTAATCCATCTTAGATCGAAAGTGGTCTATCCTATTATATTGTCCCTGTCTCTTCAGTCTTTCTTCCTTTCTGCTCCTATTCAAGATATACAATATGTCCAAAACATTCTGGATCACCTCATTTCGGTCGAACAAATGCAAACAATGCAATCGCTCATCCTCTGATTGACAGCATCCAACACGATTTCTATCTTTGAACAGTAGTATCTACTTCACAATTTTGGATTGGAATTTGGTAGTATAAACTGAAATTGGGTCGTATGTCAGGATTTCGATCGAATTAAGATGATTTCAATTTTTGGACAGGTTGTACACACTGCAATCACTGATGTATACAATGAGACATGGAACCGTGATGACATTCTCTAATCTCTTGACTGTTTATCCTTGAGACTCCCTGGACCCAGGCGTTAGTTACGAAGTTTTTAATTTTGAGTTATGATTGCCGCTTTTGTCTTCTCTCTGGCACGTGCTGAATTGGTGGACTTTGTAGCTACACACTCTGAGGAGCCTCAACCAATTGAGATCACCGAGGTCAGGTACAGTAAATGGACCCTATGGTTGGTCAACCTCTAATTCATCAATTATTTTCTTTGATTTAACATATTTATACAAACCAATTCCACAATATAATTAATGTGGTATTCTACAGCCTTGGTGTCCTTGCTACTTTGCGCAGTTTGCGTAGTTCCGGTAGGGAGGGCTTTCAATATGTCCTATCAGTTCAGGCATTGCGAATATTACACCGTTCGTGCGTGTGGTCTTCGATGACGGGTCTCCCATGGTGATGGGATACGAACGAATTAGTCGTGCATAAGCGTGGCAGTGAAATATACGCTCAACTCCGTTCATCTTCGTTGCAGGTGTGCAGTTTCTAAGTTCATGAGTTTCGCTGCATTCCATTTTCAGGTTGATCCGCATATGATCGGAGGTTCGTTTATGTGTAGAGATGACGACAGTTACTTTCATTCGATGGTTAGGACAACTGTTTTCTCGCTTTGGCCTATCGGTATAGATAGTAGCAGATAAAGGTCCACCGTTTTCATGTCAGAAATTCAAGTCCCCTTTATAACATCATGCCATCGGATAGTCACAAACAAGGTTATGTAGAAAGTTTTATTCGAAAACTGAAGTAAGCCATCCAGGCCAATCATTTGTCAGATGAAGCCTGACATAGCTAATTCTGCCACGCGGAATTTATATTACGCTTTCAACGGAAAACTGCATATTCATTTCTGGAAACAGACAGTCCAGATCAGTGTGAGAGCCACCAAGGATAGTAGGCTTCGTTGAGATGATGTTGTAAGTCGCAGGTACATGTTCTATCGACACTCTACCAACTGTCTCATACCTAAAACGTCACTCACACAGATTATGCGTGTGCACTGACCTTGTTTCTCATTGACTGTTTCGTACTTTGATGTTTGCTGACCTCGTCCCTTGTCGATTACAAGTTATCTGTACTCATCGCAATTGGTGACTGTCAGGTTACAGTTTCGTGCTAGCCGTGCTGTCGTTCCTCTTGTTGCTCTTGCGTACATTGATTTACGGACACAACAGACAGGTTGCGATGAAATTCGAGCAAATATGAACCAAATAACTATTCGTTTCTGTTATAAAAACCTTACAAAAGGAATTATTTCACTTATCTACCATTCTGTGATTAAAAAGTCGCATTCTTACCAAAGGGTATCTGTACGGCTATTCCTTAACTTCTTTCTTAGGCCGCATTCCAGCAAGAAGGTTCCGGAAACCTTGGAGCTGCGGTTCGAGCCCACTAAAGGCTTCGTGGATTCCAGGAACTGCAGACTTGGATTTATTCCCCTTGAGTTATCATGTGTGACTTTCTCATTATCTCGATAGACTCTGTATTCAAAACCGTTCTAGGAGGGGTCCTCTTTAGTGACTAACCAATCATCCCCCGTCTATCGCTTGTTTGACTGTACTGTCCGCATACTCGCCAATTGCTAGTTCTACTTGTGATACACTTTATCGGTTTTAGCCAGCTTGCGACCTTTGTACTCAGGCCCTTGTGAGAATACACGCTGTTGGCAATCTACGATCTTGTTGATATCCTTGACGAACGTGGTCGCAGAAGCCGAGGGAGAGACCACTCCAATATGTTTACCCAAAGCCGGTGTCTGTGCCTTTGTCCATCGATCAGTCGGCACTTTCCAAGTGCCGCATCCTGACTTTTCCTGTGACGAATTTCAAGTACTACGGCTGAAACTCCGTTTTCCCTTCTATAAACCATTACTTTGGTGTTGTTTATCGCTCTCGCAATCGTGGGGACTTCTCTATCTTTGACCTTCTATCTTCAAACACTGGGAAATTATTGGTTTCTGACCCCAACTGCCACCTTACTATCTTGAGAATTCAGCGTCCACGACCGGGGGAATATATATATATATATATATATAGATATATATATAAAGTTTACGAAATGCAATCATCTAATACTTTTAATCAGTGACTTTCCTTTATTCTCACACCGTATTCGTCTACTTGCGACCACTATTTGCAACTGACACCACCGTTTTCACACTCCTCAATTTAGTTTTCGATATGGGTTTTTGGTATTCAAGCAATACATGAGGTAATACATGAGTGCCTACGAAACTATTAAGCTATCATTGATACGTGGTTTCCGCATCCGAAACCACTAACCCATGAGACGATGGAAAACAACTGTGTAGTGAAAAACCAGACGTGATGACACTGCAAACCTGTTTGCTAGAAAAATGAATGGCCAAATATGTACACGAAAGGACCCTTAGTCGTCGTGTGTGTGTCAGTAGAGTCAGCTGACCAGCGATCGATACGCGTACCAAGCAAACGAACGTGGATGATACAACAGAGGTGAGAAAAATATCGGACCGAGGCAGCCATGCATGGCGTAAAAATCAATGCACTCTGTACAGCACTCCCATCCCAGAGCATCGGCGTAATGAGTGTAGATGATCGTGGAAATTGAAAATGAATAGGCTCAACAATCTTGCTGCCAGAACGCATCGTTAGAGAAGGAAGAGTGTCAGTAACATGCGAAGTACTCCGATCAGTAGAGGCGTGAGGATTGGCATCATTAGAAACAGATGCAACAGTTTTCATGGTGGGAACTGACGCTATATAGTCCGCATGAAGATATGCTACTTTGAGGCGATCATTACTGACGGTGTCTACACTTGCATAAAACCATCGCTTGATTTATCTTCGATCAATTTTCAAGTAAATTCATTCACAATTTGTCACTCAATGAAACGAACCTTGAACAGCTGCTGAATTACGCAGTCTTTTAGGAGAAAGGTGTGGTAGATCCGGAATATGAGGGGACTCTGTTCCTAGAAGAGCCCATTGAGGAATCACCAAGGTGACTGGATCATAGTTCTATGTGGTAAGACTCAGCTAACCTCGAGAAAGACAAAACCGTGGTCTCGATTTGAAATTTTTGATATTAGTCATGTGTTTCCGGCCACCTTTGTCCACTTAACGATAGATACAACTTATATCAAAGATACGGCAGATCTGAATGGTACATTGAACCGTTCTATTGTTGCCTTTTTCATCATACAACTAAGAATACGGCCTGAATTCTCAATAGCACGATCAACATAAAAAGCGTCTGAGATAAATAGGGTCAATCACAGAGCCTCCAAATTGAATTCTACGTGCTTGTTTGTGCGAAATATTTCACAAAAGGAGTCGTGATTTAGGTGAAACTTTTGATTAATCAACGATCAGAAGGGCAGCAGTTGCCTGAGGGGACGCAACCTGGAGAATGGCGAAGGTCAAAGGCAGAAGTATGTCTTCGGGGAAAAGGCCGTTCAGCCTGGAGAATGAAAACCTAAGGTTAGTCATTCGCACAGTCAGAGATAATTACGCACAAGCGGTGGAGCCCATTCAAGTAGCCCAGGCAATCGTGGAAACCAGTAGGTCAGTGCACGGAGGGACAAAACGAGGATAACAGGTTACGTAAGTGATAATATCTGTTAGTAACCAGGGTTTATTGATGGGCGATACGATCAGGTGAGGCCAACAGATGAACCAAACACAGATTCACGTCAAAGTCATAAAGATATAATTAATCACAGTGTCATAGAAACAAGGCAAAAATGTGTGACGCAATGGGAGTGGAAAAACAGATTTTCACGCTGGTGTGCAGGAGAGGGTGTGGTGGTCAACGGGGAAACTAGGGCTGCGAGCACACGGAGAACAAAGGAACGGCTTGGTAAATACAAAAAAGAAAATTCCTGTGACTAGCATGGGATCCTTACTGAATCAGGGTTAATGTGTTTCCTAATAAGGTGAGCTGAATTTTCATGTCCAGTCTCAGCAAATCACTACGTCAGGTAATCCACAAAGTGGCCCAAAGGGAGGACATCAGATCAAGATGTGGATCGTGAGAGTCGGATAAATACATCCAGAATAGTGCGCAGTAGAACAAGCTAGTTAGCCGCAGGCACATGGCTGAAAGTGAGACGAACCGATGACAGGTGGACTCAATATCAGTCACGGTTGACGCAAAATAGATCGTTCACAGCCAGCCCGGATAGTCTACGGACGATGCGTGCTTGTAGTCAGCAGTCATGCGCCCAGGGTCCGAGTCCCAGCCGGGAGTCGTTGAATATGCGCCCGATTATGACGCTGATGTTTCCAAAAGAGTGCGAAACAGTTACCCTTGGCTTTCATATTTCTCACCAGTGAGCTCGGAACTGGTACTGATTGATGAATCAAATAATGAAAAATTCAAACTCCCTGTTGGTCGACAGTCGCAGTACATATGTTGTCATCAAAGTACATTCAGTGATATGCAGTGTCATTCACTCCGCCAAGATATTTTATCGACTGGGGACTATTTCGTCGGTTCTCTTCATCGTTTATCACAAGAAGCTTCAACCGACCAAGAAACCAATTAAAAGTCTTTTTTTAAAGTTCATCTTAGACGCCAAAATTCCACAAACGTCGAGGAGATTTTGACGGAATGTGTGTTCAGGCCTTCTGTACGGACCACGTCAGCAAGTTTATACAGATCGGGTTGCGAACCGACATGACCAATTCGAATCTTAAACCAAGCGCATGATTCTAAAATGTACACTCCAACAAATGTCAAGCCCCATCATTTTCGTCAGTAACGGTCACGGTAAAGGACGTAAATTTCATTCATTCCTACGAGTAACAGGTTAAACCGTGATCGTAGCCTACTTTCCACTGTGAAAATTGGCAGCTGTTTTGTCATGTGGAGCGATGTTTAATTCATAAGTAGCGAATACTGCTGCGTAATTCTTGAGGTCAAGGAGTCACGCAGATCGAGACTTTCGAACCAAGGCAAAATGTTGTATATATTTTCACTCCAGCTTCCATCGAGGTCTGTCAGTAACAGAAGTGAGAGTTGCCTAAATTGCATAGAAGTTGAAGGTCATTTTCCGAATTCGGTACCAAGTGACCCAAATAGCAAGTAACTTTCAGTAACCGTGTGCAGTAGCTTCATCCTGAAGAAAGATTTGAATATATGACTCGATTTTAAGGTCATTTATTGTCAACCGGACTAGCAATTAGTAGTATAGAAGTCGTAGTATGGTATGATGGAGAGAAATTTAGAATTATCGGGCCCTCAAATTATAGCTAGGTGAATAGGTTAATTGCATTTAATCGTGATAATTTATTGTAAATTTGTTTACGGTTGCGGGCTGAATAACAGACTCCATGTAACACGCAAATGAGGAAATTAGGGGACAAGTGAAGTCTAACCAGTACCACTTTAATTCTATTATACCAATTATTTGACAGTACAATAATACAGTTTTTCGCTTTGGTTATCCAGAAACTAGTTTCCATTATGCAGAAATAAGGTATAACGGAAGTTTGAATTTGACGTCAGATCGATAGATGGTCGTTCTTCCGATCGATCCGTGCAAACTAAGCATTCTGCATCGTATGACCCAGGCTCGTGTTGTGGTACACTGAGGTTGTTTTTGAAAACTTCATCACCTCGTACTCTTCGAACCTTGAAGATGCTGACTGTCGGTTGGTTAGCATCATACCAAGACTTGACCCAGCTGGGTTTTGACTTTGCAACAGAGTAGTAGACAACTTCACCACCAAACTATGTTTGGTCCCGTAGTTTTCCGCCGTGAATAACCAATCAGGTGAGAACCAAAGAAATGAATGTTATTATGTGTTATTTGTAAGGATTTGGAAACAGTCGACCTAGATTAGCCTGAAGATGTGTATTGACGATGCAGTTTGCACGTTTTATCTACCCATCTATTACGCACAGCTAGTCATCATTGGGCCGGTTCGACCAACCTCAGGTAAAGCATAACACCGCCTATCCTCGGTCCGTCCGTCATAAGATAATGAAATTGGTGGACAGAACGGAAACAAAAGACCGGCACGAAATCTGTCGTCTATTGGCGAAGCACACTGCGCGAGCGCAGAGTAAATGAAGCCACCATGCCCAATGTGAGAATCCAGTCTACCAGGGAAACCACAAGAAAGGGAGTAGTTCGCACCCAGATTGCGCTCACCAACGAACAGAAAGTCAAGAATAGCGCGAATATGTTTTAATAGATTCGACTGGTACAAACTTATTTATTTATGAAGGAAGGCATGTGATTGTTGGCAGAAAACTTCTCGGTTTGGTTGTATCAGAACGATTTGACTATCAGAATAACAACTCAGACAACACGAAAGCCAGATGCTGTCTGTCACCTCAAGAGGCCTTCAATGAAATGACAGTCTCTATTTCTTACATAAACAATGACCACAGGAAACGTCATCTATTGCGCTGGTGAAATACGCCGGTGCGTGAGACTATGGCCTTGAAAGTCTAGGCCACAACTGAGGATCCTAGCTGCTGGAACTCTACCAAACCGTGTTTGCTTTGTTTACACAGCTGCCTGACACGGTCCGTTTATGTGGTTTCAGTCCAAGACAAATATGTCTTCTTTCCGTTCTCACAGACTGGCTAGGGATGACACAATACATCACGTATTTTTTTTGGATTTTTCAGATCGTGCATAGTGTATAGGTATAGGATTGTGTAAAATTACTCTGAAAGATTGAGTCACTCCAAGCTTGTGTTGGTTTGAATGCAATTTCCAATCGCATTTTCCTATTGAAAGGCCCCCAGAGAGGCGTATGATCGGATAGACAGGAGATTTTGTTGAAATAATAGAGTGTGTAAACCAAAGGTGTGTCAGTTATGAGGCACACTGACATTCGGAAAATTTACACTGACAGGACTTTTCCGAATCCTTCCAGCCTGTGATTATGTACGCCGAAATAGTAACACGATCAAGGATGCAGAACCGTGTTCATTGCACCGCAAAATTCATTTGTGTGAATATGTGCTATCAAAAGTAGCAATTGGCAGATCACCAGTGGGATTTTCCAGTGCCTGTTCACAGTGATTCTGATTGGCCGAGGCTATTCACACCATACGGCCTTGGAGCTATATGGTATCAGGTCCCGTGAACCGAATTACTACGCTAAAGCGATTCGGCCGTCGGGTTACACCAGCGTGAGAAGAAGCTTCAGCTAGCCACTTGTCTTCCTTGGTCTTTTGAAAAAAGATTTTAGTTTATTATTAGGATCCCTAAAGCACATCTCAGTGCAACGATATATTCAGAGATACACCAGTTGATACTATCACTGGTTGCTACTTCAAAGCTTGTGACCAGTTTATTTGCAAACTACTTTCAGGTATTCATCATTCTCTACATAACGAACTAGCAAAATTTATGTTTACACCGTGTGCACTTTCAAATTTCTATTTACTCGCACTTCTGCTTAACACAATTCTGTTTTGCCGTATCAAGCTTGTCTGCACGTTGATCTGACGAACGTCACTAAATAATCACGGAACTATTTCCTTAAATGAGAAAAGGGTTATCACAACTTGTACGTATTTCCCCGATTTCCCACTTCTGTATTCACAGATATGGTGTCAATGCTGAAAATCCACTCAATCGGGTGTATAAATCTACTATTGTCTTGACTTACCAATAAATATCTAGTATTCTGTATTCCCTCAAGAAGGGTATCGGTAATTCGAACGCCCAGGAACCGGTCCCAGTTGACTGATTTAATCAATCGACCACTACCAAAGATTTTAAAATTGATCCAACCAAAAATAACCCGAACTGATTCCACTTCACTTCACTTCACTTTGGTTAATTCTGCTTCACTCCACTACATTTGGAACAAGCATTAGATGAATTTGTGACCGAGGGTTACAGAATGCTGACCCGGATTTCGCAACCAACCTGACAGTGATTTTCGAATCTGTTTGAAAAGACCACTATTTAATACTGTCACAAATTAGCGTACGGGAGATTGATCTTAACACCGTTGAGACTGGTGTCAAGTGATGCTAATGTATAATGACTCATCATGCAGCTTCAACGCTCAAATCACCATTGAAAACCATGGAAGCACTGTACAGCTGTTTCATCCTTGTTGGGAATCATCAGCATTGGACATCCACCGAGTCCCCACGGGGACTCGAAGCCGGGGTGGACGATTGTGAATCGAACACCTTAACCACAAGGCTATCAGGGCTGGTTTCTCAACGGTTTGTTAAACATCTACACTACATGATATAGCATCCTTCCGTCACTGGCTTTGAACGGTAACAACCCGCTTCCCACTCAGCGATCGACTCCAATGATGGACGGCTTCTCTGTAGGGGCCTAAGTACAACGAAGGCATTCCGTTATGAACATCCTACAGAGCTTGGTTACTATATGCGATTGAGCAGTAGGAGATTAGATTTGTATAATATGAAAAGGTGTGAATAAAACTACGTGGTAATCCTATGTTCCTAATAGACACTGTACGGTTTAGGTGAAGTGTTTTTTTGAAGTCAGATATTTTCTCTTCAGTGGTGCGCCAGCCAATAATTTGCTGTTTTTCTTGTCAAGTAACTTTCTTCGGTTCGAACTTTTTCGTCATTTCTCCGGCTGTTAACTTAATCAGGTGACTGGAGTGCTTCCGTTATTGTTTTGCTCTGTTCTAATCACCTGTTGACAACGAGAACTACTCTATTCCCCTCAGATTACTCACATTTGAATGGGTCAGAACTTTCGATTGTCGAGAAAACAGTTCAGTTTATGACCTGTCATTTACATCCCTTGATCCTTTGTCTGGGGTCCCACGATGTGAAGTGCGGTAGGAAGTCTCGAAATCCGTAGAGAACCTGTTTGATGTCTAAAGGCACTAATCACTAATATATGATGGTCGGAGTTTGTCATTTCACACAAATCTACTCATTGGAACCCCAAATCCACATTTCTGGTGTGTATCCTAATTGGAAATATTCAAATGGCCGTAGTATTACCATTTAATTTCATCGGACAACGGATATCCAAAAGGCTTCTTTAACGCGCACATTAAGAAGTTAGCCTGAAAGAAAGCCCACAGATCTGAAGAATGTCCTGGCCGCCGAGGCTGTTTTTGAGTGCACATCGAAAACCCTATTTCCCTCGGATGTCTTTGGCGTCCTAATCAATCGTAAAGCGACCTCGCTGTATATGGACGATCTGATTGTCAAGGTTTGGCTTTACCCAAGTGAGTTGGATTCCGGAAATGAAGCCGTAGCCCATCGGATCGCGTGCAGAAACATTGAGATCACCACCGTCGATCAAGGTTCAATTAAATGAGTTGTGTTTTCCAAACCGTTGATCACTTTGTGCAACGTAAATGCCAAGCGCACTAATCAACAGCCTGCGTGTGAAAGGTATCAAATTAAACTGCGAACGACAAAAATTAATCAAAACCGTTGGGAACGAATATCGCTTGGATACACGAGAGTTTATGATAAGGCCATAGCAGCAACACAACAAAACGGTTGAGTTACTTTGTTTATAAAAGCTTACTTCTTTTGGTTCCTAGTGTTAGAGTATATCATTTTGTAAAAGCTGTTCACCCACTCACCGATCTAATTGCTATGTCAATGAACGTGAACCAACTGACTCTCTTTACAGGTGAATACAGTGGCTTTTGTTGTTTGACATTTTTAAAAGGTTTAATCAATGATCTCTAATAGACCTTGAGGACTGAGTTCAGCGTTTAAATTACAAACTTTTCATCACCATCCTGACAACTAATCTTATTCCAGTCTGTAAGCTGATCTCAATGACCATCAGTTTTCAGAATAAAAACCAAGGTAAACCTCCCAAGCAAGATTTATTTCAAACAGTTTGTTGGCCTGATCTCGAGACTGATTGTCACGCCAGCAGTCCGTCTCACAGTAGCTCAGTCGTTCCACTTTTTTACCACTTCCACCGGTAGCGAGTTCCACAGCTTTGTGGCCACCGGACACACAGGCTGAGTGCCAAACAAAACATGGCACAAACGGGGAGGAAGGGGTGGATAGAGTCAGATTCCATCATTTATTTGCAGACTCAATGCTACCTGGTTGTCCAGACCAAAGCAGGTGATTTTTCTAGGGGTCCATCACCGAAGTCCTTAGCTATCCAAAGCTTAACCCGGGGGCAACTGGACGAAGCATGGGGTCCGTAACCTAGTGACTGATTGCTAAGTTAATACATCCTCCGGATGAGGCCAAACATCCTGGGATCCCAGTTCATCCCTCCGCCACAGATTACCGTGAGCATACCGTTGTACACCTCATGCGCCACCCGTATTTGGTTTGGAATCAGAGTTTAGTCATCTCCCCTAGAGTGACTATCAGCCAGCCTACCCGGTGGAGAGTGCCAGGCATTAGTTTCCGTCCTCTCACTTTAATGGGGAAACCTCCCCCACGAGAAAGCAGTGAGTAGGACTTCCTCAGCAGAGGCTGTGGCAGATGCACGGACATTTGGGAGCACTTCGAGAGGAGTTCAGGAGCGAGCGCGATATACCCATCCCCGACCATACTGAGGCATTTGGAGGTCCCAGACAGTACGCTTACAACAACCGAAAAAGCGATCGATCGGTATTTAGTCAAAGTAAGAGCAATAATGGTACGCTGTTCAGCTTCGCGTACTTTCAATCGGCTGTAAATGTGTGAGTTTTATATAGCTCATTTTGATCAGTGGACACTTATTATGTCCGAAGCATGTGTGACTTGAGAAGTAATAGTGGATAATAACAAGAAGGTGGAAAACGCACCAGTTATGGGAGCTAGCTGATAACGTAGACATGGTGAGCAGTCATGCAGAGTGGTTGGTCGTGAATGGGATCATTTTAGGAGAACAAGAAGGATGGGGAAATTACCAGGTAATATGAGTAGAGTCACAAACTTTATTTAACCTAATCTGACCGCAATCTGTAGATGGTAAGGTCTTGATAAATTCTAGTAATCTACAACTCGGAGGTCATAACGACACGGAAAGTTTTGGTCCGTCTTTACCAATGAGGACAGTAGAGCGGACTTTGGGAGATCGAACTCGGGAGTAGTTTAGTATCACGCAAAGCGAGGCTGTTAATCAAGGTTTTGCTAACTTGGTTAGATAACTGATGTTATCTTCTACCAACACACAGTTTATGCAATTATACTGAAAACGGTAAAATACCATTCGGAATACTCGAACTGACCGTGTATGTCGAAATTGCTCCAAGTCAAAACTATGAACGCCGAAATGATAAGGAAAACAAGGCTGCAGACTTGTACGCCAATTTTATTTCAGAACACATTTGTGCAAGTAATTAATATCGAAGACGTCGATTGTTGGTAAACAGTCAGTGAATCACTGCCGGATTTTTAGTACCCGAGCATAACGATTCTGATTGGCTAGGGCTTTTGACAGTAATTAGCTGTATCGTACCACGTCCCGGGAACTGTACACCAAATCGTCCCAATTATTCTCTCTTGGGAGACCTCCATCAACCGGACTCACCTGCCGGACCGATCTCCAAAGTGAAACGAGCTAATTTGATTGTAGCTCCTCGGCTGTTACCTCCACTGGAGAATCGGATGGGCTATCGATCCCAACACAACCTTTACCGGTCTCTTGGCTGAAGCTAAACAGAGCACCTTTTAGCGAGAGTAGAAAGTTTTCTGCTATACCATTTGAGCACGGGTAGTGTCCAGCCATATGCACAAGCCTATATCCAATTTTGTCAATTCAACTTGTCAGCTCGGCCACGTAGAATTAGGATGCTTTATGAGGGACAAGTGTCTGGTGGATATTTTCTCAGCTGAAACACGTTGGTAATGCTTGAATCAAAGCAACCGCTTTTGTACGATGTCGTGTGTTTATGTTTCTGGCCACAAGTGATCGTGTACTGACTTTTGGTCGGCAGACATTAGACGGAAAGGACCTTCCATCGCCGGAAATTTCGCCAAACAGACATTTCGTCGGTAGAGGTTTACTGTAATTGGATAGTCTGTTGTTACTTCATGAGATATTCATTTGGTTCTGATTCTATTCCTAATTTTTTCCTGTTCCAATCACCTTATTCTTTTGAATATCCCATTTCTATGCTGTCATTTTTACAAGATTGCTTTTCCAATAGATCCCAAAGAAGTGATGTCTTCTACAACTTGTCTCCCGTGTTCTTCAGAGGTTTGCTTTTTTTACATTTTTCTGTCAACTTATGTGACTTCATCGGTGTGCAGTAATCTTCCTGGACCCACTTTAGAAGCAACAGGCAGCACTTTACTGTGGATTGGCTTTTATCGACAGGCAATACAGTTTTGATAATATAACAAGTTTTTGAAACATAACTTACGGCGCGCTTACTCGCTGATACACCCATTCAGCCGAAATAATGCTAACCTAATTAGTATTGGTCACGTAAAACTCGTCCGTTTACATCGTAACTAGACAAATATGGTGCAATAAGATTTTACATGCCTTCAGGTTTTTTATATGCACCATACGGATCACATTTTTCATTTTGTCACTAGCGCGATCCATCCAAAATTTTAATTGCCCTGTATTTTCGGATAGAATTGGTGTTCTCAAAGTTACCTAGTTACTATGTTCCAAAGATGTCGGTAAGCAGTCTGGACCAATGGTTTCATAATCTTTAGACTAGATTACCGGCATGTAGACTTCCAAGAAATCGACTGCATGCTGGTATTTACTCGTCGATAATCCTGGTTTCACGACAACTTTTACTGGCGAGAATGGTACCAGTATGCACAAAATAAGGTCTAGGTAATCGGGCCCGAAGCTCATAGCTTAGGGGGGATTTTCGGTCATTTGCCTTCTGATATGTATACGGGTAGTCCGATGAAGGATGTCGTTTAAATGGGCTTAGACAAATGTCCAATATTGTTTCCTCTGCACGGGTATAATCGACTGTCATACATTTAAAACTTTTCTCAGTACATTGTTCGAATTTGGTGACTTAATGAAGGTACGTCGAACATTGTTAGGTGGCATTAATTCGACTAAAGCTTATTTTCATTTAAGTTGATTCCATACTGCGCTATGGATGGTTGAATGAGTGTGGCCTGGTTGCCAGCATCGAATGTTCTGTGCTTTTTAAGCTACTAATTACTAAGAGGTAGAACTACAATTAAACTACCGGATATGATTATAGTTTTTGTCCCGAGTTATGTTTAGAAAGGTTTCCCATGTTATGAACTCGATAAGAATGGGTTTTTCCTTCAATATTTCCTGTAATTGCGTCTATAAGAAAATGTCAAGAGAACTTCTTTCATAATTGGGAAACTTCACGTTAAATGAGGTTGCAAAAGCTTTTTAACGGTGACTGTCAACCTTGCTTGAAAATTAGACATTCCAGTTCACATCAGTGTGAGCGTCAGCGTCAAGATCATTTGAGTGCGGTTCGTTAATCGTTTGTATTGTTTTCATGCAAATGAAGCAAGTTCATTTCTGTTTGGCTCTGATCATTCAACCATCAACCGTGCACTTCTGGTTTCGACCGCTACCTTCCAGCATTGTCGAGCAGAAAAAAATAGGAACATGCAATAAGAAAGACGCAAGAGCAAGGCAAGAGGCAGAAATCACGAAGAGAAGGAAATAGATCGAATGTAACTACGCCACTAGTCGCAACTCCTAGACACATCAGCCGTTTGGCAGGTGGGTTGCGCGAAGGTTTTCATACCTTTCTGTCGTGTCATGGATTCACCATTTCGATCTACCTTCCAACCACTACCTGCCTCGAAGCACAGCGTACGCTGAGGAAGTCTATCCGTGGGCATGAGTAACACTTGTTCCAGCCGAGTGAAGCAATTGCATGCGTAAATACTTTACACGAATGACTTCACATTTCTAGACTTCATTTGCGCATAGAAATTAGTGACTACATTGCAGATAGAGTAGAGAGGAATTAGTGTGGATAATTTATGAAGCCTAGTTTTGAAGAGGTCTTGATTTGGGTGAAACATTTATGGAATAAATTGACTGATAGCTGTGTTACCAACGCATTGCAAGCTAGCTACGTGATTAGTGAGTGTTCATTTAGGGGAGGCCTTAGTTCTGGATACAGGAGACTGTGGTCAGTGGTTCTACGGGAAACGAATTTGCAAGAAATTAAGGATTTGGAAATTTATTACGAAATCCCAATAGAATATAATGTAATTGTATTTGAATAAATGTAGCATTTGGTACGTGCATAAATGTTGATTTTAATATCTGAAAACTAACGCATCCTCCGAAAATAAGTCCCAGCTCAATTTCTGAGACGAAAATAGATGTAAGATGGGGTCTTCTTTTCGGGAGAACACGGCAATATTTGTAGACTAAATGTTTCTCGATCAATTGTTTGGCGACCGAAAGTCCGGGAGTTCAAATGATTGGGAATATCCGCTACACATGTTTGGTATATTTGCTATGGATGCACTTTCAAGGAGAACGTCGCCACTTTATTGGTCAATCCCGCCAAATAATTTTATACGTAGTAGACATCCGTTAAACTCTAAATTTTGACTCAATAAATCTTTGCTTCTAATAAGCATGGAAAAGAAGGCTTGAATACTGAGGTACTGTCATGTATTGGCAATGACTTGCCCACGGACTATGTACGAAACGTGCCCCAAATTACGAACTCCAGTAGTCGGTAGGCCCCAAGTTCGGATCACGGATCACAAATGAAGAGGATAGGGAGATCGGATGAGTCAGTACAGAGCAGTCAATCTCCGGCAACCAGCAAGATAGTTCAGATGAAGGGCTGCCGATCGAGCCGTAAACTGAGACAGTCGGACCAACCGAAGGGAAATGACGGTCAAGAGAAGCAAGCCATCGGCCACAGGCAACTGGACAGAACGCAGCCGAAGCGCCCAAGCAGCGGCAATAGCAATCCTGGTGCAGCGCAGTCTGGAAAAAGGCCTATATAAGCGACTGTATGTGTTCCTTGACTTGACTTGTTTCGCCGGTGAAATACAAGTATCCTGTCGTGTGTTGTCGTCATTGTTACAATATATACAGGATTATGGGTATCTGCTGCTTGTCGGAATGACGACAGGAGTACACAACACAGTGGATGCTTGCAATAGAGTTCCAAAGAAGAAGTGGGATTTGGTCCACATTCGAACTGCACTCAGCGGAAATGCAAAGTACGAGGAATGTGTGATACGGTTGAACAAACAAATTCGCAGTTCAATAACAATAATCACGGTATCCCTACTCTTTAATGTTGTTCATTTGGCCTCGTTTACGTCATCCCTTCAAGATTCTCAAGATCTCCTCCTTGATATAATTTATCAGAGCTTCAGGATCGAAGGTTATGGGTACGCTCTCTTTCGTTTCTACCTCAAAAAAGGGTTGCACCGGGCAGAAAAACGCGGCGCATGTTTGCTCAGAGGTAACTCGGGCCAAATAACTATAACTGCACCGGTCCTGTGGCTGAGTGACTCGTCAAAAGCGAACCCCGAACCCTTAGTCAAATAACCCGAAATTGGTAAACTACGTGTACTGTAAAAGAATAGCAGCCAAGCTCTAAGGAATGCATACCTCCATTTATAGGCAATCCTGCCACAATGTACAGACTAACTAATGGAGAACAAATCTCCCGTCCAAAGAGAGCGCCAAGCGCACACGGGAATGGTCCAGAGTAAAGCCGAATAGTAAACATAGGGGAAGGAAATTATCTGAGACAGATGGAGAAGAATGACCAATTACGATCAGCGGTCGGATGGCAGCTCAAGTCATGGGGTACAAATAGGCGGGGTGGGTGTGAAGGAGGGCGATGATGGCACGGACAAATGTACAACGCAAACGTTCACTAAACCGACGGCGAACTAGGTAGGACTCATGTGTTACGAATGCATAAACGTTGAACGACAACGAAAAAGACAGGGAAAATAGTGGTCTGTAAGCAACACGATAAGATAAGGCCCCACGAACGGGTGCATAGATCTAACCAGTCGGTCATGGAAACAGGTGTACAAGTAAATTTGACTAGACAGACATAAACACAAAAAACCAGTTAATAATTACGTAAGTTCAATAATACCGGGAATCATTGGCAAGCCAAAACAAAAAGGTAACTAGATAATTATATAGACTAGCCGGACGTAGAAACATGTCATTCAGGGGTCGATACAGTGGGAATGGACGAGAATGAACACGTGTCTTTGAGATTCATAGAATTCATTGACCGGCTAGTGAATTGGGCGCGTAGAGTAGCGGCCGAAAATGTACGGGTGATTGCATCCCATAGAAGCCGAACTAGTAGTTCGCATTTAATATCTCCTTTGAAGGGCAGTTGCATATGCAATTCTTGCTCCTCGGCGGGAATTATCAATGGTTGCTTGAGTACTTCCAAAATGTTCCCTTGAATGAGATATTTCGGGTACCCGTTGTTTGGTAGTGGTTGTCTTATGTGATCTAATTCCTCGTTCAGTGTTTCCTCGGAACAGATCTTTCGTATGCGAGACGCTAGGAACCGGATTAGGTTCTGTTTGCATTTTAGAGTGACGAAACTGGCAAAATGTGTGTATTTGTCTGTCCATGTTGGCTTACGATAGATGCGGTGGACGAGCTTCCCATCTTCCCTTTTCATAAGGTTTTTTACATCCACAAAATGAAATTTGCTTTCTAATTCCACTTCGGATGTGAAACAGAGCGCGCTGTGAGCCTAGTTAAACTTCTCCACTAGTTCATCTAGGTGAACATGTTTGTTAATTCTAATGAAAATGTCGTCCACATACCGGCAGTAACTGGGTAGTATTTCTATGGTGTCTTTGAGCAACCCATTTTCCAGCTTATCAACGTAAATGTCGTCAAGTATGGGTCCCAGAGGTGAGCCCATCGCAACTCCATCAGTTTGTCAGTAAAGCTTGTTGTTGAAGCCGAACTGAACATTTAGTGTACATCGCAGTAGTAGTTCTTCCAGGCTGGTTACCGGAATACCAAAGTTTATTTCTTTTTCGATAATATAATTGCACGAATATTCGATGGTTTCCAGGAGTGAGACGCTCGTAAATAGTGATGTTACATCGAGAGAAGCCATTTTAAGTCCTGTCGTATTTTGTTCTTCTATTATTTCTACGAACTGAATTGTGTCATTAAAGCTGTATTGAGCAACTAATAAGTACGCAGTTGGACGAGGGGAATGATTCTCTGCAAGGGACTGAGGTAGGAGAGCTCGACACTGAGGTCCATGACACCATTTACAGTTGTATTATGTTGTAATGTCTCCGTAATTTACCTTTTATCATTTTATTATTTAAAATTTCGGATATCTTGAGGAGTTAATAAAAGATGATCGGTACGCAAACTGCGGAAGTGACTTCTATCGAGTCTCGAAATGACCTACCAAAGATAGACCCTCGGTTGTTGGACCAGAGAAGACTGCAGTTGGTAGGCAGAAGCTGTAATGTTTCGTATATATCGTGGCATTGAAACATTGTCGATACGAGCAGTATAGATGTGGCGAACCAAACACGGTGATGAAGTGAATGCGAACAAAACGCATACAGTCCGTGGGAAACCGAAACTGGCCCAAGGCGAAGTCGACGGAAACCTTGGGAAGGTCAGTTCAATAAAAAGGATGCAATCGAGGAAAAACACTGGAGTCAAAACCAAGCGTCAGAGACTATCTGAAAGAAAAGAGATCCAAAGTGATGCCTTGGAAATTCGAATTTGAACGGTGGGGCTTTCGAATTTGTCTTCGTTACTGCTTTAGTACATCCAACATGAAGTACTGTCATTGACAATCACCATATCCGTCGCAGCTTGAATGAAGTTCCGTGTTTTTGTAATCGCGGTGTTCCCTGTTCTGTAAACATTCAGACCTTCGGATTTTTTTCCGTTACACTGGAATTCGTACTGGGATGGTTTGCATCTGGAAAAATATTCAGAAAGTTCAGAATTAGAACCAACTAGATCACAATGTGAAACAGGATTATAGACAATCTGGTCTACATGTTTTCTGTGGATGGGATCGTCCTTATGATCCGAAATCTTGCAAAGTGTATCCTCTAGTTTCCTAACTGCAATACCTATAGTTGATGCCACATCATTTCGTCTGTGGTAAACAGTTTCCGAGGACTTGAGCTGGAGCAAATTAGTGAGAAGTATACGGCTCTTGAAAGGCCTCAGGACGACTATCCGCAGTTGAATGGACAGAATTGCGATAATGCCTTAGGCAATTGTCCACAGTTCCCCCGAGCTTACTGAATGTTCCTGCTTTTTTGGATTTGGTGTCAGAAAATTCTCAGCAATGCATTTGACTGCGGATGACGTGGAGCAGTTAAGAGGTAATGGAAACCCGTGAATTTCGACCAATCTCTTACCTCTTGATCATCCGTTATCAGTGACCAACGCATATGGTACTCCTCCTTCTCGGCTACATGTCTTGGGAAGCGCAATACTAGTGAAATCAGAACTCGATGACCTAATTAAATTAATCTCTGGCCACTTAGAATAGGAATCAATGATGACGGGGGCATAATAGTTGTTCAAAAGTGGTCTGTATTAGTCAGCGTGAACACACTTCCAGGCCTCGCATGATATAAGCCACACAGTCCACTTGGATGGTTAGGAATGAATTTTGTGCACACAGTCACTGTAACCTTTACCAAACTTGTATAACTCATTGTTAAATTTAGGCTATCAACAAGTGAGTCGGGCGAATGGTTTCCTCATTTTGATACCAAGATGTCCAGAATGCAGATCCATCAGGACGGCTGACCGTAATGCATGTGGTATAATAATGTGACCACTGAAATACAAAATGGCATCACTAGTCACAGCAGTGTCTTCGCGACGCTTGTAAAACGTCAGAAATCAATCTTTGATATTCACTTTCCAACCATGGTGTGGTAATACTTCCGATTTTCACGAATCAGATAGGATCGTTTTAGAACTAGTGGCTGGGTTAACAAATAGTCAGTGGAAGCTTCTTCAGAAGTGTCATAACGAGATTAATAGTTTGCATGGGGAATGGTTTTCGGGTTTACGATGTTGAATATCATAAGAATATGCTCCAAGGGCAACATTGCGCCGTTGAACCACGGATGACTTGGTTAAAGAAGTGGGTGGACCGTAAATGATGAGTCGCTGATGTGAATTGTGATCCAAACGATTATTTGTGTACGTGAGTGACTGCCCAAAACACAGTTGGAGCCTCACTCTGTATCTGTGAATATCCATGTTCTGCAGGACTAAGTGGATGCGAAATACCCAGCACTGGATGATTATCCTGTTCGATTACGGGTCCAATGCCGGTGGGAGAAGCATCCGTGATGACAGTAGATGGTAACTTGGGTGAAAATGCTTGTAAAATAGCACCGGTAGAGGGGAAATTGAGCAGTTGTTTACAAAGGTAAAACAAGGGTTCTGCTTTAGAATAAAAGTCTGGAATGTATGTGGAATAATACTGCAGTGAACCCAACAATGAACGAAGTTCTTTGAGGGAAGCAGGCGAAGGTGAATGAGATAAAGAAGAAAAACGGCCAGGATTTGATCGAAAACCATGTTCGTCTATCAAATATCTTAAATGAGTTGCTGGAAAAATTCATTTGTCAGGATTATTAGCAACATTGTGTGTACGGAACTGTTTAACAACAAGCACAAAGGTTCGTGACGTAATTCTCTGGTTGGTGTGTGAACAGTGATATCGTCTTGATAATCGGTGACATCATGCAAATCAGAAATAGGAGAACCAATGGCATTTTGGAAAATCCCGAAAGACAAACTGAGATCAATATGTAAAATGTCATACCGAAATAATCCAAAAGAAGTACTGATTTTTGAGAACTCATCGGATTTTTCGTCAAGTGGTATTTGCAGAAATGCATCTCTAAGATCTAGCTTAGAATAGAATTTCAAACCATGAAATTGATGCAGAATGTCTTCTGGATCCACCGTAGAAAAACTAGTTTGCTTCTCGAATTTATTTATGAAGATACCGTAATTTCCACAGAGTATCAGGGTTTCTCCGTCCCCCATCAATAAGGTCACAATTGGCATAGCCTAAACGGACGAATTCCTTGGTGTCGGGACGTGTTTCACGACCAAGTGGTCGATTGATTTCTTCACTGATTCACGCAATCCCTAAGGTAATAGCCAACGTTTAGGAAATTATGGCGGCCGCGATACCACGAGAATCATGGGCGCCATTTTGATATCGCCTGAAGCTCTGGAACACTCAAAAATCGGTTTTCGAAGACTGGACTGATGACAATAAGAAAAGAACGACAAAGAAATATGAAGTTGTCGGAAAATCCCAGTGAACACATTTGGAGAACACAGTTTGGCGAACAAGCTCGTTTTCAGTTATTCATAATCATGCCATAACATCACAATATATTACCACAAGTCAAAGGGATGAACCAATTAGATAAGTGGGAAGTGATAAAAATTAATAATGAAAGGGGTTGGGGTTGGGGTTGGGGGGGGGAGTAAACAATTGTAATCCGGGCTTAAATCAAAACCGGATGTGTATTGTTTTTCTCGGTTGTGTTTTTAGTTTTGATCTGGTCTATGGCCTGTTGTAGAGTGGATGGAGGGCCAGGGAAGCTTAAGGGCACATACAAATTGTTTTTGAGCGCAAAGAGCGGGGTTGTGGAGACGGATGCTGACGTCCTCAGCTGTGGCTAGCATGCGACACATCGCCGGTCTTGATTGCCGACCCCGAACCTTATACATCGCACGGAAGGCCTCAGCCACGTTTACTGAGTGAAACGACAGCGCTAATGAGTGACTTAACTGCTCCACTGTTCAACCATGCAGGGTGGTGTTCGCGGATGTGTACAGACAAACGCCTGATCGTGCGGCCGGTATACGTTGTTCCACAGAAACATTTATGCTCAACTGTCGGGTCTACTCCCATCGTCACAGCTGGAGCTACAGAACTTTAAATCCACATTAGTGAATACGTGTTACCAATACCGAACAGCTAAGCCGTCACCAAGGGGATTACTGAAGACAGTTCATATGCAATGATTAAGGGAACTGACAAAGGATAGTGACGTCATCATATCGAAGCCGGACAAGGGAACAGGTATAGTGCTTCGAAAAAGGTCAGACTATATTGAGAAAGTGGATACCAATTTGAATGACACATCTAAATTCGCGAAAATGGTCACAGAAAAAGATAAGACACAGCAAGTAAAGCAGTCGCTATCCAACTTGCTGCGTCGTTTGAAGCAAAGAGATATGATAGACTCAGCCACATTTGAACGAATACGCCCTACAGAAGCAACCATTCCCAGATTGTACGGGTTACCGAAAACACATAAGAGTGGAGTCCCATTAAAACCTATCCTCGACATGTCATTCATCATACCATGCGGTGGCTAAATGGTTGGCAAGGTTGCTGGAACCAGAAACACAGGCAATGTCGAATAACAGCCTCAAAGACATTCGAATTCGTAAACTGCGTGAAAGACCTAAGCGTGAAAGAATGTCGGATGCTTTCATTACACGTCAGTTCACTTTTTACCAGCGTCCCAATAGGTGAAACTATCGATTACCTATGTGACTACATTGAAAGGAACACAATTGAGACAGGCATACCCATAGAAGATCTGAAACAGTTGCTGTTTTTCTGCACATACAACATTCAGTTTAAATTTAACAACCAGATCTATCGTCAAAAGGATGGGGTAGCAATGGGCTCCCCACTCGGACCACTGCTTGCGGATGTTTTTATGGCAAAATTAGAAAATGACCCACTTGAATCTACAATCCGAAACTGTATTGTATACAAACGCTACGTAAATGACGTTTTCTGTGTTAGCAACTCATCAGAACACATAAGCCAACTGTTGGACAGCTTTAACTCAGCTCACACAAACTTACATTTCACAATAGAAAGAGTCAGATAATACAATCGCCTTCCTTGACGTTCAGATGAACCACCTTGAAGACGGCTCAGTCAGCCGGTCGGTACATAGAAAAGCAACGTGGAACGGGCAATACATTCACTTCCACAGCTTCGTGCCTCTAAAGATTAAAAAGAACCTAATTCGATGCCTCACAAACAGGGCAAGAAGAATATGTTCGGAGGACACCGTTGAAGAAGAGCTGCAAACGGTGCGAACAACTTTCATCCAAAACGGCTACCCGGACCGGCTAGTTGAGAAGATAATGCGCGTTAAAGTGGAAATCCTAAGGCAGTTTGGGGTGGAAAGAAATCCGATATACATAGCTTTGCCATTCAAGGGTGATACGTTGGCAGAGAGTGTGCAGAGAAGATTGTCAGGGGTGATAAGCAAAACTTTCTACGCAGCTAAGCTCCGGGTTCTGTTCGAATCCCGGCCGGTAGTGCTTTTGCGGTTGAAAGACAAAGTGCCTGATTCTGCAGCCTCATTTTGTGTTTATTCATTACTTGTTCCTGTGGAACAACGTATGTCGGCCGCACGATCAGGCGTTTGTCTGAACGCATCCGCGAACACCACCCTGCATGGTTGAACACTGGAGCAGTTAAGTCACTCACTAGCGCTGTCGTTTCACACCTTGCCCAGACTAATCACGCAGTAAACGTGGCTGAGGCCTTCCGTGCGCTGTATAAGGTTCGGGGTCGGCAATCAAGACCGGCGATGTGTCGCATGCTAGCCACAGCTGAGGACGTCAGCATCCGTCTCCACAACCCCGCTCTTTGCGCTCAAAAACAATTTGTATATGCCCTTAAGCTTCCCTGGCCCTCCATCCACCCTACAACAGGCCATAGACCAGATCAAAACTGAAAACACAACCGAGAAAAACAATACACATCCGGTTTTGATTTAAGCCCGGATTACAATTGTTTTCTTCCCCTCCGTCACCCCTTTCATTATTGATTTTGTCACTTCCCATTTATCTAATTGGTTCAACTCTTTGACTTGTGGTAATATATTGTGATGTAATGGCATGTAGAGGTTTACTTTAGGATTCGAGGCCCGTATATCCTTCGCCGGAGTTAAGTGACCTAAATCGTTCGGAAGGAACGGTGCATTAGTATCTTCAGGAATTAAACATTTCCATTTCAGCGGTTCTAAATGGCATCCACCCCGCCGCCACCGAGCCGTTGATGGATATCGGTTCCCTCCGTATGTAAGCTGCACAGGTTCAAGTTGGACCAGGGCATGTTGCCTACGGACTGGATAATCTCAGCAGTTGTGTCAATATGCAAGCGTTAACCTAGGTTGGCTATAGGTAGCTATATGCGGTTAAGCCTAACTAGCATCCTATGCAAAGTTCTTGAGAAGATCATCGGCACTCACATCCGTCTGCGTTTACTGGATTACTCCATGCTAAGTCCAGCCCACCATGGATTTTTATAAAATAGATCTTATATGACTAATCTCTTGCGCTTCTTGGATGTGCTGACTCGACGACTGGATGAAGGTAAACAAATCGAAGCGTTACCCTGACTTTGGCCAAGCTTTTGACTCCGTTATTTGTCTTCTGTTACTGAGCAAGATGAGGAAGTTCGGTATAGGTGGGCGGTATGTAACTGGCTGACTGATGTCCTTTTCGCCTCCATGCCTGCTGGATAATTTGTTTTTCCACTCCCATTACGTCGCACATTTTTTTGGCCTTCTTTTCAGGACAAATGTTGACCGGTGTTGGCCTTATCCGATCATAATGCTCGTCGATGAAACATGGGCCCTAACAGATCTTATGTATGTGTATGTGTATGTGTATGTGTATGTGTATGTGTATGTGTATGTGTATGTGTATGTGTATGTGTATGTGTATGTGTATGTGTATATGTGTATGTGTATGTGTATGTGTATGTGTATGTGTATGTGTATGTGTTTATGTATGTGTATGTGTATGTGTATGTGTATGTGTATATGAACATGTGTATGTGTGTATGTGTATGTGTATGTGAATGTAAGTAAAAATATATGTGCGCATGGTATCAGCTGACCGTCAGTCATGGGTGTAGCGGAAACTTGCTGGGCGCTTTAGCAGCTGTTCACAGCATCCAGAGTATTCCTCAGTCCGCTTGACAATGTCGGTTCAGTGAGCACAACTTTGTGCCAACGCTTTCTTACATGTGATACCCGAATGACCACTGTGCAACTGCTTCTGCACTCTAGCTTGTAATGTATTAGGAATCCCTATACTTTTAGACATCAGACATCCATCTACTATCGTCAGTGCATCTTTCCGAGGATAAAATCGCATGATGTAGTGGTCCGTGATATTTTTGGGCCAGTCGGTTTGCAGAAAATGAAATGTTTGTTGAAGATCATGGTCTAGTTTATTTTCGCTTTGAATCATAGTAAACGTGACAGGCAGATTACGGATAGACTCAAGAAACACCCGTTTGACTTCAGAACCAACTTTAACTGAGGATATTACCAAGTCTTCACCAGGATGACCAGCTGAATTCCTTTGTATAAGGCAGGATAATGCGTCAGCATGTTCGAAACTGTTTGTGCGGGTGTACTTATTCACAAAGTCATAACCAAGTAGTACCGTTGCCCATCGTTGTAGTCGGTTTTCTGCCTGCTTGGGATTAGTTTTTTGTACAAAATTGGCTAATAGAGATTTATGGTCAGTACAAAAGTTAAAAGGCTTATCATGAATAAATGTATGAAATTTTTAGACTGCGAATACCAACGCCAAGCATTCCTTCTCTATCTGACTGTAGCTTCTTTTGGCGTTTCTGAGCTTCCGAGGGGTGCGGGACACTGCTTTCTGAGTCATCTGGAAATTTATGGAGGAGTATCACTCCAGTGCCGCATTTGCAGGTGTCTATTGCGACGAATATGGGTGAACAGAGGTCACGGTCAATTAGCATCAGGGTGGGCGTCCATGACCGCTTTAATTCGTCAAAGAGTGAGTGATAGTCTTTTGACCATCGCCATTCGGGACCCCTTTTCAATAAGATGTTCAATGGGGCTCCAATATTGTGCATGTTTAGAACAAAGTTATTGTAGCAGTTCACAAAACCAAGAAGGGATTGGAATTCCATTTTGATTTTGGATGCCGACATTTGACTAACAAGCTGCTCCTTGGAGGGTTCTGGGCGTCGTCCGTTTTTATCAATGATAAAACTGAGAAATCATATGATTGAAAGGAAAAAAATGAACATTTTGCGATGCCTAACTTGAATCCAAAATTTGGATCTTATGTAAAACTTTCTCCAAGTGTTGCACATATTCAGCTCTAAACGCACTCGCAATATCAACATTATCCTTGTAAGCCAGTGAAAATGGAAGGTCAGTTAGCTTTGTGTTAGTGATCTGCTGGAATATGGCCGGAGCACACTCCACTCCGAATGGCAATCTATTGTATTGGTACAGACCGCTGTGGACATTGATAATCCACGATTCGTTGCAAGCACCATCCACTTCAACCTAATGATAGGCCTCATACACATTGATTTTTGAGAGTATTTTACCTCTGTTAGGTGTAGAAAACAAATCTTCTAGGTTTGGTAACGGATACTGATATGTTTTAGGCAATCATTAAGTCTAGAGGAGAATTCCACACTGATAAGAACCGAACCATCTTTCTTCCTAACCCCAACAACTGGCGCTGCCCAAGCGGAACAGTTCCCTTGTGTAAGTACGCCCGCTGTCCGGAATCTTTCGAGTTCCTGATCTATCGATTTAAAAACAGTATGTGGAATAGGCCGTTTAGGACGAAAGATTGGTTTAGACGCCTGGTTTAGGTAAATGATAGCTTTAGCAATAGTACACAACCCTAAGCCTGGTTGAAATATTCCGGAGAGCTTCTTCTGAATATCGCCAATCACTAGTGTGTCAGTAAAGTTTACAATATCACAAACATCGGATGAGTGTCAGCGTGATGGTGAAGTCGGGATGTTAGTGTCAAACTGAAAGGTACGTCGCACGGTGATCGACACCAGAATTTGCAAATTATGCGTTCAAAGGTGCTATTGTTAACCACAGATTGATCGGACAAGACTACCTGAGTAAACCGAGTGAACCGTGAGTGGTATATAAGGTAACACGAACTGGTTCATTATGAATAAACTGGTCATGATTATCATTTTACCACCACCTTACATTGAGAGCCCGAGTCAAATCGCAACATTTGTAGTAATTTGATCAAGGATATGCTTTCCGTTAGCACAGCTTTTATCGCTTATCTGTTTGGGGAATTATCTCGTGTATTTACTTTGGTCTCCTGAGTGCTACCGACTTGGAAGAATCTGGTTCTCTTGGAACAACGATTAACGGTTCGTGGATTGCGGCTGTTCTGATTGCTACTTTTCAGCAGCAACCTAAATAAGGAATCAAACTTATTATTAGCATGACGAAGTAGGAAGAGACGTAAAAATCACGGTAGCAATATGATGATTAGGTTTTGGGAACACAAAGCCTCACTTGCTATGATACCTGGTCGTATCTTCCTGACTGTGATCACTGGTTGTATGGATCTCGTGAAAGCCCGACACACCAAAGCATTCAAGTGCAATGGTCTGCCTGTTGACACATTTCATTCACCTTATGGACTATCCCTTTATAGGCGCTTACCCTATCAATGCTGATGTAGCTTTGGCAAGTGGCATTCGTTTACCTAGTAAAGTCGACATCACCAATCTGACCACGGGTTGAAACTGCCTATTGTATTATGTCCAATACCGGGCATATTGTGATGAAATATACTTACATATCATTGAGAGTTATTGGCTTCCTGGCATTATATTCACTCAAACCTGCAAGTAGGTATGATAATCGCGTTGTATAGTTATGGCAGAAAGCGCTGTATTTGCTCTTTGTCGTGTGCTTATTGCAGACTTGAACGTAATTCGTGTTATCCGGTGATTGAAGCAGTCTCCGACAGTTACGATTAGGTATTAATCAAAGCAAATTGGGAGAATCTCGGACACGTAGGTAAATTTTGTCCTGACATCTGGTCGCTGGACATTTCGATGATTGAATAACACTATATTCATTCAATTCTGACCTACTTGATGCAAGTATGAACCCGTTAGTTTGTGTTACAACGACTGATAACAGCGACTGGTTCCTTTTATATGAGCAATACATGTGCTAATAACCTGAGATGGTTCGAAGGCAAAAAAGTGTTCGCACTGGAGTTAGTGGGACGGTTTGGAACAGGAGTCGATAACACGAGACGAATACTGATAATTAGTGGAATTCGAATCGGTAAGCGATAGTTCTCACACTCCTTATACATGGAAATCGTGACCAGTAATACCCTTCACGCAACTGTCAACAGGCTTAATATTTACAGGGGATTGAAAACGCTGAACAACAAAATTGGAAATGAACGATTCTACGATTGCGGTATCGAACGTGAATGTGTGTTTCATAGAAGACGAACAATATGGGTACGAGTTATATGGCAAAATAAATCTGAGCTGTCAGCAGCCAAAGAAATGGACTGAAAGTTAGAGGAAAAGCCAGACTGGGTGCCGGAACCCTTAATTACACAAACTCTGGCACTTCGAAAACCAAACAGAATATGATCGACTTTACCGAATTTAAGACAAGTGACGTTGCGAAAGTGACAGGTCGAACGTGAATGCTTTGCACCACAAGATTGGCGGTTACTGCATCGTCGCTGATCTTTCTGGTGGGGTGGAGACGAACTTCTCGTATTGTTTAACTCACAAAGACGTTTACATTGATGCGGCTTTTGGACTGTTGGCTTCGGGGAATTAGCAGCAATAAACGACACGGATGACTTTTCATGAACAGCTGTTTTTACATCTTGAAATCATTCGGATTAGTTTAGAGGACTGAAATGCACAATTAATTCCGGCAATCAACAGATCACGTAACTGAGTCTGTAACTGGTTGCCGAAATTACATAGAGAGGTCTGAGTTTGCAGTTACGAAATGAAATCACGTATGAACTGCTGATTCTCGCGAACTAACGAATGGAATTTTGCTGGTTCGGAAAACTCAAAATTGGCTGGTTGCAAGTGTAGAACAAATGTATATCCTAGTACTTCATATGGCTGGGAAAAGATTGGATTAGGAAACGCCAAGCACCCTTACCGACAAGCGATAAGAGATGAGCAGTTTTCTTCTTTGAATCCAGAACTTTCCGCGTCATACACCAGGGTTCAAAACGTTCGATATAATTCTCAACTTCATGCGTATTTCCACGAATAGTTAGAGGATGTAGACTGCAGGAATCCATGGTAGGTTGTGTGACCGCGACACCAGATTACACTTGAGTACTTGGACTATTCACTATGAGCGTAGTAAATCTTCCGTCCAAGCTATGTGCACTAGACGAACAAGGACACCAGTTGAAAGAGCACGTAATCGAACCTATACCCTGGGCAATCATAATGTACGTGTACATGCAGATGCAATAAAACAACATGAAGTACTGTCATTGACAATCACCGCGGCTACCCACGTCATTTCGAAGCTCATTTTTTCGTGTGAGATTTGTGACCGGTTATACTGCTCCACTACCATTTTACCTGGTTTGCTTGTCAAAGACGTTTAACCAATCAAACCCTTCCTTGATTCCATTTCTAACTGCAGTGACGCATCCCATTGTGAATTATTAAATTTCGTGGAAAAATATATTTTTTGCATTGTGAACGGTTGTGCAATATTCTAACTTCCGGTGGCACACACTCTACACACCGTTCTGTCTCACACAGTATTTCCCACTCCGTTACATGTAGTACATGTAAACTGATAATTCGTAGTGGCAGTAATTCATCTTAGATCGAAAACTGTGTACCATATAATGTTGTTCGTGTCTGTTCAGTCTTTCTTCCTTTCTGCTTCTATTCAAGATATACAGTATGTCCAAAACATTCTGGATCACCTCACTTCGGTCGAACAAATGCAAACAATGCAATCGCTCATCCTCTGATTGACAGCATCCAACACGATTTCTATCTTTGAACGGTAGTATCTACTTCAGATTTTTGGATTGAAATTTGGTAGTATAAACTGAAATTGGGTCGTATGTCAGGATTTCGATCGAATTAAGATGATTTCAATCTTTGGACAGGTTGTACACACTGCAATCACTGATGTATACAATGAGACATGGAACCATGATGACATTCCCCAATCTCTTGACTGTTTAACCTTGGGACACCCTGAGCCCAGGAGTTAGTTACGAAGTTTTTAATTTTGAGTTATGATTGCCACTTTTGTCTTCTCTCCGGCATGGGCTGAATTGGTGGACCGGTTAGTAGATGTTTTGTGTTTGTGTATCAAGTACCAACACAGAGTCTATCTTATGTCCATTTAGGACTTACCATCACCTCGCTTATCCACCCGGATCCACCTTGTCCGTTTCACTATTTCCGAACTATAACAACTTTTAACTCGGTGATTCCATATCTAGTTAGAATGCTTGTTTGGAAAAAAGCCTTGTGGGAGGCTTGCAAGAAAAGTTCACCTAATCACGACTATCCATTTTCTATCTGGTACTTCGTTGACAAATGCTGCGTACTGATTCAATCATTGCCTTTTTTCTATATCATATATTGTCATATCATGAAACTGATAACTTCTAACGAAAATTTACTCTTTTCGGATTAAAAAAGTGCATTCTCTACTGGACTTGACTTGTTAGGTAATGTTTCGTGTCATGACCCAATCGTTAGGAGTCAGAGTGGGACACTTTGTGCATGAACATGAACTCGACTTACAGGTAATTCTAACACAGTACACACAACCACGAAAGAGAGTCCATTTGTTCTCTTCATGCCCAGAAGACTACGACCGTCGCCATTGTGTCTTGATTCCAGTGACATCACGTACTGTCGTGGTAACGAACTTCGAACAAGTCGCGGAATCATCACCAGACAACTCGGTCAATTTATGGTCGAGATTACAAACCTGACTGATGCATCGGTGCGTCGGGGCCACCTCAGCCAAATCCATTTCAAAGTAACAAACGACGATGTGACTGGTCACACGTGTGAGACAACCGAGGATCCAGACAGTGACCGTGTTGATGACAGCGATCCATCTATTCCGCCAACCGAAACGACTGCAGCAATGGCCGAACCACATCCATCAGATCCAGTTCGAAGATCAGTGCGACAGGCGAGCCAAATTGATGATGAGGTTTTAGGAGAGTGCGGTTGTGGTGATCCAACAGGCATCACATGTGTTACGGCCGAGTACAGTTTCGTAGCTGTACACACTGAGGAGCCTCAATCAATCAGGATCACCGAGGACAAGTCCGACAAAAGCCCACTCTCATTGGTCACACACTAATCCAGCATTTATTTTCTTCTACTTAACACATTTATGCAAACCAGTTCAGCAACGTAATTAACGCGTTATTTCGCAGTGTTGCTACTTTGCGTAGTTTGCTTAGTTTTGGGTGAGAGCGATTTCAGTACATCCTATCAGTTCGAATATTACGAACATCATAGTATGTGTGTATGTGTATGTGTATGTGTATGTGTATGTGTATGTGTATGTGTATGTGTATGTGTATGTGTATGTGTATGTGTATGTGTATGTGTATGTGTATATGAACATGTGTATGTGTATGTGTATGTGTATGTGTATGTGTATGTGTATGTGTATGTGTATGTGTATGTGTATGTGTATGTGTATGTGTATGTGTATGTGTATGTGTATGTGTATGTGTATGTGTATGTGTATGTGTATGTGTATGTGTATGTGTATGTGTATGTGTATGTGTATGTGTATGTGTATGTTAATGTGTATGTGTATGTTTATATGTATATGTGTATGTGTATGTGTATGTGTATGTGTATGTGTATGTGTATGTGTATGTGTATGTGTATGTGTATGTGTATGTGTATGTGTATGTGTATGTGTATGTGTATGTGTATGTGTATGTGTATGTGTATGTGTATGTGTTTATATATGTGTATGTGTATGTGTATGTGTATGTGTATATGAACATGTGTATGTGTGTATGTGTATGTGTATGTGAATGTAAGTAACAATATATGTGCGCATGGTATCAACTGACCGTCAGTCATGGGTGCAGCGGAAACTTGCTGGGCGCTTTAGCAGCTGTTCACAGCATCCAGAGTATTCCTCAGTCCGCTTGACAATGTCGGTTCAGTGAGCACAACTTTGTGCCAACGCTTTCTTACATGTGATACCCGAATGACCACTGTGCAACTGCTTCTGCACTCTAGCTTGTAATGTATTAGGAATCCCTATACTTTTAGACATCAGACATCCATCTACTATCGTCAGTGCATCTTTCCGAGGATAAAATCGCATGATGTAGTGGTCCGTGATATTTTTGGGCCAGTCGGTTTGCAGAAAATGAAATGTTTGTTGAAGATCATGGTCTAGTTTATTTTCGCTTTGAATCATAGTAAACGTGACAGGCAGATTACGGATAGACTCAAGAAACACCCGTTTGACTTCAGAACCAACTTTAACTGAGGATATTACCAAGTCTTCACCAGGATGACCAGCTGAATTCCTTTGTATAAGGCAGGATAATGCGTCAGCATGTTCGAAACTGTGTGTGCGGATGTACTCATTCACAAAGTTATAACCAAGTAGTACCGTTGCCCATCGTTGTAGTCGGTTTTCTGCCTGCTTGGGATTAGTTTTTTGTACAAAGTTGGCTAATAGAGATTTATGGTCAGTACAAAAGTTAAAAGGCTTATCATGAATAAATGTATGAAATTTTTAGACTGCGAATACCAACGCCAAGCATTCCTTCTCTATCTGACTGTAGCTTCTTTTGGCGTTTCTGAGCTTCCGAGGGGTGCGGGACACTGCTTTCTGAGTCATCTGGAAATTTATGGAGGAGTATCACTCCAGTGCCGCATTTGCAGGTGTCTATTGCGACGAATATGGGTGAACAGAGGTCACGGTCAATTAGCATCAGGGTGAGCGTCCATGACCGCTTTAATTCGTCAAAGAGTGAGTGATAGTCTTTTGACCATCGCCATTCGGGACCCCTTTTCAATAAGATGTTCAATGGGGCTCCAATATTGTGCATGTTTAGAACAAAGTTATTGTAGCAGTTCACAAAACCAAGAAGGGATTGGAATTCCATTTTGATTTTGGATGCCGACATTTGACTAACAAGCTGCTCCTTGGAGGGTTCTGGGCGTCGTCCGTTTTTATCAATGATAAAACTGAGAAATCATATGATTGAAAGGAAAAAAATGAACATTTTGCGATGCCTAACTTGAATCCAAAATTTGGATCTTATGTAAAACTTTCTCCAAGTGTTGCACATATTCAGCTCTAAACGCACTCGCAATATCAACATTATCCTTGTAAGCCAGTGAAAATGGAAGGTCAGTTAGCTTTGTGTTAGTGATCTGCTGGAATATGGCCGGAGCACACTCCACTCCGAATGGCAATCTATTGTATTGGTACAGACCGCTGTGGACATTGATAATCCACGATTCGTTGCAAGCACCATCCACTTCAACCTAATGATAGGCCTCATACACATTGATTTTTGAGAGTATTTTACCTCTGTTAGGTGTAGAAAACAAATCTTCTAGGTTTGGTAACGGATACTGGTATGTTTTAGGCAATCATTAAGTCTAGAGGAGAATTCCACACTGATAAGAACCGAACCATCTTTCTTCTTAACCCCAACAACTGGCGCTGCCCAAGCGGAACAGTTCCCTTGTGTAAGTACGCCCGCTGTCCGGAATCTTTCGAGTTCCTGATCTATCGATTTAAAAACGGTATGTGGAATAGGCCGTTTAGGACGAAAGATTGGTTTAGACGCCTGGTTTAGGTAAATGATAGCTTTAGCAATAGTACACAACCCTAAGCCTGGTTGAAATATTCCGGAGAGCTTCTTCTGAATATCGCCAATCACTAGTGTGTCAGTAAAGTTTACAATATCACAAACATCGGATGAGTGTCAGCGTGATGGTGAAGTCGGGATGTTAGTGTCAAACTGAAAGGTACGTCGCACGGTGATCGACACCAGAATTTGCAAATTATGCGTTCAAAGGTGCTATTGTTAACCACAGATTGATCGGACAAGACTACCTGAGTAAACCGAGTGAACCGTGAGTGGTATATAAGGTAACACGAACTGGTTCATTATGAATAAACTGGTCATGATTATCATTTTACCACCACCTTACATTGAGAGCCCGAGTCAAATCGCAACATTTGTAGTAATTTGATCAAGGATATGCTTTCCGTTAGCACAGCTTTTATCGCTTATCTGTTTGGGGAATTATCTCGTGTATTTACTTTGGTCTCCTGAGTGCTACCGACTTGGAAGAATCTGGTTCTCTTGGAACAACGATTAACGGTTCGTGGATTGCGGCTGTTCTGATTGCTACTTTTCAGCAGCAACCTAAATAAGGAATCAAACTTATTATTAGCATGACGAAGTAGGAAGAGACGTAAAAATCACGGTAGCAATATGATGATTAGGTTTTGGGAACACAAAGCCTCACTTGCTATGATACCTGGTCGTATCTTCCTGACTGTGATCACTGGTTGTATGGATCTCGTGAAAGCCCGACACACCAAAGCATTCAAGTGCAATGGTCTGCCTGTTGACACATTTCATTCACCTTATGGACTATCCCTTTATAGGCGCTTACCCTATCAATGCTGATGTAGCTTTGGCAAGTGGCATTCGTTTACCTAGTAAAGTCGACATCACCAATCTGACCACGGGTTGAAACTGCCTATTGTATTTTGTCCAATACCGGGCATATTGTGATGAAATATACTTACATATCATTGAGAGTTATTGGCTTCCTGGCATTATATTCACTCAAACCTGCAAGTAGGTATGATAATCGCGTTGTATAGTTATGGCAGAAAGCGCTGTATTTGCTCTTTGTCGTGTGCTTATTGCAGACTTGAACGTACTTCGTGTTACCCGGTGATTGAAGCAGTCTCCGACAGTTACGATTAGGTATTAATCAAAGCAAATTGGGAGAATCTCGGACACGTAGGTAAATTTTGTCCTGACATCTGGTCGCTGGACATTTCGATGATTGAATAACATTATATTCATTCAATTCTGTCAAATGTAACTCCGCTAGAAAGTGGATTACGTGTAGCCCATCTCCTTGGCCATTCTCGGGATCTATAGTTGACACCTGGTAATCTAGGTATATACTGATCACAAATCCGTAAGCGAAAAGACTAGCGCTTTACTACTATGCTTTGCAATTTCATTCGGTTTCGAAGATACAAAGTACAAATGAATCACAATCAAATTATTTTGACCGTGGTGAACTCACAACAGCTTCACAACAGAACTCCTAAGGCCCAAGGCTTGAAAATAAGGTCAACTGAAATGGCAAAGTGCCATCTACCACGACAGTGACCGGTGAATCTGGAATTCAAATCTTTGTCTTTTTTGAGGTGATAGACAGTTGATCCACTTGACTACCTCAGTATGGCACGGTTGAGCCTAGCCGGGCTTAATCAATGTCCCCCATTCCATTTTTAGTTATTTATTCCATCTTATATTTCAATAAATCTATGCTTCGAGCGGTGAACAGCACTTGCTATATGAAGTGAGATCATTTTGATTCATAAGAGGTCGACCCTGAATCGATTAGTAGAATTGTTGTTGTTGTTTTGACCAGTCACGTACGAGAGCAGCCTTCGCAAATCGGGTGCTACTTTATAGAGACTGAGGTTGGTTTGGGCAATAATGGGAATACGGTGACATTTTGAGAGTACTACATTTCCAGGTTGAAAACCAATGGATTGGGTGCCACTACTTTCTGAGGGTGAGACTTCTGACAGACTTAAGTGAATACAATATAATTAAAACATGGAAATATCCGGCTACGAAAAGTCTGGGAGCCTTGGTAAAATGTAAGTAACTTCGTTTCGTGAAACCCTCTCGAACCACTCAAGAGAAGTCGGACAAAATAATTTGAGCAAGCATGATTGGCCATCAATTTCGTGGTCTATTTCTTAGGTGATGGGAAAACTCTAGTCACTGGATCATATAAAACGATGAAATGTTGTTTGTTGTGTGTAAAATTTTAATTAGAAATCTCAACATTTAGTGAAACATACTCACAGAGCGGGAGAAATGGATTGGTGGGAGGTGGGAAAATTTGAGTCAGATATGTGTAGATCGGGTGAAGCAGGCAATGTTACGCAACAAGTCGCTTATCACGGTCAGTTCGTTGTGCTGCAGGTGCTTTGAGAAATAATTACGACAGATTTATAAAACCGTCAATTTGTTGCTATCTATCTTTCTCGGGATCAATTTCACGGATTAATTAATTAGATTGTCTACACTATTAATTCATCATGTGGTATTACGTGAGGCTGGTTGTTGAGACACAGGTTGAATAACCGGATAACAATTACCGTGCTACATCTCTGACCCAATGATGAATCCTAACAACAAGCCAGCCAACTGTACAGGGTAGAAACGGTTGATGGTATTACTATGTCCCCAAACCCATATGCGTTCTACTCACAAACCGATACACGAGGGCAGAAGATCTTGGCCCGCTGATCAAATGCTTGTTAATGAGACATCTCTCTCTCTCTCACAGGTACGCAAGCACGCACAGGTCACTTCGTCATTAGGAAGAGTTGTGAGAATGACGCAATCAATTTTTTGGAATGTCGCTCGAGTCGATTCAACTTTGGGGTGGAGGAAAGACATCCAACTTCGAGTTATTTTCCAAATAATTTGGTCACATAACAAGTCAGTGGTGTTGGTGAGATCTGATAACGTATTCAAACGAAGCTAACGTCGAATGTGAGTGAGGTGGTGAGGTTCGTTAGGCGACACCTAGTTGAATTTAGTCGGCTTAAACTAGTGGAATAAGAATAGCCCGATCTGATTCACTCATCCTAATTGGAATAGAGTGCAGACAATGTCAGTACAGCTTACGGAACGTGAACGTGAACGTTTGGAAATTTTGGAATAGTTCTATGAATCGACGCCAAACATCACAAGAACAGCACCACTTTTTCTCTTAAACATGCAAACCGCTTCTCTCTATCTATCTCTCTCTCATGAAAGTGACATCGCAATCAGATACCGAAGATCCGAGAAACGAAATGTCTGATAAATGTAAATCGACCGGAAATCATGAGTCCAGTAAGGAAAGGTGTTGTCACAGAATACATCCACCGACAAGTATCATATGTTGGTCGTGAAAGCATAAGGAAATCTGGCAGTGAGTTTTATGTATAGCACATGTCAACGTTGAAAACTTTGAAGGCAGGCGGATTTCTTTAGTAAAAGAAAGCAAACGTGCGAGAGTTGAACGACGACAGTTCTCTCATGCGGATGGCATTCTGTCTTTCGTTTTTAAAATGCACAAATAATTGGTCGATTATGTTCTCAAATGAAAGGATATTTTGCATCAACCGAACTGTGGCTCACGCCTGCGTTTGATTCAGCACAAAACCATCGAAGGTTAATCTCATTCAAACTATTTACAGCCATCTCTTTATGGTTTGAGCAAGGCCTATTTCCTTTCGCTGATGATGAACACGTCATCAACGTAGCGGCAGTAGAGATCGAGTTTGGACATGTCGCGTTGTATTTCATATTCCAGGTAATCAACAAACAAATCTGTCAAAATAGACCCGAAGGATTTCCCACAGCCATCCCATCTACTAGCCAGAATCCTTCGTTGAGGAAAGGGAAGTGCACGTTTGATGTGCACACGAGTTGAATCCGTACTAGCTCATCAGCAGGAAATCCAACAATCAGTTTGTATGCTTCGATGTTTTGACAAATTTTGCGAAGTTTCATGAAGCGGAAAATTCGTGAATAGGGAACTTATATCCATCGCCAATATGTCTTTGTTTCTTTTGTTCAGATCGTTGATTTTCTGAAACGCACGTGAATAGTAACACGTTCTCGTTTGGACTCTCTGTGTATCTGTCTGTCCAGACTATAGCCGGTAAATCTATCAAGTTTGATCATTTCTAGCCGAATGAAGCCAAAATGCTTGAAATAAGACAAGACCACACCGCGCCGAATTGCATACATATGAATTATCCACATTCTCTATCTCTCAAGTTCTCTCCACTTCACATTGTATTCTTCTGTTTTTAATGCTTGCTCAATCGGTCTACAAATTGAAATACTCGAACTGATCGGACGCATTGAACTGGTTCGGACTGAGGACTACGTAAGTAAAAGTAATGAACAGACTACGGGTGTCGAGTAGTATGTTGCATGTATGAGGAAGAACTCATTTTTGTATACTGGTGTGATCAATCGCATCATGTGGTAAATTGCTGGTTGACGAATTCCAGTTGATTTTTGATGTGCCCGATCACTCTGCTTAAGGCAGATCCCCGAATGACATAATAGCAGATCGCTGTAGCTAGTACTTAGAATCGAGCGCATGGTCTAAGATCGCACTCGTTACGGTTTTGTGGATTCCTTTCCTTAGCCACCTAGAGCAATCATGTTGGACTAGCTCATAAAGACACCTGGTTGTTCTTCCACATGAATACACTATTGTCAAACTGACTATCACAAACTATGAATTCCTGTGAACACTTTTGTCAATTTACTAATATATCTATTCAAAAAAACTCGGTGCGTGTAAAGCACTTACCCGATTAGGAATACCAAAATGACAACTCTGTTATTGCCACATACCGCTTGTTAAGAAAATATTTGACCATGAGAATATTTGGCAAATCATTTCATTGTTGAAGATATTGCAGTTTGGAACACGCCTCTCAAATTCTGCACATTGAATAGAAACATATAAGAATAAATCATCTGTGGAACGATCCCTTCAAACTCTCTTGAACCAAGTCCGTTGAAATCCGAATTCGTGTGTAACGAGATACCTGTTGAGCTTACCCGGAAATCGTGCACACGATTCTAATGAAATCACACTTCCGTCTCACACTGAACAAATCAAGTCAAATGATTGCTCATTCAAATTGTTATTCACAACTCGTGATTTTGACAGAAAGAAAAAGTACTGAAATCTCTGGATTGCCCCAACACCACATGAGTGTATATAAATGGAGGAATGAGTTGAACAGAACAGAACAATTCGAGTGGAGGATCCAAAGACGACAACTGTACGAGACGGATAAACCGTGAGAACAACAATCGACAATCCAGAGATCAATCCGAATCATGATTTGTTCACGTTTGCTCATCGTTCTACTACTCGCAATATGCACCTCACAAATCGATGCCCTCGTGTTCGGTCGATCACAAGATCATGTGAAACCATTGGAAGAAGGAACAGGAAGAGTGAACGAAATTGGACTAGAAAGAAGAACGAGAATGGGAAAGGAGGAATCAGCTGAAGCAGCATTAGCATCAGTATTAGCAGTAGAAGTAGCAAACAAGAAGCCGGATGAATCAGAAGATGAGGAGACAGTTGAGTTGCCTGATGAAGATGAGAATGCAAATGAGGAGACAGAGACGGAGATTGAGTCGGAGAGGGAGACGTCGGATTTGGTGCCAAGTATTACTAGACGACGTTGGCGCGGAAGATGGTGTGTACGTGTTTGTGTTCGTGGAATTTGTTACCGTCGTTGTTGGGGCCGTTGATGCTGACCCAATTTTCTTGTGTGACTGAAATTGTTTCGATTTCTCTATCTTATTAAGTTGCCATAATTTTATGAAATAAAATATTCCATCGTTTTGCATTCCTACATGTACGCCCTTTTCTATTAGCTTTCAATGATTTTATGAGTGGTCCATGTCTACAGCACTGGGTATAGAATCGAAGTTATAATAAGTCTGTGAATTGGTCTGGACAGAAGAACGTATCTCCAAATACATAGATGAACTCGGATATGTGGTTCTCAGAACTTCTCTTGGGACCAGACGCGAGTGTTATTGAATGTGGATATGTTTATCTAATTCGAGAAGTGATTCCTATGTTTGACAGATGCTTCCAAACAGTTCTCTTTTGCAATTGATTGCTAATTGTTCTTAGATAAATGCGATTTCGTAAATTGTAGACGCCTAGAGGAGAGGGCTATTAGTTGGCACTAGTCGTTGACGAATTGCTGGAACACTGATCCGACAGCCGTGTCTTAAGTGTCTGTTCTTAATGCCTAAGGAGTGAAAGGATTGCTGTGTTGACGACGGCTTCGTTGATGGAAGCTGATGCTACATGTACCGCGTCAGGAAATGTGAATATCCGCTTGCCTCCACTTAGAAAGTCAGTGAGAGTGTGCATTATATCGGCGCAGTGGGGATGAAGTGGTGAAAGAAGTTAACGAAAACAGAGAATTGGTGCAACTACCTCGAATACTCAGTTTTAGGATAATCCCAAGTTGTCGCAACCTTGTATGGGTGAGGGCGTATCCTCGAGACTGAGATGTCTTGACCTAGGAAATCGGTGGTGATGGTGGTGGTGGTGGTAGTGATTGGCCATTCTCGATGGGACTGTTTAAATACGAATTGTGCTGTGTAAACTTGGTCCGGCTGAACACGACAAGTACTGCAATTTCGTCATACGGGAATATCCAAGGGATATTAATTTAGCGCAAACAGTAAAATACATCAGTGACCATTTTGGCGAATACTCTTCCTTGTCTAATACGTACTAATCATATTTGGAACTTTCAAATAATGCTGAAGATGGCTTCATCTCCTAAGCAGGCCATGTTAATCGTGAGTGTATGTGAACTCTACAATCTCCAAGTTTTCACGAATGATCAGTTCGAAACTGTCTTTTCTGTTTGTGATCCCCACTCACTCACTCACTCACTCACTCACTCACTCACTCACTCACTCACTCACTCACTCACTCACTCACTCACTCACTCACTCACTCACTCACTCACTCACTCACTCACTCACTCACTCACTCACTCACTCACTCACTCACTCACTCACTCACTCACTCACTCACTCACTCACTCACTCACTCACTCACTCACTCACTCACTCACTCACTCACTCACTCACTCACTCACTCACTCACTCACTCACTCACTCACTTGCTGACACAGACGTTCGCACACTGCTCATATCCAAACTTGAGATAGACCGCAAAATGACATAACAATAGATCGCGGCAGAGTGCCATCACCTGTTTAACTTAAAGCTCGATGCCAAGATGATCCAGCAGGTAGATATGAAGCCAATTCCCGTAATCAATGCTTTAATTGCATCCAGAAGACCACGATTTCTTCACCCACCTGGTACTGCGGATTGTATCATTTCACTCGTTTTTGTGCGTACACCTCACACGAATGTGGAATTCGTGGTGGAATCGGGCACAAACAAAGCATCTGTCGTGGCTATTCTAGACCACATACTTACGACGGTACACCAACCAAACGTCTCAGTGCCCCAAATCTCAACTTTTCCATGAATGCGATAGACTTCAAGTCCCGTTGGAAGTACATTTCTATTTACAATAAGAACCTGTCATTTTTGATGTCAAGTGGAACTGATTAGTTTATTCAACCACACACACACACACACACACACACACACACACACACACACACGATGAAGTTTCAGTTTCAGTCAGTTTATTCAACCACTAACCCCTCAGTTCTGCGCTCTAGTTCCGGTTGTTACCCTCCTGCATCGTGAAGTAAAATGCAAAATGAATAAAAGCGTGAAGTGAAAAAGATCCAAGAAGCAAGTATCAGTTGTGTGAATCACGAAGACAAAGAATGAGTTCGAATGCAACTACGCCGCTAACCGCGACATCTAGTCATATCACTCGATGAGTCCAATCATCTGGTAGGCGGTTGGAGTGGACCCGTCCTATGTGGCCAAGTCCACTGGTCAAGATTTCCATACCTCGGTCTACCTTGGAACCAACACCTGCCTCGGAGAACAACATGAGCTGAGGAATTCTGTCAATGGGCATGCATAACACATGTCCCAACCACACTTACCTGTTTAGATTCAATACTTGATCCAGTGACTGACCTCTGGTTCCACCCAACACCTTATTCCTAACATCAGCATTTCTATTGCAGTGTTCTCACCATATTCGGGCAATGCTGCGGAGACATCGATGCGCAAACACCGACAGTGTTCGCCCATCTTCTATTCTTAATGGACATGTTTCTAAGTAGTATAATAGGACAGATCTAACCACCACAATATAGAATCAACTATTGACAGACAATCAGATATCATCCCGGCGAAACAAATGAATGAATTTTGCAATAGCCAAATGTGTCTTTTGTATACGCGATGACACTTCATCCAATATTTGTCCATCTGATGAGATGTAATTGCCCAGGGAACAAGATTTATCCATTTCAGCTGGAGCTTACTCTGACTAGAAGAGGTTTGGTGTTGAGCCAACTCAGTCCTGCGGCACTCCTAGATCTGTAGGAAAGACATCTCACTAAACTCCATCTATTTTACAGCAGACGAAGGTTCAGACAAGGGGTATGCTGTTCAAAGTGAATGTATTCACGTGACGAGTTGATGTAATAGTTGGAATTACTGATTTTCCAATTCATTCAGTCGAATACAGGAATCTTGTGCTAATCTAATCAAATTCTCCAGTGCTCCGAAAGAAGACCTTGGTGATGAAGTCACCGAGAAGGAGGATTGTCTAATGAAAGATTTTATCCAAACTAGTTATCCGGTGGGAATAATGTGTGATAAGTTAGAGGACGCTTGATTGTCGAACCAAGCAGGTCTGAAAACATTGATTGTTTTTGTCATTGTCAGTTGCATTCATCTGTTTATACATCATTACTTCCTGTTTTTCGGAGTAAGTTCTGTGGTCATTTCTATAGAAAGGATGACAGAATATCCGTTGTTCACCATAGTCAACGAGTAAGAATGTCCCAAAGTGCGTGAGGTACACACAATTGAGACTGAAATTGGCATCGCGAAATTATAGAAACGGTAGTTTCTAAGGCTTCAACCACCGAGCTGTTCCAACTTGATCGCTCGGTCCAGAAGGTATTTCGGAAGCAGTTGTGGTAATCGTGATAATCATGATGTTACATCATAACGCGCTACCCCCACGAACTTCAATTTCATCCATATGCAATACATTGTGTTACACTCTCGATCCACTCAAGAGAAGTCGGACAAAATAATTTAAGCAATCATGATTAGCCATCCTACCTTGTAACTGAATTGATCCTTCAGATAGCCCCATCCTCGTGTGGGAATTGCCGTATCGATGTTTGCTCAAGCAGTAAATTGTCAGACTTGGAATGTGCGGACGATATTGTTCTTCTGAGTGAAGATCCAGGTAAGTTGCAAGCTTTTCTAGATTACCTAAACAACAGAGAGGCAATGTTTGGAAAACGTTTTGAGCCTTCAAAGTGTAAAATGTTGTTGCAGGACTGCATTGGTCACACGACAATCCTTGTGTTAACGGGGGAAATTCTAGCTGTAGGGGATAAATTTGGTTGCTATTGTTAACCTCAGTCATTTGTGGCGCCGGCGTGACGCCTGACGTACTACTTAGAAACATGTCCATTAAGGATAGAAGATGGGCGAACACTGTCGGTGTTTGAGCACCAATGTCTCCGCAGCATTGCCCGAATATGGTGAGAACACTGCAATAAAAATGCTGCTGTTAGGAGTAAGGTGTTGGGTGGAACCAGAGGTCAGTCACTGGATCAAGTATTGAATCTAAACAGGTAAGTGTGGTTGGGACATGTGTTTTGTATGCCCACTGATAGACTTCCTCAGCTCATGCTGTTCTCCGAGGCAGGTGTTGATTCCAAGGTAGACCGAGGTATGGAAATCTTGACCAGTGGACTTGGCCACATAGGACGTGTTAGACATCCAGGTTGGGGTCCACTCCAACCACCTATCAGATGATTGGACTCATCGAGTGATATGACTAGATGTCGCGGTTAGCGGCGTAGTTGCATTCGAACTCATTCTTTGTCTTCGTGATTCACACAACTGATACTTGCTTCTTGGATCTTTTTCACTTCACGCTTTTATTCATTTTGCATTTTACTTCACGATGCAGGAGGGTAACAACCGGAACTAGAGCGCAGAACTGAGGGGTTAGTGGTTGAATAAACTGACTGAAACTGAAACTTCATCGTGTGTGTGTGTGTGTGTGTGTGTGTGTGTGTGTGTGTGTGTGGTTGAATAAACTAATCAGTTCCACTTGACATCAAAAATGACAGGTTCTTATTGTAAATAGAAATGTACTTCCAACGGGACTTGAAGTCTATCGCATTCATGGAAAAGTTGAGATTTGGGGCACTGAGACGTTTGGTTGGTGTACCGTCGTAAGTATGTGGTCTAGAATAGCCACGACAGATGCTTTGTTTGTGCCCGATTCCACCACGAATTCCACATTCGTGTGAGGTGTACGCACAAAAACGAGTGAAATGATACAATCCGCAGTACCAGGTGGGTGAAGAAATCGTGGTCTTCTGGATGCAATTAAAGCATTGATTACGGGAATTGGCTTCATATCTACCTGCTGGATCATCTTGGCATCGAGCTTTAAGTTAAACAGGTGATGGCACTCTGCCGCGATCTATTGTTATGTCATTTTGCGGTCTATCTCAAGTTTGGATATGAGCAGTGTGCGAACGTCTGTGTCAGCAAGTGAGTGAGTGAGTGAGTGAGTGAGTGAGTGAGTGAGTGAGTGAGTGAGTGAGTGAGTGAGTGAGTGAGTGAGTGAGTGAGTGAGTGAGTGAGTGAGTGAGTGAGTGAGTGAGTGAGTGAGTGAGTGAGTGAGTGAGTGAGTGAGTGAGTGAGTGAGTGAGTGAGTGAGTGAGTGAGTGAGTGAGTGAGTGAGTGAGTGAGTGAGTGAGTGAGTGAGTGAGTGAGTGAGTGAGTGAGTGAGTGAGTGAGTGAGTGAGTGAGTGAGTGAGTGAGTGAGTGAGTGAGTGAGTGAGTGAGTGAGTGAGTGAGTGGGGATCACAAACAGAAAAGACAGTTTCGAACTGATCATTCGTGAAAACTTGGAGATTGTAGAGTTCACATACACTCACGATTAACATGGCCTGCTTAGGAGATGAAGCCATCTTCAGCATTATTTGAAAGTTCCAAATATGATTAGTACGTATTAGACAAGGAAGAGTATTCGCCAAAATGGTCACTGATGTATTTTACTGTTTGCGCTAAATTAATATCCCTTGGATATTCCCGTATGACGAAATTGCAGTACTTGTCGTGTTCAGCCGGACCAAGTTTACACAGCACAATTCGTATTTAAACAGTCCCATCGAGAATGGCCAATCACTACCACCACCACCACCATCACCACCGATTTCCTAGGTCAAGACATCTCAGTCTCGAGGATACGCCCTCACCCATACAAGGTTGCGACAACTTGGGATTATCCTAAAACTGAGTATTCGAGGTAGTTGCACCAATTCTCTGTTTTCGTTAACTTCTTTCACCACTTCATCCCCACTGCGCCGATATAATGCACACTCTCACTGACTTTCTACGTGCAGGCAAGCGGTTATTCACATTTCCTGGCACGGTGCTAGTAGCATCAGCTTCCATCAATGAAGCCGTCGTCAACACAGCAATCCTTTCACTCCTTAGGCATTAAGAACAGACACTTAAGACACGGCTGTCGGATCAGTGTTCCAGCAATTCGTCAACGACTAGTGCCAACTAATAGCCCTCTCCTCTAGGCGTCTACAATTTACGAAATCGCATTTATCTAAGAACAATTAGCAATCAATTGCAAAAGAGAACTGTTTGGAAGCATCTGTCAAACATAGGAATCACTTCTCGAATTAGATAAACATATCCACATTCAATAACACTCGCGTCTGGTCCCAAGAGAAGTTCTGAGAACCACATATCCGAGTTCATCTATGTATTTGGAGATACGTTCTTCTGTCCAGACCAATTCACAGACTTATTATAACTTCGATTCTATACCCAGTGCTGTAGACATGGACCACTCATAAAATCATTGAAAGCTAATAGAAAAGGGCGTACATGTAGGAATGCAAAACGATGGAATATTTTATTTCATAAAATTATGGCAACTTAATAAGATAGAGAAATCGAAACAATTTCAGTCACACAAGAAAATTGGGTCAGCATCAACGGCCCCAACAACGACGGTAACAAATTCCACGAACACAAACACGTACACACCATCTTCCGCGCCAACGTCGTCTAGTAATACTTGGCACCAAATCCGACGTCTCCCTCTCCGACTCAATCTCCGTCTCTGTCTCCTCATTTGCATTCTCATCTTCATCAGGCAACTCAACTGTCTCCTCATCTTCTGATTCATCCGGCTTCTTGTTTGCTACTTCTACTGCTAATACTGATGCTAATGCTGCTTCAGCTGATTCCTCCTTTCCCATTCTCGTTCTTCTTTCTAGTCCAATTTCGTTCACTCTTCCTGTTCCTTCTTCCAATGGTTTCACATGATCTTGTGATCGACCGAACACGAGGGCATCGATTTGTGAGGTGCATATTGCGAGTAGTAGAACGATGAGCAAACGTGAACAAATCATGATTCGGATTGATCTCTGGATTGTCGATTGTTGTTCTCACGGTTTATCCGTCTCGTACAGTTGTCGTCTTTGGATCCTCCACTCGAATTGTTCTGTTCTGTTCAACTCATTCCTCCATTTATATACACTCATGTGGTGTTGGGGCAATCCAGAGATTTCAGTACTTTTTCTTTCTGTCAAAATCACGAGTTGTGAATAACAATTTGAATGAGCAATCATTTGACTTGATTTGTTCAGTGTGAGACGGAAGTGTGATTTCATTAGAATCGTGTGCACGATTTCCGGGTAAGCTCAACAGGTATCTCGTTACACACGAATTCGGATTTCAACGGACTTGGTTCAAGAGAGTTTGAAGGGATCGTTCCACAGATGATTTATTCTTATATGTTTCTATTCAATGTGCAGAATTTGAGAGGCGTGTTCCAAACTGCAATATCTTCAACAATGAAATGATTTGCCAAATATTCTCATGGTCAAATATTTTCTTAACAAGCGGTATGTGGCAATAACAGAGTTGTCATTTTGGTATTCCTAATCGGGTAAGTGCTTTACACGCACCGAGTTTTTTTGAATAGATATATTAGTAAATTGACAAAAGTGTTCACAGGAATTCATAGTTTGTGATAGTCAGTTTGACAATAGTGTATTCATGTGGAAGAACAACCAGGTGTCTTTATGAGCTAGTCCAACATGATTGCTCTAGGTGGCTAAGGAAAGGAATCCACAAAACCGTAACGAGTGCGATCTTAGACCATGCGCTCGATTCTAAGTACTAGCTACAGCGATCTGCTATTATGTCATTCGGGGATCTGCCTTAAGCAGAGTGATCGGGCACATCAAAAATCAACTGGAATTCGTCAACCAGCAATTTACCACATGATGCGATTGATCACACCAGTATACAAAAATGAGTTCTTCCTCATACATGCAACATACTACTCGACACCCGTAGTCTGTTCATTACTTTTACTTACGTAGTCCTCAGTCCGAACCAGTTCAATGCGTCCGATCAGTTCGAGTATTTCAATTTGTAGACCGATTGAGCAAGCATTAAAAACAGAAGAATACAATGTGAAGTGGAGAGAACTTGAGAGATAGAGAATGTGGATAATTCATATGTATGCAATTCGGCGCGGTGTGGTCTTGTCTTATTTCAAGCATTTTGGCTTCATTCGGCTAGAAATGATCAAACTTGATAGATTTACCGGCTATAGTCTGGACAGACAGATACACAGAGAGTCCAAACGAGAACGTGTTACTATTCACGTGCGTTTCAGAAAATCAACGATCTGAACAAAAGAAACAAAGACATATTGGCGATGGATATAAGTTCCCTATTCACGAATTTTCCGCTTCATGAAACTTCGCAAAATTTGTCAAAACATCGAAGCATACAAACTGATTGTTGGATTTCCTGCTGATGAGCTAGTACGGATTCAACTCGTGTGCACATCAAACGTGCACTTCCCTTTCCTCAACGAAGGATTCTGGCTAGTAGATGGGATGGCTGTGGGAAATCCTTCGGGTCTATTTTGACAGATTTGTTTGTTGATTACCTGGAATATGAAATACAACGCGACATGTCCAAACTCGATCTCTACTGCCGCTACGTTGATGACGTGTTCATCATCAGCGAAAGGAAATAGGCCTTGCTCAAACCATAAAGAGATGGCTGTAAATAGTTTGAATGAGATTAACCTTCGATGGTTTTGTGCTGAATCAAACGCAGGCGTGAGCCACAGTTCGGTTGATGCAAAATATCCTTTCATTTAGAACAGAATCGACCAATTATTTGTGCATTTTAAAAACGAAAGACAGAATGCCATCCACATGAGAGAACTGTCGTCGTTCAACTCTCGCACGTTCGCTTTCTTTTACTAAAGAAATCCGCCTGCCTTCAAAGTTTTCAACGTTGACGTGTGCTATACATAAAACTCACTGCCAGATTTCCTTATGCTTTCACGACCAACATATGATACTTGTCGGTGGATGTATTCTGTGACAACACCTTTCCTTACTGGACTCATGATTTCCGGTCGATTTACATTTATCAGACATTTCGTTTCTCGGATCTTCGGTATCTGATTGCGATGTCACTTTCATGAGAGAGAGATAGATAGAGAGAAGCGGTTTGCATGTTTAAGAGAAAAAGTGGTGCTGTTCTTGTGATGTTTGGCGTCGATTCATAGAACTATTCCAAAATTTCCAAACGTTCACGTTCACGTTCCGTAAGCTGTACTGACATTGTCTGCACTCTATTCCAATTAGGATGAGTGAATCAGATCGGGCTATTCTTATTCCACTAGTTTAAGCCGACTAAATTCAACTAGGTGTCGCCTAACGAACCTCACCACCTCACTCACATTCGATGTTAGCTTCGTTTGAATACGTTATCAGATCTCACCAACACCACTGACTTGTTATGTGACCAAATTATTTGGAAAATAACTCGAAGTTGGATGTCTTTCCTCCACCCCAAAGTTGAATCGACTCGAGCGACATTCCAAAAAATTGATTGCGTCATTCTCACAACTCTTCCTAATGACGAAGTGACCTGTGCGTGCTTGCGTACCTGTGAGAGAGAGAGAGATGTCTCATTAACAAGCATTTGATCAGCGGGCCAAGATCTTCTGCCCTCGTGTATCGGTTTGTGAGTAGAACGCATATGGGTTTGGGGACATAGTAATACCATCAACCGTTTCTACCCTGTACAGTTGGCTGGCTTGTTGTTAGGATTCATCATTGGGTCAGAGATGTAGCACGGTAATTGTTATCCGGTTATTCAACCTGTGTCTCAACAACCAGCCTCACGTAATACCACATGATGAATTAATAGTGTAGACAATCTAATTAATTAATCCGTGAAATTGATCCCGAGAAAGATAGATAGCAACAAATTGACGGTTTTATAAATCTGTCGTAATTATTTCTCAAAGCACCTGCAGCACAACGAACTGACCGTGATAAGCGACTTGTTGCGTAACATTGCCTGCTTCACCCGATCTACACATATCTGACTCAAATTTTCCCACCTCCCACCAATCCATTTCTCCCGCTCTGTGAGTATGTTTCACTAAATGTTGAGATTTCTAATTAAAATTTTACACACAACAAACAACATTTCATCGTTTTATATGATCCAGTGACTAGAGTTTTCCCATCACCTAAGAAATAGACCACGAAATTGATGGCCAATCATGCTTGCTCAAATTATTTTGTCCGACTTCTCTTGAGTGGTTCGAGAGGGTTTCACGAAACGAAGTTACTTACATTTTACCAAGGCTCCCAGACTTTTCGTAGCCGGATATTTCCATGTTTTAATTATATTGTATTCACTTAAGTCTGTCAGAAGTCTCACCCTCAGAAAGTAGTGGCACCCAATCCATTGGTTTTCAACCTGGAAATGTAGTACTCTCAAAATGTCACCGTATTCCCATTATTGCCCAAACCAACCTCAGTCTCTATAAAGTAGCACCCGATTTGCGAAGGCTGCTCTCGTACGTGACTGGTCAAAACAACAACAACAATTCTACTAATCGATTCAGGGTCGACCTCTTATGAATCAAAATGATCTCACTTCATATAGCAAGTGCTGTTCACCGCTCGAAGCATAGATTTATTGAAATATAAGATGGAATAAATAACTAAAAATGGAATGGGGGACATTGATTAAGCCCGGCTAGGCTCAACCGTGCCATACTGAGGTAGTCAAGTGGATCAACTGTCTATCACCTCAAAAAAGACAAAGATTTGAATTCCAGATTCACCGGTCACTGTCGTGGTAGATGGCACTTTGCCATTTCAGTTGACCTTATTTTCAAGCCTTGGGCCTTAGGAGTTCTGTTGTGAAGCTGTTGTGAGTTCACCACGGTCAAAATAATTTGATTGTGATTCATTTGTACTTTGTATCTTCGAAACCGAATGAAATTGCAAAGCATAGTAGTAAAGCGCTAGTCTTTTCGCTTACGGATTTGTGATCAGTATATACCCAGATTACCAGGTGTCAACTATAGATCCCGAGAATGGCCAAGGAGATGGGCTACACGTAATCCACTTTCTAGCGGAGTTACATTTGACAGAATTGAATGAATATAATGTTATTCAATCATCGAAATGTCCAGCGACCAGATGTCAGGACAAAATTTACCTACGTGTCCGAGATTCTCCCAATTTGCTTTGATTAATACCTAATCGTAACTGTCGGAGACTGCTTCAATCACCGGATAACACGAATTACGTTCAAGTCTGCAATAAGCACACGACAAAGAGCAAATACAGCGCTTTCTGCCATAACTATACAACGCGATTATCATACCTACTTGCAGGTTTGAGTGAATATAATGCCAGGAAGCCAATAACTCTCAATGATATGTAAGTATATTTCATCACAATATGCCCGGTATTGGACATAATACAATAGGCAGTTTCAACCCGTGGTCAGATTGGTGATGTCGACTTTACTAGGTAAACGAATGCCACTTGCCAAAGCTACATCAGCATTGATAGGGTAAGCGCCTATAAAGGGATAGTCCATAAGGTGAATGAAATGTGTCAACAGGCAGACCATTGCACTTGAATGCTTTGGTGTGTCGGGCTTTCACGAGATCCATACAACCAGTGATCACAGTCAGGAAGATACGACCAGGTATCATAGCAAGTGAGGCTTTGTGTTCCCAAAACCTAATCATCATATTGCTACCGTGATTTTTACGTCTCTTCCTACTTCGTCATGCTAATAATAAGTTTGATTCCTTATTTAGGTTGCTGCTGAAAAGTAGCAATCAGAACAGCCGCAATCCACGAACCGTTAATCGTTGTTCCAAGAGAACCAGATTCTTCCAAGTCGGTAGCACTCAGGAGACCAAAGTAAATACACGAGATAATTCCCCAAACAGATTAGCGATAAAAGCTGTGCTAACGGAAAGCATATCCTTGATCAAATTACTACATATGTTGCGATTTGACTCGGGCTCTCAATGTAAGGTGGTGGTAAAATGATAATCATGACCAGTTTATTCATAATGAACCAGTTCGTGTTACCTTATATACCACTCACGGTTCACTCGGTTTACTCAGGTAGTCTTGTCCGATCAATCTGTGGTTAACAATAGCACCTTTGAACGCATAATTTGCAAATTCTGGTGTCGATCACCGTGCGACGTACCTTTCAGTTTGACACTAACATCCCGACTTCACCATCACGCTGACACTCATCCGATGTTTGTGATATTGTAAACTTTACTGACACACTAGTGATTGGCGATATTCAGAAGAAGCTCTCCGGAATATTTCAACCAGGCTTAGGGTTGTGTACTATTGCTAAAGCTATCATTTACCTAAACCAGGCGTCTAAACCAATCTTTCGTCCTAAACGGCCTATTCCACATACCGTTTTTAAATCGATAGATCAGGAACTCGAAAGATTCCGGACAGCGGGCGTACTTACACAAGGGAACTGTTCCGCTTGGGCAGCGCCAGTTGTGGGGGTTAAGAAGAAAGATGGTTCGGTTCTTATCAGTGTGGAATTCTCCTCTAGACTTAATGATTGCCTAAAACATACCAGTATCCGTTACCAAACCTAGAAGATTTGTTTTCTACACCTAACAGAGGTAAAATACTCTCAAAAATCAATGTGTATGAGGCCTATCATTAGGTTGAAGTGGATGGTGCTTGCAACGAATCGTGGATTATCAATGTCCACAGCGGTCTGTACCAATACAATAGATTGCCATTCGGAGTGGAGTGTGCTCCGGCCATATTCCAGCAGATCACTAACACAAAGCTAACTGACCTTCCATTTTCACTGGCTTACAAGGATAATGTTGATATTGCGAGTGCGTTTAGAGCTGAATATGTGCAACACTTGGAGAAAGTTTTACATAAGATCCAAATTTTGGATTCAAGTTAGGCATCGCAAAATGTTCATTTTTTTCCTTTCAATCATATGATTTCTCAGTTTTATCATTGATAAAAACGGACGACGCCCAGAACCCTCCAAGGAGCAGCTTGTTAGTCAAATGTCGGCATCCAAAATCAAAATGGAATTCCAATCCCTTCTTGGTTTTGTGAACTGCTACAATAACTTTGTTCTAAACATGCACAATATTGGAGCCCCATTGAACATCTTATTGAAAAGGGGTCCCGAATGGCGATGGTCAAAAGACTATCACTCACTCTTTGACGAATTAAAGCGGTCATGGACGCCCACCCTGATGCTAATTGACCGTGACCTCTGTTCACCCATATTCGTCGCAATAGACACCTGCAAATGCGGCACTGGAGTGATACTCCTCCATAAATTTCCAGATGACTCAGAAAGCAGTGTCCCGCACCCCTCGGAAGCTCAGAAACGCCAAAAGAAGCTACAGTCAGATAGAGAAGGAATGCTTGGCGTTGGTATTCGCAGTCTAAAAATTTCATACATTTATTCATGATAAGCCTTTTAACTTTTGTACTGACCATAAATCTCTATTAGCCAACTTTGTACAAAAAACTAATCCCAAGCAGGCAGAAAACCGACTACAACGATGGGCAACGGTACTACTTGGTTATGACTTTGTGAATAAGTACACCCGCACAAACAGTTTCGAACATGCTGACGCATTATCCTGCCTTATACAAAGGAATTCAGCTGGTCATCCTGGTGAAGACTTGGTAATATCCTCAGTTAAAGTTGGTTCTGAAGTCAAACGGGTGTTTCTTGAGTCTATCCGTAATCTGCCTGTCACGTTTACTATGATTCAAAGCGAAAATAAACTAGACCATGATCTTCAACAAACATTTCATTTTCTGCAAACCGACTGGCCCAAAAATATCACGGACCACTACATCATGCGATTTTATCCTCGGAAAGATGCACTGACGATAGTAGATGGATGTCTGATGTCTAAAAGTATAGGGATTCCTAATACATTACAAGCTAGAGTGCAGAAGCAGTTGCACAGTGGTCATTCGGGTATCACATGTAAGAAAGCGTTGGCACAAAGTTGTGCTCACTGAACCGACATTGTCAAGCGGACTGAGGAATACTCTGGATGCTGTGAACAGCTGCTAAAGCGCCCAGCAAGTTTTGCTACATACATGACCATTGCTCTCAGGACCCTGGAAACGGGTTCACGTAAACTTTGCGGGTCTATTGAATCAATTGTTTGTCGTAGTAATAGTTGATGTTTACCCAAAATGGCCACAAATATTTGCCGTGGAAACTATTTCTTCCTCAAACACCACTGCTTTACTGAGACGCCTATTTGCTCAATTTGGGATCCCCGACGCCCTAGTTACGAATAACGGGACCCAGTTCACCTCCATTGAGTTTATTAACTTTTTTGTTTGGTTGACTGTCTTTTGAACTCCACGTTTCACGCGCAGACCTCAAGTCATCCGACCAACCTGTACTCGGAAGCACCGGACAAGATTTTCGTTCTTGTTAGAGCTCATCGGTGGTGCATATCCTCCGCCACACCCAGGGTTTGAACCCGAGCCCTTCTATCTCGAAGGCGTGTGTGTTACCTCTACACCACCCCTCTCCCGTCCGAAATGATCCGAATCACCAAATTAAGCTTGTTCAGATGTCGCCTTCTATGACAGCCAGAAATGCCCGACAGCTTCAAATGGAGACACGGTAGCTGACCAGTTAACTCCAAGCGAATGTCTCCCACCAGATCAGGTCTTCTCCACAGGATGAGGGCAACGGACCCACATTTTTAAACCTGCTTCGCGTTTTTGGTATGTATATCGCGCAATTGCTTGCGAGTAATGTGTGGGATTGATGAATCTTTGTTTGGTTGACTGTCCTTTGGACTCCACGTTAACTTCTGCCAATCCATGGGAATTGAGCAAGCATGGAGTCCAGTACACCACCTTCAATCAAGCGGTCGTATGAAAATAAAAAGTGCTCATTAATCTTGATGAATATATCACCAAGTTCCTTACGTATGAATTATCCATATTCTCTATCTCTCAAGTTCTCTCCACTTCACATTATATTCTTCTGTTTTTAATGCTTGCTCAATTGGTCTACAAATTGAAATACTCGAACTGATCGGACGCAATGAATTGGTTCGGACTGAGGACAACGTAAGTAAAAGTAATGAACAGACTACGGGTGTCGAGTAGTATGTTGCATGTGTGAGGAAGAACTCATTTTTGTATATAGTTTGTTCATTTGCACCATCTGGTAAATTGCTGGTTGACGAATTCCAGTTGATTTTGGATGTACCCGATCACTCCGTTTAAGACAGACCGCGAAATGATATAACTATAGATCACGGCAGATGGTCAACACCTTTTGAATTTGGAGCACGATGCCAAGATGGTCCAGCAGGTAGATATGAAGCCAATTCCCATAGTCAATGCTTTAACTGCGTCCAGAAGACCACGACTTCTTCACCCACCTGGTACTGCGGATTGTAGCATTTCACTCGTTTTTGTGCGCACACCTCACACGAATGTGGAATTCGTTGTGGAATCGGGTACAAACAAAGATCTTGTGGCGGCTGTTCTAAACCACATACATACCGTGATGGCATGGTCTGGCACATCGTTCGATAGACAATTTAGTCTCACTGGCACAGTGCGTCAGCAGCGGCCTCTACCGAGACCACGAACACATGAATGGCATGACGGTCCATCGATGCTGTAAATCAATTGATAACGAAGGAAAGAAAGCGTACCGATAACCTTCCATTCCGAAGCTCTGATAAATTATATCGAAGAGGATATCTTGAGAATCTTTAAGGGACTATGGAAACCGGATGACGTAAACGAGGCGAAATGAACAAAATTAAAAAGTAGGGATACCGTGATTATTGCTAATGAACTGCGAATTTGTTTGGTCAACCGTATCACACATTCCTCGTACTTTGCATTTCCGCTGAGTGCAGTTCGAATGTGGCTCCGTTAATTTGTGTTCTATTTTTGGGCAAAATCCCACTTCTTCTTTGGAACTCCATTGCAAGCATCCACTGTGTTGTGTACTCCCGGCGTCATTCCGACAAGCAGCAGATACTCATAACCACGTATATATGACCCACCAACATTCAACAGGTCATATCGACTAACACCATTGATGTTGTAGATGGCCAACTTACCGTAACATGATGGGCTTTGCCGCCAAAAGCAACCAGTAGATTTATAAGAGGTGAACACACTTTAGATTGTATGACTTTGTCGAATTTATTATTGACAGAAGAGCCTGAATATCATAGATAGAGGAATATTCCATTGCATTTTTCCCAATTCGGAGATCATCACGACGATCAGAAGTTGAACCGGCGACCTTCCGCTTATCGGGCAGATGCTTTACTAGCTGAGCTATCGCAGTGCGGTCAGTCCGGACGATCGAAATCACTCCACATGGAAATAATTTCCCCTCAAAACAATATTAATCACGTTGTGATTGGGTTCAAAAAATTGAAATGCGCCATTGTTGCTTTCACTTTCGCCGAGCAGATGGGGAGGGGACGATATTTCATGGTTGGATCGGTGGTGGTCATAAGGTCACCATGGTGAGCATTGAACCATTCTGTCCCGTGTTCCACCTCTGAAGGATCCCAGTTACATATTGGCTGTTGTATAGGATTATCCTCCCGTTGTTGAGTGACTAGCGAATGGACGAACCCCATGTCTCACAGCAGAAAGCACTAACTTGCTCTACTAAATGTACTGTACTAGGAATCATCAAACAATAGTAATAAAAATAACATGCCGATTCAAATGGTTTGTAAGATTGCTAAACCTTACTTCTCGGTTTCCTTAATAAACGCGTTCTTTGGTCCTTCGTACTGCGTGGACCACCTGCACGTTACTCTAATGCTCGGCACTGCATGAATACGTTAACCAGAACAGTATACTTCCCGATCCGTGAGAACGAGAAGGCGATTGGAAGAGATAGTGGTTGGAGTGTATTTGGGAGCATCCGTGAGAGCGTGCGCAAGATCGAAGATCAAATGGGAACCGCACTTGGCAGTCACTGTTCAATTAAACAATAAACATGTTAAAAGCATGATCGAAGATGGTTGTCGCTATTGGTTCACAAAGAAAGTCCTTATTTATGGGAAGCACCTTGATCAGTGAACGAACAGAATAGATGTAACTGCCTCAGGAAACACACACACACACAATAGTGGTGAAGGACAAACGAACAGTATGGCTGTGATAACATGGGGCTGGCTGTGCGTTGTTTGTCTGCTTGCAGTAAGGACAATTGATTTCTGACAATTGAAAAACACATTTTTGACTACTCTGCTTGTGGACGGTTGAACGTTTAGCTCCCTTAGCTAGTATCGCGTCTGGTGTCACTCCCAAACATAAACGCGAAAGACATTGTTTCAATAGAAACCGTCCTTCACCTACTCCACTAAATTTCACCGTATTTTGACACTCGTCAGAACTTTTGGCTTGTTGTCCGTTCCATAGACCATTCTAGTGATCCAGTTAATACCTGATATCCAGAGTACTAAAGGTGCACGCAGGGATACAGTGGGGGAGAAGGGTAACTTAAATGACAAAATCTGCTCTATAGGAGCAAATAAGGCCAACGAAAGGGCCCCGGACAGAAACCCGTTAACATCAACCACCACTTATCATAGCCAGCACGGTAAGATCATGTGACTCAGTGAGAGTGGGAAACAGATTATCGCACGGGGTTACAGACGGGAGTGTGATGGGTCGGCGTCGTAACTAGTGCTCTAAGCGCACGGGGAACAAATGATATAGCTGGTAAATGCAACAGAGTGAAATTCTTGTGAACGTAAACCAGTGTAAAGGTGATCGAGCTGAATATTCTTTTCCAATCTTGGTAAATCTATACACCGTGTTTTCAGGGCCAGTAGGCAATCGTGTCTAAACCACCGTTCTGCACCGTGCCCAAACACACACACATAAACTCTCCATACTGATTCACCGATTCTACAATTTTCAAAAGACATGGAGATAATTTGTGTCATAGTGTGACCTACGCACTACGACAAAGCAAGGTTATCACCACCGTGAAGTGGCCCAAAACCACGTTCCTGCGTCAAGGAATCACATGTGCTGATGAAACCACAACCTCGTGTGGCTAATCGAGTGCGAATGGAATCACCCAAATGATCTGCAGCCACATTCTTTTTCGAATTATGATTACATCGTGTCAAGCACATAGAGTGAGACCAGAAAGAAGACACTTTCATGAGTCTCGCTGGAAATTCTTCTACTGATATAAGGAATAACCGTTCGAATGTCAAATCTGATCGGCTGGTTTCAATGCCCACTATTTTGGATTGGAAATATCAATTGGAGAATATCTGTGTATAAAATGTGATCGGCGTAGAACATATAAATAGATGGGAATGAACGACACCACAGATGATGTACGTAAGCATAATAACCTTCTCGTTTGGATTCCCTGTGTATCTATCTTTCCAGACTATAGCCGGCTATTCCATAGAGCAACGAATGCGAACGACTTCCAATCCCGTTGGAATTATTTTTCTATTTGCAATGACAACCTGACAGTGAAATTGAAAGTGGACAGAGCCTCTGATGTGACTAGCATTTATGAGGCCACATGGAATTGATTATTCAGACCAGCATATCAGCAAAGTGTCCATATTGTTCGGGCAGCATTAGGTGAACAACTGCAATTTGTTGCTCAAATTCTGTGAATTTTCTTTCTGGGCAAATCAACCATACTGCATAAAAGGTGTAGAGTTCGAAGCCAATCGCATGACGATCAAAATATTATCGATTGGTTAACTGATTGTTCGGAAGGAGTCGACAATCCTGGCTGTCCCAACACCCCACTGTGATGGGAATCGACGCACAGTGGATTTGATCATTTGTCCTTGAAATGAACCAACCAATGTACAATCACGCTTGCAGAACCAACCAATCATGAGATAAGATAGTGATTCAACGAGAAGTAGCCGCCAGATCTCACAAATCGCTCACACGCTAATCAGTCACAACATTGTTCCTGAATTCACAATCCAGTCAGCCAGTGTCGAGAATGCACCGCCAACCAAAGTGTCCAATTGCATCACGTTATCAAACGAGGAGAAATGTTATGAATCATCATCAGAAGACGTACCGTTTAGCATATTAGAGCTTAATGCTCTACTTGAAGCGACGAGACGTGCATCACGGATGACCCACGGGAACTACCATTCTACGGCACAATTAGATAAGACAATTAGGATACAAATAACTAATCACTTGCATACTCGTGGCTTTCAAAGCAAACAGTGGCAACAAGTTCGGAGTAAAGGTCAAGAACTGATGTCAAAATTGCTTAAAGAGAGGTTGAAAAGCATTCCTATGGCCAACATCTCACCGACAGATGACAAGAGAAGTACATTCTTCAAACATCCGGGAGCTCCTGGAGAATCATCCGATGGATAGTTGGCACAAATGTCTGTGTCTGTGGTCAATTCACTCAATCTTCCCAATCTAACTGCAGCACCGAATGTGGCCAATGGCACTACCTTCCAGACAATTTTTCCAGGTAGACCTAACATGTCAGTGCCCTTTGTGATTTCTTCCTGCAGCATTGAGAATCCTTGTGCTAACTCCGTGGAACTCAACAGTGCTTTGAGAGAAGCCAATGAATCCCACCGAGTTCCATTGCAAGTAATAAGGGATCCTTCGTGCTCAAATATGCCCATCCATATGGTGGGGCGGTTGTCAGCCAATAATGGACAAGGAAACCAATTTCCATTACTCAGTTACTTACTCAGAAATCCACCGGTCGACATGTTCTCCATTCCTGTGTTACCAGCTCGTGATCCTAAATTCGTTTCGATTGGTCCGATTTGTGGACCAACTAATAAAGCGAATGTATTCGGAAATTTGGGACAACAACAGTTATCATCTCAAACGTGAGTTTTTTGTTCTCACATTTATCTCCATTATAGTAGTGTATATAGCCATTTTGAATTGCTTCTTCTCAAACAATTGAAGCCTATCCTGAAATGTTCCGATTCTGGTGTTAACTTAGCGATTTTACTCAAAGTAGATTGAATATGTGAATGTGCATAAGACTTTTTCAATCGTTGGTGTGTACTTGTTACTCAACGAACAATCAAATCTCGTTGATGTCGTAGGTGACCTAAATTGGTCCTAGTGGGAAGTGCAGCGTATCTGATTGATTCGATCGATTCGACCAGTAGCTGTTCAGAGAACTTACAAATCGTGCCAAAATTCGAATGAGTCATTGTTTTGAACTGTTTCACAAACTCCAGTGAGAAATCATTTCTGCCTCCGAATCATCACGTTTATAAATGTTGAGCAATGATTTTATGAGATTCTGATCCGTGCACCCAATTGTTGCATTCAGCGTATTTGTGCGATTGGTAAGGACAACCAAGGTGTGAGGCATGATCCACGCCGACAGGAATCATCACTCACTCTATCTATCCAAGCCACCAGTCGGCTGTCCTGTCACTTGATATTCCATTGTCTCAAACCTTTGGCTTGGTACGGCACCAGTGCAGATTGCCAACGTGACCTGTCTGTCTACCAATGATGAGTACCCTAACAGTCAAGAGTTTCTCGTTCGCAATTTTTCTAAATTTTGTACAGATCAATGGTTGGAAATAAAAAACTCCGTATGACTTGATATTGGTAACATTAGCTCTGTAATGTTGTCTGGGTCTTTGTGAATGTATGACCTTAGCTTGAAGAATCACAAATACGGTAGGAGAACCATGGACACGTTGCAGTATCTTGTCCCAACGTTGCCTCATCACAACGGGACCGCGCCTTGACGTGGTGTGATGGTTTACATGCTTCCATGACCCTTAGATCTATGAAGGATGACTTCATTAAACCAGAGGTGCAATCATGCCTGACAGGTCAATGGGTGGAGGCCAGACGAAGTCTACTCTCCGAACCAATGGATGGGCAGCATCTGGTTGTAACCAATATGCTCCTGAAGAAGACACACCAGCGAATATACACGGAGAGAAATAGTTTACGGTCTAAATATCTTCACTAGATGGACTTCGGAATGGAGTATCTGAGGTATTTCTCTACGACGAGAGAATTCATCGTGCTTAATTGGGCAGCTATCGCCCGCCCATACTGGGCAGCTCTCACCCCACATATTTTACTCGTTCACGTTCCGCTTGCATCATTGGATGCATGGGGCTGAGGACTGAATTCAGAAAGTGGATTGATAACACTGCACCAGTAAGATTGTTCACGGTTCGCAGCCATATCCTTCAGTGTCTCCAGCAAACTGATTGAGGGATCTATTGAACCCCAACGCACTGCTGCACAGTACACGCCATCTATCAGCTTCGGCAAACTATCAGGTCGGCGCCACAATTGCTTAAGTCCAGCGTATGCCACTCGAGCTTTGGATATACGCGTGATCATCTCCACTACAGTGCTCCCGTCCTTCGTCGCGCTGCTGCTGAGGGCAGTGAAGTGGTCAACTACTGCCAGCACTTCCCCATCATGCATCGAGTTCGGAAGCGTTGACGTTCAGCATTGCAACACACATGTCTCTTCTGTCGTTTTCCAAGTACAACTATTTGTACTTTGACATTAGTAATTCCTTTGCATATTCTACTTACAGATTATTTTCTTATCCTGTGACTGAAGCAATCGCTTCGTGTTATCTAGAAAGCTTCTTGATTTTCTGTCTGTACCGTGACCATGCTGCGCCACAGTTTCATTTGACTCCGTGCTGAGTAGACCGTTTATAACTGCTGTGTCCCGATCTACCGGATAGCTTTCTGCACCGTTGCTCTTGGTTGCTCACCTAGTTGTAAGTCATATGCCCTGTATATACACATATATTCATTGTATAATAAAGAACTACGAAACTACGACAAAAACGGTTATCCATTGGAGTTTGTTCTACTATCAGTGGCCATGTTGTGCCCGTATCGTGTGTAAAGCAAGTGAAACTCAGTTTCTCTTAGATGGACAGCTCAATTAATCGGGATAGTTTCCACACTGAGATTAGTTTATTGTTTTTGAACCCACTTGCGGGTACATTCGACTAAATTGCTTTGAGGTCTGATCGAATTCCCCTTCTGAACGATGTGATCCTACTGAACCCACTTCACGGATGGAAGATGATCTGTGTTGGCTAGTTATCTTTATTGTTCTCTTCTCCAAAGAGGATTATTTTTATAAATAATGCTAACTATGCCTGATGTGTCTGTTTCACTTTCAGTTCACCGTCGACCACGCTGCATTGCGCGCCCATGCAACCACCATCCCCACACCCATCCGTGCTCCCAATGGACCCGAAAGCATCATTACTGGACATGGACTACAGGCAACGGATGCGGATATACGCCATGAAAATGGAAGTACTCCAGCTCAAACAAACTTACTGGTTACGCAAACGTAAAAATGTGTGACTTTGTGACTTCCCTTATTTTTAAACACCATCCATTATCTCAACTCATTTCCATTGTACATCATAATCTCAATTTTTACACTCTAATCACAGAATATCAATGAACAGATTATTATGATTTTGGTGTATTCGGATACATTGTGGAGGATGTATTTGTGAAGGTTAGTCAAATTTTGGGTTTGGGATTCATTATGAAATGAACTGCGGAAAACTATGGCTTCCAGGAATGGGAATGTGAACAGTGGGTGAAGACATTGTGTCGGATATACCAAAGGGATAATCTCGCACACATATCTTAAATCATGCCAGCACGCAGTTTCCTAACTCGCCTTTTCTACTTCGAATCCTATTTTCTCTCATTGCTTCATCGTAGTGGCTTTCTAATCTGGTTACATCAATAAACCACTTCCAGTTTTGAAAATAAGTAAGAGTTTATCGACGGATATCAAATCTGTGTTGACTACTTGAATTTGCGTCTCAATCTGTGGTCATGCAAATATACTTGAGTTGAATTATTTGTGAGGTTTCGTTGACGTCTCCCAACTCAAGGTCGTCTTCCTTCCTCAACAGACCCGACCATTTTCACGCGGAAGGTCACGAGATCCAATGGGTGACAACGGGTGGTGTCACAAATCGTGTCAGATACGATAAAATGACGACACAGTAGCACATCCCTCAACCGTATTCTTTTTCTTCAAGAAAATCATTTTGAACACTAAAACTTGTACTTTCAGTCCTACCCCATCTCAGCCCAGCCCGTTCTATGGTTATATCAATTTCGTCCCCATGTTGGTTCCACGTCTTTCTGATGAAACTGTATCATTCACCGGTTTCCTCGACGGTCTGTTTTGATGAACGCTTGCTTACACGCGTCCGTATTTGACCTGTTCGTGGGCCTTATTGTCGAGTAGTATGTTGCGTGTATGAGGAAGAACTCATTTTTGTATACTGGTGTGATCAATCGCATCATCTGGTAAATTGCTGGTTGACGAATTCCAGTTGATTCTGGATGTACCTGATCACTCCGCTTAAGGCAGATCCCGGAATGACATAACAGCAGATCGCGGTAGCTAGTACTTAGAATCGAGCGCATGGTCTAAGATCGCACTCGTTACGGTTTTGTGGATTCCTTTCCTTAGCCACCTAGAGCAATCCTGTTGGACACCTGGTTGTTCTTCTACGTGAATACACTATTGTCAAATTGACTATCACAAACTATGAATTCCTGTGAACACTTGTCAGATTACTAATATTTCTACTTTTACAAAACTCGGTGCGTGTAAAGCACTTACCCGATTAGGAATACCAAAATGACAACTCTGTTATTGCCACATACCGCTTGTTAAGAAAATATTTGACCATGAGAATATTTGGCAAATCATTTCATTGTTGAAGATCTTGCAGTTTGGAACACGCCTCTCAAATTCTGCACATTGAATAGAAACATATAAGAATAAATCATCTGTGGAACGATCCCTTCGAGCATTATCGCAATTCTGTCCATTCAACTACAACGGTCGTCCTGAGGCTGTTCAAGAGCCGTATACTTGTCATTAGTTCACTCCAGCTCACGTCCTCGGAAACTGTTTACCATAGACGAAATGATGTGGCATCAACAATAGGTATTGCAATTAGGAAACTAGAGGATACACTTTGCAAGATTTCGGATCATAATGACGATCCCATCCACAGAAGACATGTAGACCAGATTGTCTATTATCCTGTTTCACATTGTGATCTAGTTGGTTCTAATTCTGAACTTTCTGAATATTTTTCCAGATGCAAACCATCCCAGTACGAATTCCAGTGTAACGGAAAAAATCCGAAGGTCTGAATGTTTACAGAACAGGGAACACCGCGATTACAAAAACACGGAACTTCATTCAAGCTGCGACGGATATGGTGATTGTCAATGACAGTAATTCATGTTGTTTTATTGTATCTGCATGTACACGCACATCACGATTGCGCAGAGTGTAAGTTCGATTACTTGCTCGTTCAACTGGTGTCCTTGTTCGTCTAGTGCGCATAGCTTGGACGGAAAATTTAGTGCGCTCATTATGAAGTTCAAGTACTCAAATGTAATTCCTAGTTAACACAGTAGTCACAAGTAAAGACCTAAGGCGGGAGATGTGAAATGTCAAGCTTCCTTCAATAAAAGCGGATATGTACGTGAGGAATCCACTTTGAATCTGCTGACATAACTACACCAAGATATTTATAACACTAGGTTACGTCCACGCTTCAATCTTCCATCATGGGTGTTGGGTAATTTCATTATGATGTGCATTTACCATTACCTGGAAACGATACTTCCACGAACTTCTTGGGATTGAGTGCTAAGTTTACGGTGCTGGACCATCCCGCTATAGTAGAAAAAGACAGTTGTAGTGGATTGACATTAATTCTAAGTTCCAGGTAATTTTGGTAGTAAATCAAATGAATTAATTGCTTGGGCGAAAGATCTATCAAGTTCCTCGACATCATGCATTGGCACAGCAAGGTCGTAAAAATGATCCGAGCTCAGATAGGCCACCATGCCTTCCAGTGAATGAATATTGAGTGCATCATTCTGCCTTAAAGGCACCTTTCGGTCTGGGTGCTTTATTAGATTTTGGTGATTTCACTTACTAAATATCGTAGGTAGAAAATTGACATTACAGTGCCTGGAGTTACCCACGATGGTACGCCTCACAGCTTGAAAGAATGATGGCTCGTTCGCGAAAAAGTCCATCTTTAGATATACTAATCATAGTGCATTAGCCGAACAAAGTAGACTGCTTGAACCTTACACTGATTGGTTAACCATTTTTCAAATAGACCTAGTGATGAATGGGTCATTTTTTAACTCACAAATCTGGATGGGAGTGAAAACACTGAGAAACTTACGTGGAGATCTCAATGCTCACTGTTCCATTGCGTTTATTTGTAACACGGGACGTGAATAGCCGACAGTGAGCGTTGGGCGAATGTGTTCCATGTATAACTTTTCCACGACCTGCAGTCGAGCCTACAAGTTGTCATAATTTTTGGATGGAAGTACAACAGTGCTTCTGTGTCTGCCATAACAAGCACAAGCTGTTGGATTGGTTCTCTACATATCCTTTGAAGCAGTGCGTTCAAACAAGTTATGTCCATGGTCTGTAATGGTTTGTCCATGGGGTGCTCGTTAAACCATTACTGCATCGTTGAATCAAATAGCTTACGAAATTCCGTCTCAGGACCTTCGTGTCTCAAATCCTGAAATTTATTCTTCCCTCTTCCAATCACATGTCGATCTCCATCTTTAACTGCGTCCAGAAGACCACGACTTCCTCAACCATCTCGTACCGCGGATTGTAGCATTTCACTCGTTTTTGTGCTTACACCTCACACGAATGTGGAATTCGTGGTGGAATCGGGCACAAACAAAGCATCTGTCGTGGCTGTTCTAAACCATATACACACGACGACACATCAACCAGACGTCTCAGTGCCCCAATTCTCAACATTTCCATGAATGCGATAGACTTCAAGTCCCGTTGGAAGTATATTTCTATTTACAATAACAACCTGACAGTGAAATTGCGGTCAGACAATAATAATAATAATAATAATAATAATAATAATAATAATAATAACAGAAGTGTCGTTGAATAAATGAAACAAACAATACGACTTTCCCTATTTGTCATGAAACAACGCAAAATTAGTGAAAGGGAACCACGGCCAGTCAGAGGGTACCGAGTGAGGAATTGATCGGCGAAGACAAGATTCGAATCTGGAACTTCAGGGTCAAGGTTCGTTTGAAGTTTTCTCCAAGATCATGTATAGCATGTATAAACTTGTATGCCGGGCATAACTGCTCCAGTCTGGACGTTCTATCATTTCGAGTTTGTTCTCATTCCTGCTGCGCCATCGAAATGGGGGATAGCTCCTACCTGTGCTTGGGTGATGCAAGTGTAGTGTAGCGACGCATTTTTGAACAATCTCAATAAGATTCCTGAAGTCTGTCATTGTGCAAATAGTTATCAGGCAATCATAAATGTCAGATAACTGAATAATGCGCACTTTGTAGCCTTATGAATAGCCGCAGTAGTCGTCGACTTGCGAAATATCAAATGATACCGTATGCGGCTCCGAGTGGTCTGCAGTAGATATAGCCGCTGTTGGACTGGATCACCGAATACACTCGGGAGTCTTTGTTGTAGCATATGCGTCGCGATAACGAGAGATGCACGGTGCTGTCTAGATGGAATGTATATAATTAGCACCTTCAGTGGTCATAATTGCACAGTTTATATGCGACCAGGAAAGCCACAGTATGACTGTTCATTCAACCAGCAATGGACTCTTACTTGTATGAATATATTGCGTATAGTTAGGCAAACTGCCTTTCCCTTATAACAAATAGATGTAGGTCGCTTGTGTTTGTGATATTGCACATTATCTGTTCCCATTAGTAAGCCACGAGTGCATTGTAAACGGCGAACAGTGCAATGGGCTCTTAAAAATATCAAAATAGCTGTGTGGGAATATGCGTCCAAAGAATTTGTGGTCACCGTGAACAATTTGGGTGATGGCTTCTATGAGGTCTTTGGATGAGTCCAGTGTGTACAAGAAATGTGGATATAGCCTAAGGAGGTCAGATTTCTCAAATTATTACTCAATCGTCGCTTAGTAGGTAAAATGAATTGAATACCACAAAGTAAACAATAAAGTCAGCTAGAAGTGTGTACGCGAAAACTGGATGATAGGGAAGCAAATTGGCGAACTTGATTGATGTTTGATGTTGAATAATGGCACCCGGCTCCATACTAAACTAGAGCGAAGAGTTCATAAGTGACATATTCCTTGTAAGTATATGTGGTACTGATGAAGATGAAGTGTGATAAGGTCAGCGGTTCAGACAGGTTGCCTCCAACGTTACAAACTGAATTTGCTCTTGTTGTGTGGCCAACCCATGTGTCATTGGCATTCGCACGTGATTCATTCCCATCCAGTTGGCCTTGCACTCGCTTGCGCGATGCCTGTCTATTCCACACTGTGCTTTGTTCCACTTTAGCAATCACATGCGGCTAAGTGTGTGTGTGTGACTGACATTGATTCCTTGCCTGGGCTTGCCAACAGGTCCGATACGAGAAATACACTGAATGAAAACGAACGCAACGTCGTAACAGAGAGCGAACCGCGAGCGTGTACAATCGGCGAAGAACCGAAATTGAAAGTGATTCAAAACGAGGTCGACGGAATCCTCGGAAACGTCAGTCCAGTTAGACGTACGCAACCGAACAAAACAGTGAGGTCGAAATTAAACGTCAGAAACGATTGTAGAGAAAACAGATCCAAAATGGTGTCCAGAAAACGGTGATTTTCTCAGCACGATCGAGGTCACTACAGGAGCCCCCCATTAGAAAGCGTGGAAAGCTTTTGAAAAATGTCAGGGAGGTGAAGGCACACGAACGATATTCGTGCGCGTGAATGCGTGCGAAATACGTGAATGTAGCTGTGCTGTAGGATGTTGACGGGCAGAATCCGAAGTACGCGGAGTCCGTAGAATGATGGTCGAGCGTAAATCAGATTCCTTGCCAATGACATCGGTTGCGTGAATCGTCGTCCAGGTATGCCACACCAATAACTTCCAACGTCAGGTAACCTTTGACCAATATATCCGGGAGCCAAATCGTTAGGTTCGTCAGTGTCTAGAAGCGACAGCTATAGGGCCGAACCAGAATGCAAACGTTGGTGCCTAAATTCTCCTGATTTCGTGGGACCAGTGAAGTGTACCATATGGCGAGGTTCCATGAAACGAAAAGAGGCGGAAAACTGGTGTAGCAACCCCAAAGGACGTGACTAGTATACAGTAATAACTAATAATGTATGGTAAATCGTATCGAAACGATAAACACGAAATTTATTACTGCGAAATGCAATGATTAAGATCATGTTTGATATAGTCACGAAAAAGTGCTGGGCAAACGATCTTCTGACTAGAACGTGAGCCAGGAGCCTCATTCGCCTCAATCATCGAAATGTCCGTTTGACCAAATGTCCATACGACCAAATGTCCGGCGACCAAGTGTCCATGGACTAAATGTCTGACGACGAAAAGTCCAAGAGCCTAAGTAATCTGAGGGTAATTTCGTTTTGCAAAACTTAAGTCAATCGTAATGAAATTATGGTAAAATCACTCAGTCCTGTTGGATCGAGTAGTCACCGACGTTTCTGACTGACCACATCAATCTGTATTTTAATAATTTTGGACATATTTGTAAAATAGAATTTCCAACCAAGCTGCTCCTCACACACATCCATCTCATTATAAACATGGCAACACGTGGTCTATTTCTTAGGTGACGGGAAAAACTCGAGTCACTGGATCATATAAAACGATGAAATGTTGTTTTTGCCTGTAAAATTTCAATTAGGGATCTCACCATTTAGTGAAACATACTCGCAGAGCGAGGGAAATGGATTGGTGGGAGGTGGTAAAACATGAGTCAGGTATGTGTAGATCGAGTGAAGCATGCAATGTTACGCAACAATTCGCTTATCACGACCAGTTCGTTGTGCTGCAGGTGCTTTGAGAAATGATTACATGTCTGTTTACTTGTTTCTACCTGTCTCGCTCGGGATCAATTTCACTGATTAACCAATTTGATTGCCTACACTATTAATTCATCATGTGGTATTACTTGAGGCTGGTTTTTGAGACAGGTTGAATAACCGGATAACAATTACCGTGCTATATCTCTGACCCAATGATGAATCCTAACAACAAGCCAGCCAATTGTACTGGGTAGAAACGGTTGATGGTATTACTATGTCCCCAAACCCATATGCGTTCTACTCACAAACCGATACACGAGGGCAGAAGATCTTGGCCCACTGATCAAATGCTTGTTTGTGAGGAATCTCTCTTTCACACGGAAACAAGCATGCACAAGTCACTTCGCCTTAAGGAAGAATCGCGAGAATCCCGTAATTAAATTTTTCGGAATGTCGCTCGAGTCGATTCAACTTTGGGGTGGAGGAAAGACATCCAACTTCGAGTTATTTTCCAAATAATTTGGTCACATAACAAGTCAGTGGTGTTGGTGAGATCTGATAACGTATTCAAACGAAGCTAACGTCGAATGTGAGTGAGGTGGTGAGGTTCGTTAGGCGACACCTAGTTGAATTTAGTCGGCTTAAACTAGTGGAATAAGAATAGCCCGATCTGATTCACTCATCCTAATTGGAATAGAGTGCAGACAATGTCAGTACAGCTTACGGAACGTGAACGTGAACGTTTGGAAATTTTGGAATAGTTCTATGAATCGACGCCAAACATCACAAGAACAGCACCACTTTTTCTCTTAAACATGCAAACCGCTTCTCTCTCTCTCTCTATCTACCTATCTATCTATCTATCTATCTATCTATCTATCTATCTATCTATCTATCTATCTATCTATCTATCTATCTATCTATCTATCTATCTATCTATCTATCTATCTATCTATCTATCTATCTATCTATCTATCTATCTATCTATCTATCTATCTATCTATCTATCTATCTATCTATCTATCTATCTATCTATCTATCTATCTATCTATCTATCTATCTATCTATCTATCTATCTATCTATCTATCTATCTATCTATCTATCTATCTATCTATCTATCTATCTATCTATCTATCTATCTATCTATCTATCTATCTATCTATCTATCTATCTATCTATCTATCTATCTATCTATCTATCTATCTATCTATCTATCTATCTATCTATCTATCTATCTATCTATCTATCTATCTATCTATCTCGCTCTCTTTATCTCTCTCTCTCTCTCACTCTCACGAAAGTGAGCTCGCAATCATGTACCGAAGATCCGAGAAACGAAATGTCTGATAAATGAAAATCGACCGGAAGTCATGAATCCACTGATGAAAGGTGTTGTCACAGAATACATCCACCGACAAGTATCATATGTTGGTCGTGAAAGCATAAGGAAATCTGGCAGTGAGTTTTATGTATAGCACATGTCAACGTTGAAAACTTTGAAGGCAGGCGGATTTCTTTAGTAAAAGAAAGCGAACGTGCGAGAGTTGAACGACGACAGTTCTCTCATGTGGATGGCATTCTGTCTTTCGTTTTTAAAATGCACAAATAATTGGTCGATTCTGTTCTCAAATGAAAGGATATTTTGCATCAACCGAACTGTGGCTCACGCCTGCGTTTGATTCAACACAAAACCATCGAAGGTTAATCTCATTCAAACTATTTACAGCCATCTCTTTATGGTTTGAGCAAGGCCTATTTCCTTTCGCTGATGATGAACACGTCATCAACGTAGCGGCAGTAGAGATCGAGTTTGGACATGTCGCGTTGTATTTCATATTCCAGGTAATCAACAAACAAATCTGTCAAAATAGACCCGAAGGATTTCCCACAGTCATCCCATCTACTAGCCAGAATCCTTCGTTGAGGAAAGGGAAGTGCACGTTTGATGTGCACACGAGTTGAATCCGTACTAGCTCATCAACAGGAAATCCAACAATCAGTTTGTATGCTTCGATGTTTTGACTAATTTTGCGAAGTTTCATGAAGCGGAATATTCGTGAATAGGGAAATTGCATCCATCGCCAATATGTCTTTGTTTCTTTTGTTCAGATCGGTGATTTTCTGAAACATTTCTAAGGTGTCTCTCACGACATGAACTGTAATTGTAACTCTGACTGGTTTCAACAATTGACCTGATGGTTTGTCTAAAGTTTACTTGAATGAATTGACGAGGCTTAGGATTAGTCACATTGGAGCATCTGCCCTATGTAGTCCCATCAAACCATGCACTTGTGATGTTTGGATTTCTTTTGGTCGTGAATATTTACCAGTCGATTCAGGTATAAGATTTTCTTGTATTGACGTGTTCAATTCGGTGAGGATCTCTCATCCTAGCTCTTGAGGATCGTATTGTGAGAAAGGGGAGGAGAGAGTCCAGTCTAAACTTTGTTTCATCCATTAGGATAGTTAACATCTTTCCATTGTACGACGACTTCTCCATTACTATCACTCCGAGTCCTTTATCTGGACGTAAGATCAAAATGTCCGCATTCTTTTTGATTTGCTTAAGTGCACTGAGTTGTGTTATTTATCCTTTATCCATCGAACGACATTTGTGTTGTTTGGTGTCGACTCTGTTTTACGCCACCAAGTTAGAAGAACTTCAGATGAACAATTTGCTTCCTACATGAAACTAATTCATACACCATTCTCTCGTCCATCGACGAGCATTTTCGTTGTCCTGAATGTTCCTGGATACTACATTATATGCAGGTGCTCTAGAAATTCCCTAGACATGGTGATTTTCCGATTTACTCTCTCTCTCTCTCTCTCTCACTCTCTCTCTCTCTCTCTCTCTCTTTCTCTCTCTCACTCTCTCTCTCTCTCTCTCTCTCTCTCTCTCTCTCTCTCTCTCTCTCTCTCTCTCTCTCTCTCTTCTCTCTCTCTCTCTCTCTCTCTCTCTCTCTCTCCTTCTCTCTCTCTCTTTCCCTCTCTCTCCCTCTCCCCACACACACAGGGTTGTTCCCTGTTCAGAGATACTACAACCACTCATCGTCCTTCCTGCTGGTAAAAGACACACCGTTCTCAACGGATACGGAACAATTGCTTGTTATGTCTCCACTGGCATCCCTCTTCCGCTTATTCCATATTCACTTCGTCGCTTGAATTTTACGCATTTGCATTCCACATCCCATCATCATACATGTTTGGTCGAATATGAAAAGTGATGTTCGTGTTTGGTATAGAATGTGTGTACACCATCAACGGAGTAAGATTCGTCAGCATGTACTTTCCTCCTTCGTCCAAATGCCCACAGGCAACGCATGTTTTTCTCATATCCACTAAGATATTGTCGGTCCACTACCAGAAACTGACGAATACCGCTTTCTCCTCACATATGTAGATCGCTTTGCGCCTTGGTCCTTTGCTGTGCTAATAGCCGACAACTCCGGTGAAATATTTTCCAAAACGGCTTTACACCTTTTGATTCCTATGTTTGATATCCCCTCCACGATCAAGACGGATAGAGGTGCACAGTTTCAATTCAAACTCTCTATTGGTTTTACTTATGTCTTTCGATTTCACCATATTTGTACAACTGCATATCACCCATCATCCGAAGGACTAGTGGAACACTCTCATAGACGACTCAAGGTTTCTCTCACCTCCACCTTATGATTACGGTTAAATATCAATCCCAGTAAGTTTGGGAATCGTTGGGGATGTTGACATTTCCCACTCGACTTCACTCTGCAAGAAATAAGCGGTATCATAATTCATTTGTGTCAGAAGTGAACGATTTATTCCACAATTTTTCTCGTCACCACTCAACCGTATCCCACCTCTCCTCAGCACTGCATGATAATTCTCACCCACTAAGTAGAGTGTGATCAATGATCACTAGTTCACTGAACAGTTTCAAATCTCTATTTTGGCTACTTATGGCATTGGAAGTAGACATGCATGTGAGCATGTTCACCTGGACTGTCTGAATGGACCACCAGCGTCGACCCCAAATGGCATTCTAATGCATGAATGATAGAAAATCTGGGTCATTAGACTGACGTTGACACGATCGCATCTCTGGCCATTTAGAATGGGAAACCATTCGAGTCAATTGAAGTGAATTTTTTATTTGTCGTGCGTTTAATTATTGGAATTACTTGGTCTCCTGCTGTGACATCTGAACTGGCTGTACCACGAATTGACTGTCTCAGTTTGAGGAAAGCTTGCTATCATCTTCATCTGTAACACATTCGGCTGAATAATTAGACTATTCAAAGAGAATGCAAGTTTGAAAGAGCACGCGTCTAATAATATTGTATATAGCAAATGAGGCCATTAGATTTAGGACACTTGACCTGCTGTAGAATACTGAGGACCGAACCGGGTGTAACGGGTTTGATTTGATGGCAGTTGAGTTATGGGGGGAGGGGAATAAGAGGAAGTGAGGATGATTCAGATCTGAGATCTATTCAGACATGGCACTTCATTTTTGATGAGAGTGGATAGGATTTGAAGGGTAAGATATCAGTCAGGATTGTACGTCGTTTCCTTATCTCGACGGAGTCTGTTCAGGAGAGGTGAGGAGAAAGTATATTGTCGAAAGCGATAAATAGGTGTTGAATCTATCAAACATGACCACTCATGGTCGAATGAAGCCAATATGCTTGAAGTAAGACAACTCCATATCGCGCATTTAACTTTGAAGTCTACAGTCAGTAGCTAATATGGGACATTGTTGCTGTGCTCGAATTATTATTGGACGATAGAATCAGCAGAGAGCATACTGATTACAAGTTTCTCTTCGAAAAATAATGTCCCACCCATCTCGATGTGTGCAATGATTTTCCAGCTGCATTTTGTTTGGTTCTTTGTATTTTATGTCTCACAGAATGAGAAGAGTCGAGTAAATTCCACATAGCTATTAGGTCCAGTGGCATCTCACATGAAAATCAAAACGTGCGCATTAAGCTTGATGAATCTTTCACCGAATTCCATACATGTGAATCATCCATATTCTCTATCTCTCAAGTTCTCTCCACTTCACATTATATTCTTCTGTTTGTAATGCTTGCTCAATTGGTCTACAAATTGAAATACTCGAACTGATCGGATGCATTGAATTGGTTCGGACTGAGGACTACGTAAGTAAAACTAATGAACGGACCACGGGTGTCGTGTAGTATGTTGCGTGTATGAGGAAGAACTCATTTTTGTATACTGGTGTAATCAATTGCATCATCTGGTAAATTGCTGGTTGACGAATTCCAGTTGATTTTTGATGTGCCCGATCACTCTGCTTAAGGCAGATCCCCGAATGACATAATAGCAGATCGCTGTAGCTAGTACTTAGAATCGAGCGCATGGTCTAAGATCGCACTGGTCACGGTTTTGTGGATTCCTTTCCTGAGCCACCTAGAGCAATCCTGTTGGACTAGCTCATAAAGACACCTGGCTGTTCTTCCACGTGAATACACTATTGTCAAACTGACCATCACAAACTATGAATTCCTGTGAACACTGTTGTCAGATTACTAATATTTCTACTTTTACAAAACTCGGTGTGTGTAAAGCACTTACCCGATTGGGAATACCAAAAAACAACTCCGTATTCGACACATACCGCTTGTTAAGAAAATATTTGACCATGAGAATATTTGGCAAATCATTTCATTGTTGAAGATCTTGCAGTTTGGAACACGCCTCTCAAATTCTGCAAATTGAATAGAAACATATAAGAATAAATCATCTGTGGAACGATCCCTTCAAACTCTCTTGAACCAAGTCCGTTGAAATCCGAATTCGTGTGTAACGAGATACCTGTTAAGTTTACCCGGAAATCGTGCACACGATTCTAATGAAATCACACTTCCGTCTCACACTGAACAAATCAAGTCAAATGATTGCTCATTCAAATTGTTATTCACAACTCGTGATTTTGACAGAAAGAAAAAGTACTGAAATCTCTGGATTGCCCAGCACCACATGAGTGTATATAAATGGAGGAATGAGCTGAACAGAACAGAAAAGAACAGAAAAGAACAATTCGAGTGGAGGATCTAAAGACGACAACTGTACGCGACAGATAAATCGTGAGAACAACAATCAACAATCCAGAAATCAATCTGAATCATGATTCATTCACGTTTGCTCATCGTTCTACTACTCGCAATATGCACCTCACAAATCGATGCCCTCTTGTTCGGCCGATCACACGATGGCGTGAAACCGTTGGAAGAAGGAACAGGAACAGTGAACGAAATTGGACTAGAAAGAAGAACGAGAATGGGAAAGGAGGAATCAGCTGAAGCAGCATCAGCATCAGCAGCGGAAGCAGCAAACAAGAAGCCGGATGAATCAAAAGATGAGGAGACAGAGACGGAGATTGAGTCGGAGAGGGAGACGTCGGATTTGGTGCCAAGTATTACTAGACGACGTTGGCGCGGAAGATGGTGTGTACGTGTTTGTGTTCGTGGAATTTGTTACCGTCGTTGTTGGGGCCGTTGATGCTGACCCAATTTTCTTGTGTGACTGAAATTGTTTCGATTTCTCTATCTTATTAGGTTGTCATAATTTTATGAAATAAAATATTCCATCGTTTCGCATTCCTACATATACGCCCTTTTCTATTAGCTTTCAATGATTTTATGAGTGGTCCATGTCTACAGCACTGGGTATAGAATCGAAGTTATAATAAGTCTGTGAATTGGTCTGAACAGAAGAACGTATCTCCAAATACATAGATTAACTCGGATGTGTGGTTCTCAGAACTTCCCTTGGGACCAGACGCGAGTGTTATTGAATGTGGATATGTTTATCCAGTTCGAGAAATGATTCCTATATTTGACAGATGCTTCCAAACAGTTTTCTTTTGCAATTGATTGCTAATTGTTCTTAGATAAATGTGATTTTGTAGGTTGTAGACGCTTAGAGGAGAGGGCTATTAGTTGGCACTAGTCGTTGACGAATTGCTGGAACACTGATCCGACAGCCGTGTCTTAAGTGTTTGTTCTTAATGCCTAAGGAGTGAAAGGAGTGCTGTGTTGACGACGGCTTCGTTGATGGAAGCTGATGCTACATGTGCCGCGTCAGGAAATGTGAATATCCGCTTGCCTCCACTTAGAAAGTCAGCGAGAGTGTGCATTATTTCGGTGCAGTGGGGATGAAGTGGTGATAGAAGTTAACGAGGACAGAGAATTGGCGCAACTATTTGGAATACTCAGTTTTAGGATAATCCATCCATCCATCCATCCAGCATGTAGATGTGCAACCAATTCCCGTAATCAATGCTTTAATTGCATCCAGAAGACCACGATTTCTTCACCCACCTGGTACTGCGGATTGTATCATTTCATTCGTTTTTGTGCTTACACCTCACACGAATGTGGAATTCGTGGTGGAATCGGGCACAAACAAAGCATCTGTCGTGGCTGTTCTAAACCATATACACACGACGGCACATCAACCAAACATCTCACTGCCCCATATCTAAACTTTTCCATGAATGCAATAGACTTCAAGTCCAGTCGGAAATATATTTCTATTTACAATAAGAACCTGTCATTTTTGATGCCACGTGGAATTGATTAGTTTATTCAACCACACACACACACACACACACTCACACACACACACACACACACACACACACACACACTAACCCCTCAGTTCTGCGCTCTGGTTCCGGTTGTTAACTTCCTGCACCGTGAAGCAAAATGTAAAATGAATAAAAGCGTGAAGTGAAAAAGATCCAAGAAGCAAGCACTAGGTGGAAATCACGAAGACAACGAATGAGTTCGAATGCAGCTACGTCACTAACCGCAACATCTAGTCATATCACTTGATGAGTCCAATCATCTGGTAGGTGGTTGGAGTGGACCCCAACCTGAATGTCTAACACGTCCTATGTGGCCAAGTCCACTGGTCAAGATTTTCATACCTCGACCTACCTTGGAACCAATACCTGCCTCGGAGAACAGCATGATGCGAGGAATTCTGTCAGTGGGCATGCAAAACACAAGTCCGTAGCCACCCTAACCTGTTTAGATTCAGTACCTGATCCAGTGACTGACCTCTGGTTCCACCCAACACCTCACGCCCAACATCAGCATTTCTATTGCAGTGTTCCCACCATATTCGGGCAATGCTACCGATACATCGGTGCTCAAACACCGACAGTGTTCGCCCATCTTCTATCCTTAATGAACATGTTTCTAAGTAGTATGATAGGACAGATCTAACCACCACAATATAGACTCAACTAATGACAGACAATCAGATGTCATCCCGGCGAAACAAATGAATGAAGTTAGCAATAGCCAAATGTGTCTTTTGTACACGCGATGACACTTCGTCCAATATTTGTCCATCTGATGAGATGTAATTGCCCATGGAACAAAATTTATCCCCTACAACCAAAGCTTCCCCGTTAACACAAGGATTGTCGTGTGACCAATGCAGTCCTGCAGCAACATTTTACACTTTGAAGGCTCAAAACGTTTTTCAAACATTGCCTCTCTGTTGTTTAGGTAATCTAGAAAAGCTTGCAACTTACCTGGATCTTCACTCAGAAGAACAATATCGTCCGCACATTCCAAGTCTGACAATTTACTGCTTGAGCAAACATCGATACGGCAATTCCCACACGAGGATAAAGCTATCTGAAGGATCAATTCAATTACAAAATTGAAGACGAAGGGCGGAAGAGGACAACCCTGATGAACCCCATTTTCTGTGATGAAGTCGGGTGAAAGACCATAGTAAGCGCGAGCATTGGAAGAAAGAAATAAAATTCCTTGACACACCCTTCAATGAGAGACAGCGCCAGAGAACTATGCTGTCGACTAAGTCGAACCTCGCTTTCAGATCAAGGAAAGACAGAGATTGTGGACCTACGGAAGATATGTCTGTGATCTGAGATTTGTTGGTGCGTAAAGATTTGGTCGATACATCAGTGACCGGCTCTGAAACCTGCTCGATTTTCACGTATACACATTTCTCAGGTGCTGGATAATTGGTGGAGAATAATCCTGGCGAGCAGTTTGGATGCGATACTCACGAAGCTAATTCCTCTACGGTTGTCACAACAGGATCTGTGGTTTTTCTTGTAAATGAGAACAACCACCGATTCAGACCATTTCCTGGGAATCTGTTCAATATCCCAGATTAGCCGGAGCAGTTTTGTTAACTCCGAAACCAAAGCTTCACCCCCATCCTTGAAAAAGACGAAGACAACCCATCCGGTCTAGCGAATTTGTACCTTTTTATCTTTGTAATTATCTCCGGTCTAACCTCCATTTCTAACGGAGAAGTGATATCCACCTGCATCGGTTCTCTTCAAGGTATATTTTGAAAGGTCCATTGTTGAAGTGGGCCAACTGAAGTGTCCCCTAAAGTGCTACACCCAACGGTCCGGACGACGATCCTGAGAGTGAATCAATGAGCTTTTGGATTCCCTTATCAACTCACTTACACCAAACCTCCATGGACTGGTATCTCTAATCAAACGGTAAAGGTTGTGAGTATTTCCGACAGATGTAGCTTTCTCCATTTCCCCAACATCTCAGAATCCAACATTGTTCACGGTCATTTCTTAGGATCCTGGTCAGTTGACGTCTCGGGGATTTGCAAACCTCATTGAATGTGGCATCCGGATGGAGGGATCTGCGAACATCCAACAGAACAATCGACGTTGAAGATATTCACCGTTTGTGAGACCTACTTGAACTGGAGTCCTGAGTGGCATTGGAAGTGGCATACAAGGCTTCCTTGATTTGTTGTCAGCGTTCATCTTGCTCCTGGACATCCGGCTACATCGATGACCACGTAGACAGTTCCGCCGGAAAAGCAGAACGTTGGTTATTGTCTAGAAGTAACTGTGCAGGATGGGTGGCTTTTGCGTTCGTGAGACCACGAATGAGACGTAAACGGAAGCGAGCGTGTACCAAGGCGTGATCTGAGTCCACGTACGTAGACCAAAATGACCGACAATTTTCAATTGATCCATGTCACCACCACCAACACCACCACCACCACCGATTTCCTAGGTCAAGACATCTCAGTCTCGAGGATACGCCCTATCCCACACAAGGTAGCGACAACTTGAGATTATCCTAAAACTGAGTATTCCAAATAGTTGCGCCAATTCTCTGTCCTCGTTAACTTCTATCACCACTTCATCCCCACTGCACCGAAATAATGCACACTCTCGCTGACTTTCTAAGTGGAGGCAAGCGGATATTCACATTTCCTGACGCGGTACATGTAGCATCAGCTTCCATCAACGAAGCCGTCGTCAACACAGCACTCCTTTCACTCCTTAGGCATTAAGAACAAACACTTAAGACACGGCTGTCGGATCAGTGTTCCAGCAATTCGTCAACGACTAGTGCCAACTAATAGCCCTCTCCTCTAAGCGTCTACAACCTACAAAATCACATTTATCTAAGAACAATTAGCAATCAATTGCAAAAGAAAACTGTTTGGAAGCATCTGTCAAATATAGGAATCATTTCTCGAACTAGATAAACATATCCACATTCAATAACACTCGCGTCTGGTCCCAAGGGAAGTTCTGAGAACCACACATCCGAGTTAATCTATGTATTTGGAGATACGTTCTTCTGTTCAGACCAATTCACAGACTTATTATAACTTCGATTCTATACCCAGTGCTGTAGACATGGACCACTCATAAAATCATTGAAAGCTAATAGAAAAGGGCGTATATGTAGGAATGCGAAACGATGGAATATTTTATTTCATAAAATTATGACAACCTAATAAGATAGAGAAATCGAAACAATTTCAGTCACACAAGAAAATTGGGTCAGCATCAACGGCCCCAACAACGACGGTAACAAATTCCACGAACACAAACACGTACACACCATCTTCCGCGCCAACGTCGTCTAGTAATACTTGGCACCAAATCCGACGTCTCCCTCTCCGACTCAATCTCCGTCTCTGTCTCCTCATCTTTTGATTCATCCGGCTTCTTGTTTGCTGCTTCCGCTGCTGATGCTGATGCTGCTTCAGCTGATTCCTCCTTTCCTATTCTTTTTCTTCTTTCTAGTCCAATTTCGTTCACTGTTCCTGTTCCTTCTTCCAACGGTTTCACGCCATCGTGTGATCGGCCGAACAAGAGGGCATCGATTTGTGAGGTGCATATTGCGAGTAGTAGAACGATGAGCAAACGTGAATGAATCATGATTCAGATTGATTTCTGGATTGTTGATTGTTGTTCTCACGATTTATCTGTCGCGTACAGTTGTCGTCTTTAGATCCTCCACTCGAATTGTTCTTTTCTGTTCTTTTCTGTTCTGTTCAGCTCATTCCTCCATTTATATACACTCATGTGGTGCTGGGCAATCCAGAGATTTCAGTACTTTTTCTTTCTGTCAAAATCACGAGTTGTGAATAACAATTTGAATGAGCAATCATTTGACTTGATTTGTTCAGTGTGAGACGGAAGTGTGATTTCATTAGAATCGTGTGCACGATTTCCGGGTAAACTTAACAGGTATCTCGTTACACACGAATTCGGATTTCAACGGACTTGGTTCAAGAGAGTTTGAAGGGATCGTTCCACAGATGATTTATTCTTATATGTTTCTATTCAATTTGCAGAATTTGAGAGGCGTGTTCCAAACTGCAAGATCTTCAACAATGAAATGGTTTGCCAAATCTTCTCATGGTCAAATATTTTCTTAACAAGCGGTATGTGGCAATCACAGAGTTGTCATTTTGGTATTCCTAATCGGGTAAGTGCTTTACACGCAACGAGTTTTGTAAAAGTAGAAATATTAGTAATCTGACAACAGTGTTCACAGGAATTCATAGTTTGTGATGGTCAGTTTGACAATAGTGTATTCACGTGGAAGAACAGCCAGGTGTCTTTATGAGCTAGTCCAACAGGATTGCTCTAGGTGGCTCAGGAAAGGAATCCACAAAACCGTGACCAGTGCGATCTTAGACCATGCGCTCGATTCTAAGTACTAGCTACAGCGATCTGCTATTATGTCATTCGGGGATCTGCCTTAAGCAGAGTGATCGGGCACATCAAAAATCAACTGGAATTCGTCAACCAGCAATTTACCAGATGATGCAATTGATTACACCAGTATACAAAAATGAGTTCTTCCTCATACACGCAACATACTACACGACACCCGTGGTCCGTTCATTAGTTTTACTTACGTAGTCCTCAGTCCGAACCAATTCAATGCATCCGATCAGTTCGAGTATTTCAATTTGTAGACCAATTGAGCAAGCATTACAAACAGAAGAATATAATGTGAAGTGGAGAGAACTTGAGAGATAGAGAATATGGATGATTCACATGTATGGAATTCGGTGATATATTCATCAAGCTTAATGCGCACGTTTTGATTTTCATGTGAGATGCCACTGGACCTAATAGCTATGTGGAATTTACTCGGCTCTTCTCATTCTGTGAGACATAAAATACAAAGAACCAAACAAAATGCAGCTGGAAAATCATTGCACACATCGAGATGGGTGGGACATTATTTTTCGAAGAGAAACTTGTAATCAGTATGCTCTCTGCTGATTCTATCGTCCAATAATAATTCGAGCACAGCAACAATGTCCCATATTAGCTACTGACTGTAGACTTCAAAGTTAAATGCGCGATATGGAGTTGTCTTACTTCAAGCATATTGGCTTCATTCGACCATGAGTGGTCATGTTTGATAGATTCAACACCTATTTATCGCTTTCGACAATATACTTTCTCCTCACCTCTCCTGAACAGACTCCGTCGAGATAAGGAAACGACGTACAATCCTGACTGATATCTTACCCTTCAAATCCTATCCACTCTCATCAAAAATGAAGTGCCATGTCTGAATAGATCTCAGATCTGAATCATCCTCACTTCCTCTTATTCCCCTCCCCCCATAACTCAACTGCCATCAAATCAAACCCGTTACACCCGGTTCGGTCCTCAGTATTCTACAGCAGGTCAAGTGTCCTAAATCTAATGGCCTCATTTGCTATATACAATATTATTAGACGCGTGCTCTTTCAAACTTGCATTCTCTTTGAATAGTCTAATTATTCAGCCGAATGTGTTACAGATGAAGATGATAGCAAGCTTTCCTCAAACTGAGACAGTCAATTCGTGGTACAGCCAGTTCAGATGTCACAGCAGGAGACCAAGTAATTCCAATAATTAAACGCACGACAAATAAAACATTCACTTCAATTGACTCGAATGGTTTCCCATTCTAAATGGCCAGAGATGCGATCGTGTCAACGTCAGTCTAATGACCCAGATTTTCTATCATTCATGCATTAGAATGCCATTTGGGGTCGACGCTGGTGGTCCATTCAGACAGTCCAGGTGAACATGCTCACATGCATGTCTACTTCCAATGCCATAAGTAGCCAAAACAGAGATTTGAAACTGTTCAGTGAACTAGTGATCATTGATCACACTCTACTTAGTGGGTGAGAATTATCATGCAGTGCTGAGGAGAGGTGGGATACGGTTGAGTGGTGACGAGAAAAATTGTGGAATAAATCGTTCACTTCTGACACAAATGAATTATGATACCGCTTATTTCTTGCAGAGTGAAGTCGAGTGGGAAATGTCAACATCCCCAACGATTCCCAAACTTACTGGGATTGATATTTAACCGTAATCATAAGGTGGAGGTGAGAGAAACCTTGAGTCGTCTATGAGAGTGTTCCACTAGTCCTTCGGATGATGGGTGATATGCAGTTGTACAAATATGGTGAAATCGAAAGACATAAGTAAAACCAATAGAGAGTTTGAATTGAAACTGTGCACCTCTATCCGTCGTGATCGTGGAGGGGATATCAAACATAGGAATCAAAAGGTGTAAAGCCGTTTTGGAAAATATTTCACCGGAGTTGTCGGCTATTAGCACAGCAAAGGACCAAAGCGCAAAGCGATCTACACATGTGAGGAGAAAGCGGTATTCGTCAGTTTCTGGTAGTGGACCGACAATATCTTAGTGGATATGAGAAAAACATGCGTTGCCTGTGGGCATTTGGACGAAGGAGGAAAGTACATGCTGACGAATCTTACTCCGTTGATGGTGTACACACATTCTATACCAAACACGAACATCTCTTTTCATATTCGACCAAACATGTATGATGATGGGATGTGGAATGCAAATGCGTAAAATTCAAGCGACGAAGTGAATATGGAATAAGCGGAAGAGGGATGCCAGTGGAGACATAACAAGCAATTGTTCCGTATCCGTTGAGAACGGTGTGTCTTTTACCAGCAGGAAGGACGATGAGTGGTTGTAGTATCTCTGAACAGGGAACAACCCTGTGTGTGTGGGGAGAGGGAGAGAGAGGGAAAGAGAGAGAGAGAAGGAGAGAGAGAGAGAGAGAGAGAGAAGGAGAGAGAGAGAGAGAGAGAGAAAGAGAGAGAAAGAGAGAGAGTGAGAGAGAGAGAGAGAGTAAATCGGAAAATCACCATGTCTAGGGAATTTCTAGAGCACCTGCATATAATGTAGTATCCAGGAACATTCAGGACAACGAAAATGCTCGTCGATGGACGAGAGAATGGTGTATGAATTAGTTTCATGTAGGAAGCAAATTGTTCATCTGAAGTTCTTCTAACTTGGTGGCGTAAAACAGAGTCGACACCAAACAACACAAATGTCGTTCGATGGATAAAGGATAAATAACACAACTCAGTGCACTTAAGCAAATCAAAAAGAATGCGGACATTTTGATCTTACGTCCAGATAAAGGACTCGGAGTGATAGTAATGGAGAAGTCGTCGTACAATGGAAAGATGTTAACTATCCTAATGGATGAAACAAAGTTTAGACTGGACTCTCTCCTCCCCTTTCTCACAATACGATCCTCAAGAGCTAGGATGAGAGATCCTCACCGAATTGAACACGTCAATACAAGAAAATCTTATACCTGAATCGACTGGTAAATATTCACGACCAAAAGAAATCCAAACATCACAAGTGCATGGTTTGATGGGACTACATAGGGCAGATGCTCCAATGTGACTAATCCTAAGCCTCGTCAATTCATTCAAGTAAACTTTAGACAAACCATCAGGTCAATTGTTGAAACCAGTCAGAGTTACAATTACAGTTCATGTCGTGAGAGACATCTTCGAAATGTGTCAGAAACAAAGACTTATTCGTGATGAATCTGAATTCCCTATTCACGAATATTCCGCTTCATGAAACTTCGCAAAATTAGTCAAAACATAGAAGCAAACAAACTGGTTGTTGGATTTCCTGTTGATGAGCTAGTACGGATTCTACTCGTGTGCACATCAAACGTGCACTTCCCTTTCCTCAACGAAGGATTCTGTCAAGTAGATGGGATGACTATGGGAAATCACCTTGGGTCTATTTTGAAAGATTTTTTTCTTGATTACCTGGAATATGAAATACAACGCGACATTTCTAAACTCGATCTCTACTGCTGCTACGTTGATGACGTATTGATCATCAGTGAAATCAAATGTGTTGCAGATGGATCATTTGGTCTCTTTTATGTCGTCCATCCAAACGTCAGATGGATGTATCGTGGGGAGAAAACAATCACATTTTCTTCGTTGGTACATGTATTTTTCGTGATACAGACGGACTGGCTTGAAAGTCAGTCTCCCGGAAAAATGCGTGGTCTAGAGAATATCCACATTTCACGTGTTTTGCACCTATTAAATACTAAATCGGTCTCATTCAAAAGTTGTTCCAAAAGACACGTGAAATATTTACAGAGGATGCATTAGTCAATGAGTATGAAAAACCAACTACAACGCTACAGCCTAATGGTTATCCAATACAGTTTATTCTGAAGTAGTATGTGGATAGAAGCCGTCAGTTACGGAGCCACAAAATGCTCGAATGTTGAAAGTCTTTCCATAATTATCACTTAAAGGAGGCTACATCAGCCAGCTAATTGGTAAGCCTTTGTATTCAGTCATCAAACGCAATTACTGTGCAGCTGGTGGGAATTCCTTTCAACATCTCAGCAGCATAGTTTTGATAAATGGCTCAATCTTCAGTCGTCAAAGCGGAGTGCAAAGGGAATCATCCCATGTAGGCCTCTTCACATGAAGCGTTCGTCTACAATCCCTCCAAGTGCGTGTCAAAACGCCGTTTGAATCGAGTGTCATGCTCCCCTTCCACCACCGTCGCAGGTAAAATTCCTATCCGAAGCTAGATCTTAAAGATGCATTTCTACAAATACCACTTGACGAAAAATCCGATGAGTTCTCAAAAATCAGTACTCCTTTTGGATTATTTCAGTATGACATTTTACATCTTGATCTCAGTGTGTCATTCGGGATTTTCCAAAATGCCATTGATTCTCCTATTTCTGATTTGCATGATGTCACCGATTATCAAGACGATATCACTGTTCACACACCAACCAGAGAATTACATCACAAACCTTTGTGCTTGTTGTTAAACAGTTCCGTACACACAGTGTTGCTAATAATCCTGACAAATGAATTTTTTCCAGCAACTCGTTTAAGATATTTGATAGACGAACATGGTTTTCGATCAAATCCTGGCCGTTTTTCTTCTTTATCTCATTCACCTTCACCTGTTTCCCTCAAAGAACTTCGTTTATTGTTGTATTATTCCACATACATTCCAGACTTTTATTCTAAAGCAGAACCCTTGTTTTACCTTTGTAAACAACTGCTCAATTTCCTCTCTACAAGTGCCATTTTACATGCATTTTCACCCCTCTACATCTTGGTATCAAAAAGAGGAAACCATTCGCCCGACTCAATTGTTGATAGCCTTAATTTAACAATGAGTTATACAAGTTTGGTAAAGGTTACAGTGACTGTGTGCACAAAATTCATTCCTAACCATCCAAGTGGACTGTGTGGCTTATACCATGCGAGGCCTGGCAGTGTGTTCACGCTGACTAATACAGACCACTTTTGAACAACTATTATGCCCCCGTCATCATTGATTCCTATTCTAAGTGGCCAGAGATTAATTTAATTAGGTCATCGAGTTCTGATTTCACTAGTATTGCGCTTCCCAAGACATGTAGCCGAGAAGGAGGAGTACCATATGCGTTGGTCACTGATAACGGATGATCAAGAGGTAAGAGATTGGTCGAAATTCACGGGTTTCCATTACCTCTTAACTGCTCCACGTCATCCGCAGTCAAATGCATTGCTGAGAATTTTCTGACACCAAATCCAAAAAAGCAGGAACATTCAGTAAGCTCGGGGGAACTGTGGACAATTGCCTAAGGCATTATCGCAATTCTATCAATTCAACTACGAACGGTTGTCCTGAGGCTGTTCAATAGCCGTATACTTCTCACTAATTTGTTCCAGCTCACCTCCTCGGAAACGATTTACCATAGACGAAATGATGTGGCATCAACAATAGGTATTGCAATTAGGAAACTAGAGGATAGACTTTGCAAGATTTCGGATCATAATGACGATCCCATCCACAGAAGACATGTAGACCAGATTGTCTATTATCCTGTTTCACATTGTGATCTAGTTGGTTCTAATTCTGAACTTTCTGAATATTTTTCCAGATGCAAACCATCCCAGTACGAATTCCAGTGTAACGGAAAAAATCCGAAGGTCTGAATGTTTACAGAACAGGGAACACCGCGATTACAAAAACACGGAACTTCATTCAAGCTGCGACGGATATGGTGATTGTCAATGACAGTAATTCATGTTGTTTTATTGTATCTGCATGTACACGCACATCACGATTGCGCAGAGTGTAAGTTCGATTACTTGCACGTTCAACTGGTGTCCTTGTTCGTCTAGTGCGCATAGTTTGGACGGAAAATTTAGTGCGCTCATTATGAAGTTCAAGTACTCAAATGTAATTCCTAGTTAACACAGTAGTCACAAGTAAAGACCTAAGGCGGGAGATGTGAAATGTCAAGCTTCCTTCAATAAAAACGGATATGTACGTGAGGAATCTACTTTGAATCTGATGAGATAACTACACCAAGATATTTATAACACTGGGTTACGTCCACGCTTCAATCTTCCATCATGGGTGTTGGGTAATTTCATTATGATGTGGATTTACCATTACCTGGAAACGATACTTCCACGAACTTCTTGGGATTGAGTGCTAAGTTTACGGTGCTGGACCATCCCGCTATAATAGAAAAAGACAGTTGTAGTGGATTGACATTAATTCTAAGTTCCAGGTAATTTTGGTAGTAAATCAAATGAATTAATTGCTTGGGCGAAAGATCTATCAAGTTCCTCGACATCATGCATTGGCACAGCAAGGTCGTAAAAATGATCCGGGCTCAGATAGGCCACCATGCCTTCCAGTGAATGAATATTGAGTGCATCATTCTGCCTTAAAGGCACCTTTCGGTCTGGGTGCTTTATTAGATTTTGGTGATTTCACTTACTAAATATCGTAGGTAGAAAATTGACATTACAGTGCCTGGAGTTACCCACGATGGTACGCCTCACAGCTTGAAAGAATGATGGCTCGTTCGCGAAAAAGTCCATCTTTAGATATACTAAGCATAGTGCATTAGCCGAACAAAGTAGACTGCTTGAACCTTACACTGATTAGTTAACCATTTTTCAAATAGACCTAGTGATGAATGGGTCATTTTTTAACTCACAAATCTGGATGGGAGTGAAAACACTGAGAAACTTACGTGGAGATCTCAATGCTCACTGTTCCATTGCGTTTATTTGTAACACGGGACGTGAATAGCCGACAGTGAGCGTTGGGCGAATGTGTTCCATGTATAACTTTTCCACGACCTGCAGTCGAGCCTACAAGTTGTCATAATTTTTGGATGGAAGTACAACAGTGCTTCTGTGTCTGCCATAACAAGCACAAGCTGTTGGATTGGTTCTCTACATATCCTTTGAAGCAGTGCGTTCAAACAAGTTATGTCCATGGTCTGTAATGGTTTGTCCATGGGGTGCTCGTTAAACCATTACTGCATCGTTGAATCAAATAGCTTACGAAATTCCGTCTCAGGACCTTCGTGTCTCAAATCCTGAAATTTATTCTTCCCTCTTCCAATCACATGTCGATCTCCATCTTTAACTGCGTCCAGAAGACCACCACTTCCTCAACCATCTCGTACCGCGGATTGTAGCATTTCATTCGTTTTTGTGCTCACGCCTCACACGAATGTGGAATTCGTGGTGGAATCGGGCACAAACAAAGCATCTGTCGTGGCTGTTCTAAACCATATACACACGATGACACATCAACCAGACGTCTCAGTGCCCCAATTCTCAACATTTCCATGAATGCGATAGACTTCAAGTCCCGTTGGAAGTATATTTCTATTTACAATAACAACCTGACAGTGAAATTGCGGTCAGACAATAATAATAATAATAATAATAATAATAATAATAATAATAATAATAACAGAAGTGTCGTTGAATAAATGAAACAAACAATACGACTTTCCCTATTTGTCATGAAACAACGCAAAATTAGTGAAAGGGAACCACGGCCAGTCAGAGGGTACCGAGTGAGGAATTGATCGGCGAAGACAAGATTCGAATCTGGAACTTCAGGGTCAAGGTTCGTTTGAAGTTTTCTCCAAGATCATGTATAGCATGTATAAACTTGTATGCCGGGCATAACTGCTCCAGTCTGGACGTTCTATCATTTCGAGTTTGTTCTCATTCCTGCTGCGCCATCGAAATGGGGGATAGCTCCTACCTGTGCTTGGGTGATGCAAGTGTAGTGTAGCGACGCATTTTTGAACAATCTCAATAAGATTCCTGAAGTCTGTCATTGTGCAAATAGTTATCAGGCAATCATAAATGTCAGATAACTGAATAATGCGCACTTTGTAGCCTTATGAATAGCCGCAGTAGTCGTCGACTTGCGAAATATCAAATGATACCGTATGCGGCTCCGAGTGGTCTGCAGTAGATATAGCCGCTGTTGGACTGGATCACCGAATACACTCGGGAGTCTTTGTTGTAGCATATGCGTCGCGATAACGAGAGATGCACGGTGCTGTCTAGATGGAATGTATATAATTAGCACCTTCAGTGGTCATAATTGCACAGTTTATATGCGACCAGGAAAGCCACAGTATGACTGTTCATTCAACCAGCAATGGACTCTTACTTGTATGAATATATTGCGTATAGTTAGGGAAACTGCCTTTCCCTTATAACAAATAGATGTAGGTCGCTTGTGTTTGTGATATTGCACATTATCTGTTCCCATTAGTAAGCCACGAGTGCATTGTAAACGGCGAACAGTGCAATGGGCTCTTAAAAATATCAAAATAGCTGTGTGGGAATATGCGTCCAAAGAATTTGTGGTCACCGTGAACAATTTGGGTGATGGCTTCTATGAGGTCTTTGGATGAGTCCAGTGTGTACAAGAAATGTGGATATAGCCTAAGGAGGTCAGATTTCTCAAATTATTACTCAATCGTCGCTTAGTAGGTAAAATGAATTGAATACCACAAAGTAAACAATAAAGTCAGCTAGAAGTGTGTACGCGAAAACTGGATGATAGGGAAGCAAATTGGCGAACTTGATTGATGTTTGATGTTGAATAATGGCACCCGGCTCCATACTAAACTAGAGCGAAGAGTTCATAAGTGACATATTCCTTGTAAGTATATGTGGTACTGATGAAGATGAAGTGTGATAAGGTCAGCGGTTCAGACAGGTTGCCTCCAACGTTACAAACTGAATTTGCTCTTGTTGTGTGGCCAACCCATGTGTCATTGGCATTCGCACGTGATTCATTCCCATCCAGTTGGCCTTGCACTCGCTTGCGCGATGCCTGTCTATTCCACACTGTGCTTTGTTCCACTTTAGCAATCACATGCGGCTAAGTGTGTGTGTGTGACTGACATTGATTCCTTGCCTGGGCTTGCCAACAGGTCCGATACGAGAAATACACTGAATGAAAACGAACGCAACGTCGTAACAGAGAGCGAACCGCGAGCGTGTACAATCGGCGAAGAACCGAAATTGAAAGTGATTCAAAACGAGGTCGACGGAATCCTCGGAAACGTCAGTCCAGTTAGACGTACGCAACCGAACAAAACAGTGAGGTCGAAATTAAACGTCAGAAACGATTGTAGAGAAAACAGATCCAAAATGGTGTCCAGAAAACGGTGATTTTCTCAGCACGATCGAGGTCACTACAGGAGCCCCCCATTAGAAAGCGTGGAAAGCTTTCGAAAAATGTCAGGGAGGTGAAGGCACACGAACGATATTCGTGCGCGTGAATGCGTGCGAAATACGTGAATGTAGCTGTGCTGTAGGATGTTGACGGGCAGAATCCGAAGTACGCGGAGTCCGTAGAATGATGGTCGAGCGTAAATCAGATTCCTTGCCAATGACATCGGTTGCGTGAATCGTCGTCCAGGTATGCCACACCAATAACTTCCAACGTCAGGTAACCTTTGACCAATATATCCGGGAGCCAAATCGTTAGGTTCGTCAGTGTCTAGAAGCGACAGCTATAGGGCCGAACCAGAATGCAAACGTTGGTGCCTAAATTCTCCTGATTTCGTGGGACCAGTGAAGTGTACCATATGGCGAGGTTCCATGAAACGAAAAGAGGCGGAAAACTGGTGTAGCAACCCCAAAGGACGTGACTAGTATACAGTAATAACTAATAATGTATGGTAAATCGTATCGAAACGATAAACACGAAATTTATTACTGCGAAATGCAATGATTAAGATCATGTTTGATATAGTCACGAAAAAGTGCTGGGCAAACGATCTTCTGACTAGAACGTGAGCCAGGAGCCTCATTCGCCTCAATCATCGAAATGTCCGTTTGACCAAATGTCCATACGACCAAATGTCCGGCGACCAAGTGTCCATGGACTAAATGTCTGACGACGAAAAGTCCAAGAGCCTAAGTAATCTGAGGGTAATTTCGTTTTGCAAAACTTAAGTCAATCGTAATGAAATTATGGTAAAATCACTCAGTCCTGTTGGATCGAGTAGTCACCGACGTTTCTGACTGACCACATCAATCTGTATTTTAATAATTTTGGACATATTTGTAAAATAGAATTTCCAACCAAGCTGCTCCTCACACACATCCATCTCATTATAAACATGGCAACACGTGGTCTATTTCTTAGGTGACGGGAAAAACTCGAGTCACTGGATCATATAAAACGATGAAATGTTGTTTTTGCCTGTAAAATTTCAATTAGGGATCTCACCATTTAGTGAAACATACTCGCAGAGCGAGGGAAATGGATTGGTGGGAGGTGGTAAAACATGAGTCAGGTATGTGTAGATCGAGTGAAGCATGCAATGTTACGCAACAATTCGCTTATCACGACCAGTTCGTTGTGCTGCAGGTGCTTTGAGAAATGATTACATGTCTGTTTACTTGTTTCTACCTGTCTCGCTCGGGATCAATTTCACTGATTAACTAATTTGATTGCCTACACTATTAATTCATCATGTGGTATTACTTGAGGCTGGTTTTTGAGACACAGGTTGAATAACCGGATAACAATTACCGTGCTATATCTCTGACCCAATGATGAATCCTAACAACAAGCCAGCCAACTGTACAGGGTAGAAACGGTTGATGGTATTACTATGTCCCCAAACCCATATGCGTTCTACTCACAAACCGATACACGAGGGCAGAAGATCTTGGCCCACTGATCAAATGCTTGTTTGTGAGGAATCTCTCTTTCACACGGAAACAAGCATGCACAGGTCACTTCGTCATTAGGAAGAGTTGTGAGAATGACGCAATCAATTTTTTGGAATGTCGCTCGAGTCGATTCAACTTTGGGGTGGAGGAAAGACATCCAACTTCGAGTTATTTTCCAAATAATTTGGTCACATAACAAGTCAGTGGTGTTGGTGAGATCTGATAACGTATTCAAACGAAGCTAACGTCGAATGTGAGTGAGGTGGTGAGGTTCGTTAGGCGACACCTAGTTGAATTTAGTCGGCTTAAACTAGTGGAATAAGAATAGCCCGATCTGATTCACTCATCCTAATTGGAATAGAGTGCAGACAATGTCAGTACAGCTTACGGAACGTGAACGTGAACGTTTGGAAATTTTGGAATAGTTCTATGAATCGACGCCAAACATCACAAGAACAGCACCACTTTTTCTCATAAACATGCAAACCGCTTCTCTCTCTCTCTCTATCTATCTATCTATCTATCTATCTATCTATCTATCTATCTATCTATCTATCTATCTATCTATCTATCTATCTATCTATCTATCTATCTATCTATCTATCTATCTATCTATCTATCTATCTATCTATCTATCTATCTATCTATCTATCTATCTATCTATCTATCTATCTATCTATCTATCTATCTATCTATCTATCTATCTATCTATCTATCTATCTATCTATCTATCTATCTATCTATCTATCTATCTATCTATCTATCTATCTATCTATCTATCTATCTATCTATCTATCTATCTATCTATCTATCTATCTATCTATCTATCTATCTATCTATCTATCTATCTATCTATCTATCTATCTATCTATCTATCTATCTATCTATCTATCTATCTATCTATCTATCTATCTATCTATCTATCTATCTATCTATCTATCTATCTATCTATCTATCTATCTATCTATCTATCTATCTATCTATCTATCTATCTATCTATCTATCTATCTATCTATCTATCTATCTATCTATCTATCTATCTATCTATCTATCTATCTATCTATCTATCTATCTATCTATCTATCTATCTATCTATCTATCTATCTATCTATCTATCTATCTATCTATCTATCTATCTATCTATCTATCTATCTATCTATCTATCTATCTATCTATCTATCTATCTATCTATCTATCTATCTATCTATCTATCTATCTATCTATCTATCTATCTATCTATCTATCTATCTATCTATCTATCTATCTATCTATCTATCTATCTATCTGTCTATCTATCTATCTATCTATCTATCTATCTATCTATCTATCTATCTATCTATCTATCTATCTATCTATCTATCTATCTATCTATCTATCTATCTATCTATCTATCTATCTATCTATCTATCTATCTATCTCGCTCTCTTTATTTCTCTCTCTCTCTCACTCTCACGAAAGTGAGCTCGCAATCATGTACCGAAGATCCGAGAAACGAAATGTCTGATAAATGAAAATCGACCGGAAGTCATGAATCCACTGATGAAAGGTGTTGTCACAGAATACATCCACCGACAAGTATCATATGTTGGTCGTGAAAGCATAAGGAAATCTGGCAGTGAGTTTTATGTATAGCACATGTCAACGTTGAAAACTTTGAAGGCAGGCGGATTTCTTTAGTAAAAGAAAGCGAACGTGCGAGAGTTGAACGACGACAGTTCTCTCATGTGGATGGCATTCTGTCTTTCGTTTTTAAAATGCACAAATAATTGGTCGATTCTGTTCTAAATGAAAGGATATTTTGCATCAACCGAACTGTGGCTCACGCCTGCGTTTGATTCAACACAAAACCATCGAAGGTTAATCTCATTCAAACTATTTACAGCCATCTCTTTATGGTTTGAGCAAGGCCTATTTCCTTTCACTGATGATGAACACGTCATCAACGTAGCGGCAGTAGAGATCGAGTTTGGACATGTCGCGTTGTATTTCATATTCCAGGTAATCAACAAACAAATCTGTCAAAATAGACCCGAAGGATTTCCCACAGTCATCCCATCTACTTGCCAGAATCCTTCGTTGAGGAAAGGGAAGTGCACGTTTGATGTGCACACGAGTAGAATCCGTACTAGCTCATCAACAGGAAATCCAACAATCAGTTTGTATGCTTCGATGTTTTGACAAATTTTGCGAAGTTTCATGAAGCGGAATATTCGTGAATAGGGAAATTGCATCCATCGTCAATATGTCTTTGTTTCTTTTGTTCAGATCGGTGATTTTCTGAAACATTTCGAAGATGTCTCTCACGACATGAACTGCAATTGTAACTCTGACTGGTTTCAACAATTGGCCTGATGGTTTGTCTAAAGTTTACTTGAATGAATTGACGAGGCTTAGGATTAGTCACATTGGAGCATCTGCCCTATGTAGTCCCATCAAACCATGCACTTGTGATGTTTGGATTTCTTTTGGTCGTGAATATTTACCAGTCGATTCAGGTATAAGATTTTCTTGTATTGACGTGTTCAATTCGGTGAGGATCTCTCATCCTAGCTCTTGAGGATCGTATTGTGAGAAAGGGGAGGAGAGAGTCCAGTCTAAACTTTGTTTCATCCATTAGGATAGTTAACATCTTTCCATTGTACGACGACTTCTCCATTACTATCACTCCGAGTCCTTTATCTGGACGTAAGATCAAAATGTCCGCATTCATTTTCATTTGCTTAGGTGCACTGATTTGTGTTATTTATCCTTTATCCATCGAACGACATTTGTGTTGTTTGGTGTCGACTCTGTTTTACGCCATCAAGTTAGAAGAACTTCAGATGAACAATTTGCTTCCTACATGAAACTAATTCATACACCATTCTCTCGTCCATCGACGAGCATTTTCGTTGTCCTGAATGTTCCTGGATACTACATTATATGCAGGTGCTCTAGAAATTCCCTAGACATGGTGATTTTCCGATTTACTCTCTCTCTCTCTCTCTCTCTCTCTCTCTCTCTCTCTCTTCTCTCTCTCTCTCTCTCTCTCTCTCTCTCTCTCTCTCTTCCCTCTCTCTCCCTCTCCCCACACACACAGGGTTGTTCCCTGTTCAGAGATACTACAACCACTCATCGTCCTTCCTGCTGGTAAAAGACACACCGTTCTCAACGGATACGGAACAATTGCTTGTTATGTCTCCACTGGCATCCCTCTTCCGCTTATTCCATATTCACTTCGTCGCTTGAATTTTACGCATTTGCATTCCACATCCCATCATCATACAAGTTTGCTCGAATATTAAAAGAGATGTTCGTGTTTGGTATAGAATGTGTGTACACCATCAACGGAGTAAGATTCGTCAGCATGTACTTTCCTCCTTCGTCCAAATGCCCACAGGCAACGCATGTTTTTCTCATATCCACTAAGATATTGTCGGTCCACTACCAGAAACTGACGAATACCGCTTTCTCCTCACATATGTAGATCGCTTTGCGCCTTGGTCCTTTGCTGTGCTAATAGCCGACAACTCCGGTGAAATATTTTCCAAAACGGCTTTACACCTTTTGATTCCTATGTTTGATATCCCCTCCACGATCAAGACGGATAGAGGTGCACAGTTTCAATTCAAACTCTCTATTGGTTTTACTTATGTCTTTCGATTTCACCATATTTGTACAACTGCATATCACCCATCATCCGAAGGACTAGTGGAACACTCTCATAGACGACTCAAGTTTTCTCTCACCTCCACCTTATGATTACGGTTAAATATCAATCCCAGTAAGTTTGGGAATCGTTGGGGATGTTGACATTTCCCACTCGACTTCACTCTGCAAGAAATAAGCGGTATCATAATTCATTTGTGTCAGAAGTGAACGATTTATTCCACAATTTTTCTCGTCACCACTCAACCGTATCCCACCTCTCCTCAGCACTGCATGATAATTCTCACCCACTAAGTAGAGTGTGATCAATGATCACTAGTTCACTGAACAGTTTCAAATCTCTATTTTGGCTACTTATGGCATTGGAAGTAGACATGCATGTGAGCATGTTCACCTGGACTGTCTGAATGGACCACCAGCGTCGACCCCAAATGGCATTCTAATGCATGAATGATAGAAAATCTGGGTCATTAGACTGACGTTGACACGATCGCATCTCTGGCCATTTAGAATGGGAAACCATTCGAGTCAATTGAAGTGAATGTTTTATTTGTCGTGCGTTTAATTATTGGAATTACTTGGTCTCCTGCTGTGACATCTGAACTGGCTGTACCACGAATTGACTGTCTCAGTTTGAGGAAAGCTTGCCATCATCTTCATCTGTAACACATTCGGCTGAATAATTAGACTATCCAAAGAGAATGCAAGTTTGAAAGAGCACGCGTCTAATAATATTGTATATAGCAAATGAGGCCATTAGATTTAGGACACTTGACCTGCTGTAGAATACTGAGGACCGAACCGGGTGTAACGGGTTTGATTTGATGGCAGTTGAGTTATGGGGGGAGGGGAATAAGAGGAAGTGAGGATGATTCAGATCTGAGATCTATTCAGACATGGCACTTCATTTTTGATGGGAGTGGATAGGATTTGAAGGGTAAGATATCAGTCAGGATTGTACGTCGTTTCCTTATCTCGACGGAGTCTGTTCAGGAGAGGTGAGGAGAAAGTATATTGTCGAAAGCGATAAATAGGTGTTGAATCTATCAAACATGACCACTCATGGTCGAATGAAGCCAATATGCTTGAAGTAAGACAACTCCATATCGCGCATTTAACTTTGAAGTCTACAGTCAGTAGCTAATATGGGACATTGTTGCTGTGCTCGAATTATTATTGGACGATAGAATCAGCAGAGAGCATACTGATTACAAGTTTCTCTTCGAAAAATATGGTCCCACCCATATCGATGTGTACAATGATTTTCCAGCTGCATTTTGTTTGGTTCTTTGTATTTTATGTCTCACAGAATGAGAAGAGTCGAGTAAATTCTACATAGCTATTAGGTCCAGTGGCATCTCACATGAAAATCAAAACGTGCGCATTAAGCTTGATGAATCTTTCACCGAATTCCATACATGTGAATCATCCATATTCTCTATCTCTCAAGTTCTCTCCACTTCACATTATATTCTTCTGTTTGTAATGCTTGCTCAATTGGTCTACAAATTGAAATACTCGAACTGATCGGATGCATTGAATTGGTTCGGACTGAGGACTACGTAAGTAAAACTAATGAACGGACCACGGGTGTCGTGTAGTATGTTGCGTGTATGAGGAAGAACTCATTTTTGTATACTGGTGTAATCAATTGCATCATCTGGTAAATTGCTGGTTGACGAATTCCAGTTGATTTTTGATGTGCCCGATCACTCTGCTTAAGGCAGATCCCCGAATGACATAATAGCAGATCGCTGTAGCTAGTACTTAGAATCGAGCGCATGGTCTAAGATCGCACTGGTCACGGTTTGGTGGATTTCTTTCCTTAGCCACCTAGAGCAATCCTGTTGGACTAGCTCATAAAGACACCTGGCTGTTCTTCCACGTGAATACACTATTGTCAAACTGACCATCACAAACTATGAATTCCTGTGAACACTGTTGTCAGATTACTAATATTTCTACTTTTACAAAACTCGGTGTGTGTAAAGCACTTACCCGATTGGGAATACCAAAAAACAACTCCGTATTCGACACATACCGCTTGTTAAGAAAATATTTGACCATGAGAAGATTTGGCAAATCATTTCATTGTTGAAGATCTTGCAGTTTGGAACACGCCTCTCAAATTCTGCACGTCGAATAGAAACATATAAGAATAAATCATCTCTGGAACGATCCCTTCAAACTCTCTTGAACCAAGTCCGTTGAAATCCGAATTCGTGTGTAACGAGATACCTGTTAAGTTTACCCGGAAATCGTGCACACGATTCTAATGAAATCACACTTCCGTCTCACACTGAACAAATCAAGTCAAATGATTGCTCATTCAAATTGTTATTCACAACTCGTGATTTTGACAGAAAGAAAAAGTACTGAAATCTCTGGATTGCCCCAACACCACATGAGTGTATATAAATGGAGGAATGAATTGAACAGAACAGAACAGAACAGAACAATTCAAGTGGAGGATCTAAAGACGACAACTGTACGCGACAGATAAATCGTGAGAACAACAATCAACAATCCAGAAATCAATCTGAATCATGATTCATTCACATTTGCTCATCGTTCTACTACTCGCAATATGCACCTCACAAATCGATGCCCTCTTGTTCGGCCGATCACACGATGGCGTGAAACCGTTGGAAGAAGGAACAGGAACAGTGAACGAAATTGGACTAGAAAGAAGAAAAAGAATAGGAAAGGAGGAATCAGCTGAAGCAGCATCAGCATCAGCAGCGGAAGTAGCAAACAAGAAGCCGGATGAATCAAAAGATGAGGAGACAGAGACGGAGATTGAGTCGGAGAGGGAGACGTCGGATTTGGTGCCAAGTATTACTAGACGACGTTGGCGCGGAAGATGGTGTGTACGTGTTTGTGTTCGTGGAATTTGTTACCGTCGTTGTTGGGGCCGTTGATGCTGACCCAATTTTCTTGTGTGACTGAAATTGTTTCGATTTCTCTATCTGAATAAGTTGTCATAATTTTATGAAGTAAAATATTCCATCGTTTCGCATTCCTACATATACGCCCCTTTCTATTAGCTTTCAATGATTTTATGAGTGGTCCATGTCTACAGCACTGGGTATAGAATCGAAGTTATAATAAGTCTGTGAATTGGTCTGAACAGAAGAACGTATCTCCAAATACATAGATTAACTCGGATGTGTGGTTCTCAGAACTTCCCTTGGGACCAGACGCGAGTGTTATTGAATGTGGATATGTTTATCTAGTTCGAGAAATGATTCCTATATTTGACAGATGCTTCCAAACAGTTTTCTTTTGCAATTGATTGCTAATTGTTCTTAGATAAATGTGATTTTGTAGGTTGTAGACGCTTAGAGGAGAGGGCTATTAGTTGGCACTAGTCGTTGACGAATTGCTGGAACACTGATCCGACAGCCGTGTCTTAAGTGTTTGTTCTTAATGCCAAATGAGTGAAAGGAGTGCTGTGTTGACGACGGCTTCGTTGATGGAAGCTGATGCTACATGTGCCGCGTCAGGAAATGTGAATATCCGCTTGCCTCCACCTAGAACGTCAGCGAGAGTGTGCATTATTTCGGTGCAGTGGGGATGAAGTGGTGATAGAAGTTAACGAGGACAGAGAATTGGCGCAACTATTTGGAATACTCAGTTTTAGGATAATCCATCCATCCATCCATCCAGCATGTAGATGTGCAACCAATTCCCGTAATCAATGCTTTAATTGCATCCAGAAGACCACGATTTCTTCACCCACCTGGTACTGCGGATTGTATCATTTCATTCGTTTTTGTGCTTACACCTCACACGAATGTGGAATTCGTGGTGGAATCGGGCACAAACAAAGCATCTGTCGTGGCTGTTCTAAACCATATACACACGACGGCACATCAACCAAACATCTCACTGCCCCATATCTAAACTTTTCCATGAATGCAATAGACTTCAAGTCCAGTCGGAAATATATTTCTATTAACAATAAGAACCTGTCATTTTTGATGCCACGTGGAATTGATTAGTTTATTCAACCACACACACACACACACACACACACACACACACACACACACACACACACACACACTAACCCCTCAGTTCTGCGCTCTGGTTCCGGTTGTTAACTTCCTGCACCGTGAAGCAAAATGTAAAATGAATAAAAGCGTGAAGTGAAAAAGATCCAAGAAGCAAGCACTAGGTGGAAATCACGAAGACAACGAATGAGTTCGAATGCAGCTACGTCACTAACCGCGACATCTAGTCATATCACTTGATGAGTCCAATCATCTGGTAGGTGGTTGGAGTGGACCCCAACCTGAATGTCTAACACGTCCTATGTGGCCAAGTCCACTGGTCAAGATTTTCATACCTCGACCTACCTTGGAACCAATACCTGCCTCGGAGAACAGCATGATGCGAGGAATTCTGTCAGTGGGCATGCAAAACACAAGTCCGTAGCCACCCTAACCTGTTTAGATTCAGTACCTGATCCAGTGACTGACCTCTGGTTCCACCCAACACCTCACGCCCAACATCAGCATTTCTATTGCAGTGTTCCCACCATATTCGGGCAATGCTACCGATACATCGGTGCTCAAACACCGACAGTGTTCGCCCATCTTCTATCCTTAATGAACATGTTTCTAAGTAGTATGATAGGACAGATCTAACCACCACAATATAGACTCAACTAATGACAGACAATCAGATGTCATCCCGGCGAAACAAATGAATGAAGTTAGCAATAGCCAAATGTGTCTTTTGTACACGCGATGACACTTCGTCCAATATTTGTCCATCTGATGAGATGTAATTGCCCAGGGAACAAAATTTATCCCCTACAACCAAAGCTTCCCCGTTAACACAAGGATTGTCGTGTGACCAATGCAGTCCTGCAGCAACATTTTACACTTTGAAGGCTCAAAACGTTTTTCAAACATTGCCTCTCTGTTGTTTAGGTAATCTAGAAAAGCTTGCAACTTACCTGGATCTTCACTCAGAAGAACAATATCGTCCGCACATTCCAAGTCTGACAATTTACTGCTTGAGCAAACATCGATACGGCAATTCCCACATGAGGATGGGGCTATCTGAAGGATCAATTCAATTACAAAATTGAAGACGAAGGGCGGAAGAGGACAACCCTGATGAACCCCATTTTCTGTGATGAAGTCGGGTAAAAGATCATAGTAAGCGCGAGCATTGGAAGAAAGAAATAAAATTCCTTGACACACCCTTCAATGAGAGACTGCGCCAGAGAACTATGCTGTCGACTAAGTCGAACCTCGCTTTCAGATCAAGGAAAGACAGAGATTGTGGACCTACGGAAGATATGTCTGTGATCTGAGATTTGTTGGTGCGTAAAGATTTGGTCGATACATCAGTGACCGGCTCTGAAACCTGCTCGATTTTCACGTATACACATTTCTCAGGTGCTGGATAATTGGTGGAGAATAATCCTGGCGAGCAGTTTGGATGCGATACTCACGAAGCTAATTCCTCTACGGTTGTCACAACAGGATCTGTGGTTTTTCTTGTAAATGAGAACAACCACCGATTCAGACCATTTCCTGGGAATCTGTTCAATATCCCAGATTAGCCGGAGCAGTTTTGTTAACTCCGAAACCAAAGCTTCACCCCCATCCTTGAAAAAGACGAAGACAACCCATCCGGTCTAGCGAATTTGTACCTTTTTATCTTTGTAATTATCTCCGGTCTAACCTCCATTTCTAACGGAGAAGTGATATCCACCTGCATCGGTTCTCTTCAAGGTATATTTTGAAAGGTCCATTGTTGAAGTGGGCCAACTGAAGTGTCCCCTAAAGTGCTACACCCAACGGTCCGGACGACGATCCTGAGAGTGAATCAATGAGCTTTTGGATTCCCTTATCAACTCACTTACACCAAACCTCCATGGACTGGTATCTCTAATCAAACGGTAAAGGTTGTGAGTATTTCCGACAGATGTAGCTTTCTCCATTTCCCCAACATCTCAGAATCCAACATTGTTCACGGTCATTTCTTAGGATCCTGGTCAGTTGACGTCTCGGGGATTTGCAAACCTCATTGAATGTGGCATCCGGATGGAGGGATCTGCGAACATCCAACAGAACAATCGACGTTGAAGATATTCACCGTTTGTGAGACCTACTTGAACTGGAGTCCTGAGTGGCATTGGAAGTGGCATACAAGGCTTCCTTGATTTGTTGTCAGCGTTCATCTTGCTCCTGGACATCCGGCTACATCGATGACCACGTAGACAGTTCCGCCGGAAAAGCAGAACGTTGGTTATTGTCTAGAAGTAACTGTGCAGGATGGGTGGCTTTTGCGTTCGTGAGACCACGAATGAGACGTAAACGGAAGCGAGCGTGTACCAAGGCGTGATCTGAGTCCACGTACGTAGACCAAAATGACCGACAATTTTCAATTGATCCATGTCACCACCACCACCGATTTCCTAGGTCAAGACATCTCAGTCTCGAGGATACGCCCTATCCCACACAAGGTAGCGACAACTTGAGATTATCCTAAAACTGAGTATTCCAAATAGTTGCGCCAATTCTCTGTCCTCGTTAACTTCTATCACCACTTCATCCCCACTGCACCGAAATAATGCACACTCTCGCTGACTTTCTAGGTGGAGGCAAGCGGATATTCACATTTCCTGACGCGGCACATGTAGCATCAGCTTCCATCAACGAAGCCGTCGTCAACACAGCACTCCTTTCACTCATTTGGCATTAAGAACAAACACTTAAGACACGGCTGTCGGATCAGTGTTCCAGCAATTCGTCAACGACTAGTGCCAACTAATAGCCCTCTCCTCTAAGCGTCTACAACCTACAAAATCACATTTATCTAAGAACAATTAGCAATCAATTGCAAAAGAAAACTGTTTGGAAGCATCTGTCAAATATAGGAATCATTTCTCGAACTAGATAAACATATCCACATTCAACAACACTCGCGTCTGGTCCCAAGGGAAGTTCTGAGAACCACACATCCGAGTTAATCTATGTATTTGGAGATACGTTCTTCTGTTCAGACCAATTCACAGACTTATTATAACTTCGATTCTATACCCAGTGCTGTAGACATGGACCACTCATAAAATCATTGAAAGCTAATAGAAAGGGGCGTATATGTAGGAATGCGAAACGATGGAATATTTTACTTCATAAAATTATGACAACTTATTCAGATAGAGAAATCGAAACAATTTCAGTCACACAAGAAAATTGGGTCAGCATCAACGGCCCCAACAACGACGGTAACAAATTCCACGAACACAAACACGTACACACCATCTTCCGCGCCAACGTCGTCTAGTAATACTTGGCACCAAATCCGACGTCTCCCTCTCCGACTCAATCTCCGTCTCTGTCTCCTCATCTTTTGATTCATCCGGCTTCTTGTTTGCTACTTCCGCTGCTGATGCTGATGCTGCTTCAGCTGATTCCTCCTTTCCTATTCTTTTTCTTCTTTCTAGTCCAATTTCGTTCACTGTTCCTGTTCCTTCTTCCAACGGTTTCACGCCATCGTGTGATCGGCCGAACAAGAGGGCATCGATTTGTGAGGTGCATATTGCGAGTAGTAGAACGATGAGCAAATGTGAATGAATCATGATTCAGATTGATTTCTGGATTGTTGATTGTTGTTCTCACGATTTATCTGTCGCGTACAGTTGTCGTCTTTAGATCCTCCACTTGAATTGTTCTTTTCGGTTCTATTCTGTTCTGTTCAGCTCATTCCTCCATTTATATACACTCATGTGGTGTTGGGCAATCCAGAGATTTCAGTACTTTTTCTTTCTGTCAAAATCACGAGTTGTGAATAACAATTTGAATGAGCAATCATTTGACTTGATTTGTTCAGTGTGAGACGGAAGTGTGATTTCATTAGAATCGTGTGCACGATTTCCGGGTAAACTTAACAGGTATCTCGTTACACATGGATTCGGATTTCAACGGACTTGGTTCAAGAGAGTTTGAAGGGATCGTTCCAGAGATGATTTATTCTTATATGTTTCTATTCGACGTGCAGAATTTGAGAGGCGTGTTCCAAACTGCAAGATCTTCAACAATGAAATGATTTGCCAAATCTTCTCATGGTCAAATATTTTCTTAACAAGCGGTATGTGTCGAATACGGAGTTGTTTTTTGGTATTCCCAATCGGGTAAGTGCTTTACACACACCGAGTTTTGTAAAAGTAGAAATATTAGTAATCTGACAACAGTGTTCACAGGAATTCATAGTTTGTGATGGTCAGTTTGACAATAGTGTATTCACGTGGAACAACAGCCAGGTGTCTTTATGAGCTAGTCCAACAGGATTGCTCTAGGTGGCTAAGGAAAGAAATCCACCAAACCGTGACCAGTGCGATCTTAGACCATGCGCTCGATTCTAAGTACTAGCTACAGCGATCTGCTATTATGTCATTCGGGGATCTGCCTTAAGCAGAGTGATCGGGCACATCAAAAATCAACTGGAATTCGTCAACCAGCAATTTACCAGATGATGCAATTGATTACACCAGTATACAAAAATGAGTTCTTCCTCATACACGCAACATACTACACGACACCCGTGGTCCGTTCATTAGTTTTACTTACGTAGTCCTCAGTCCGAACCAATTCAATGCATCCGATCAGTTCGAGTATTTCAATTTGTAGACCAATTGAGCAAGCATTACAAACAGAAGAATATAATGTGAAGTGGAGAGAACTTGAGAGATAGAGAATATGGATGATTCACATGTATGGAATTCGGTGAAAGATTCATCAAGCTTAATGCGCACGTTTTGATTTTCATGTGAGATGCCACTGGACCTAATAGCTATGTGGAATTTACTCGACTCTTCTCATTCTGTGAGACATAAAATACAAAGAACCAAACAAAATGCAGCTGGAAAATCATTGTACACATCGATATGGGTGGGACCATATTTTTCGAAGAGAAACTTGTAATCAGTATGCTCTCTGCTGATTCTATCGTCCAATAATAATTCGAGCACAGCAACAATGTCCCATATTAGCTACTGACTGTAGACTTCAAAGTTAAATGCGCGATATGGAGTTGTCTTACTTCAAGCATATTGGCTTCATTCGACCATGAGTGGTCATGTTTGATAGATTCAACACCTATCTATCGCTTTCGACAATATACTTTCTCCTCACCTCTCCTGAACAGACTCCGTCGAGATAAGGAAACGACGTACAATCCTGACTGATATCTTACCCTTCAAATCCTATCCACTCCCATCAAAAATGAAGTGCCATGTCTGAATAGATCTCAGATCTGAATCATCCTCACTTCCTCTTATTCCCCTCCCCCCATAACTCAACTGCCATCAAATCAAACCCGTTACACCCGGTTCGGTCCTCAGTATTCTACAGCAGGTCAAGTGTCCTAAATCTAATGGCCTCATTTGCTATATACAATATTATTAGACGCGTGCTCTTTCAAACTTGCATTCTCTTTGGATAGTCTAATTATTCAGCCGAATGTGTTACAGATGAAGATGATGGCAAGCTTTCCTCAAACTGAGACAGTCAATTCGTGGTACAGCCAGTTCAGATGTCACAGCAGGAGACCAAGTAATTCCAATAATTAAACGCACGACAAATAAAACATTCACTTCAATTGACTCGAATGGTTTCCCATTCTAAATGGCCAGAGATGCGATCGTGTCAACGTCAGTCTAATGACCCAGATTTTCTATCATTCATGCATTAGAATGCCATTTGGGGTCGACGCTGGTGGTCCATTCAGACAGTCCAGGTGAACATGCTCACATGCATGTCTACTTCCAATGCCATAAGTAGCCAAAATAGAGATTTGAAACTGTTCAGTGAACTAGTGATCATTGATCACACTCTACTTAGTGGGTGAGAATTATCATGCAGTGCTGAGGAGAGGTGGGATACGGTTGAGTGGTGATGAGAAAAATTGTGGAATAAATCGTTCACTTCTGACACAAATGAATTATGATACCGCTTATTTCTTGCAGAGTGAAGTCGAGTGGGAAATGTCAACATCCCCAACGATTCCCAAACTTACTGGGATTGATATTTAACCGTAATCATAAGGTGGAGGTGAGAGAAAACTTGAGTCGTCTATGAGAGTGTTCCACTAGTCCTTCGGATGATGGGTGATATGCAGTTGTACAAATATGGTGAAATCGAAAGACATAAGTAAAACCAATAGAGAGTTTGAATTGAAACTGTGCACCTCTATCCGTCTTGATCGTGGAGGGGATATCAAACATAGGAATCAAAAGGTGTAAAGCCGTTTTGGAAAATATTTCACCGGAGTTGTCGGCTATTAGCACAGCAAAGGACCAAAGCGCAAAGCGATCTACACATGTGAGGAGAAAGCGGTATTCGTCAGTTTCTGGTAGTGGACCGACAATATCTTAGTGGATATGAGAAAAACATGCGTTGCCTGTGGGCATTTGGACGAAGGAGGAAAGTACATGCTGACGAATCTTGCTCCGTTGATGGTGTACACACCTTCTATACCAAACACGAACATCTCTTTTAATATTCGAGCAAACTTGTATGATGATGGGATGTGGAATGCAAATGCGTAAAATTCAAGCGACGAAGTGAATATGGAATAAGCGGAAGAGGGATGCCAGTGGAGACATAACAAGCAATTGTTCCGTATCCGTTGAGAACGGTGTGTCTTTTACCAGCAGGAAGGACGATGAGTGGTTGTAGTATCTCTGAACAGGGAACAACCCTGTGTGTGTGGGGAGAGGGGGAGAGAGGGAAAGAGAGAGAGAGAGAGAGAGAGAGAGAGAGAGAGAGAAGAGAGAGAGAGAGAGAGAGAGAGAGAGAGAGAGAGAGAGAGTAAATCGGAAAATCACCATGTCTAGGGAATTTCTAGAGCACCTGCATATAATGTAGTATCCAGGAACATTCAGGACAACGAAAATGCTCGTCGATGGACGAGAGAATGGTGTATGAATTAGTTTCATGTAGGAAGCAAATTGTTCATCTGAAGTTCTTCTAACTTGATGGCGTAAAACAGAGTCGACACCAAACAACACAAATGTCGTTCGATGGATAAAGGATAAATAACACAAATCAGTGCACTTAAGCAAATCAAAAAGAATGCGGACATTTTGATCTTACGTCCAGATAAAGGACTCGGAGTGATAGTAATGGAGAAGTCGTCGTACAATGGAAAGATGTTAACTATCCTAATGGATGAAACAAAGTTTAGACTGGACTCTCTCCTCCCCTTTCTCACAATACGATCCTCAAGAGCTAGGATGAGAGATCCTCACCGAATTGAACACGTCAATACAAGAAAATCTTATACCTGAATCGACTGGTAAATATTCACGACCAAAAGAAATCCAAACATCACAAGTGCATGGTTTGATGGGACTACATAGGGCAGATGCTCCAATGTGACTAATCCTAAGCCTCGTCAATTCATTCAAGTAAACTTTAGACAAACCATCAGGCCAATTGTTGAAACCAGTCAGAGTTACAATTGCAGTTCATGTCGTGAGAGACATCTTCGAAATGTGTCAGAAACAAAGACTTATTCGTGATGAATCTGAATTCCCTATTCACGAATATTCCGCTTCATGAAACTTCGCAAAATTAGTCAAAACATAGAAGCAAACAAACTGGTTGTTTGATTTCCTGTTGATGAGCTAGTACGGATTCTACTCGTGTGCACATCAAACGTGCACTTCCCTTTCCTCAACGAAGGATTCTGTCAAGTAGATGGGATGACTGTGGGAAATCACCTCGGGTCTATTTTGACGGATTTTTTTCTTGATTACCTGGAATATGAAATACAACGCGATTGAAAGTCAGTCTCCCGGAAAAATGCGTGGTCTAGAGAATATCCACATTTCACGTGTTTTGCACCTATTAAATACTAAATCGGTCTCATTCAAAAGTTGTTCCAAAAGACACGTGAAATATTTACAGAGGATGCATTAGTCAATGAGTATGAAAAACCAACTACAACGCTACAGCCTAATGGTTATCCAATACAGTTTATTCTGAAGTAGTATGTGGATAGAAGCCGTCAGTTACGGAGCCACAAAATGCTCGAATGTTGAAAGTCTTTCCATAATTATCACTTAAAGGAGGCTACATCAGCCAGCTAATTGGTAAGCCTTTGTATTCAGTCATCAAACGCAATTACTGTGCAGCTGGTGGGAATTCCTTTCAACATCTCAGCAGCATAGTTTTGATAAATGGCTCAATCTTCAGTCGTCAAAGCGGAGTGCAAAGGGAATCATCCCATGTAGGCCTCTTCACATGAAGCGTTCGTCTACAATCCCTCCAAGTGCGTGTCAAAACGCCGTTTGAATCGAGTGTCATGCTCCCCTTCCACCACCGTCGCAGGTAAAATTCCTATCCGAAGCTAGATCTTAAAGATGCATTTCTACAAATACCACTTGACGAAAAATCCGATGAGTTCTCAAAAATCAGTACTCCTTTTGGATTATTTCAGTATGACATTTTACATCTTGATCTCAGTGTGTCATTCGGGATTTTCCAAAATGCCATTGATTCTCCTATTTCTGATTTGCATGATGTCACCGATTATCAAGACGATATCACTGTTCACACACCAACCAGAGAATTACATCACAAACCTTTGTGCTTGTTGTTAAACAGTTCCGTACACACAGTGTTGCTAATAATCCTGACAAATGAATTTTTTCCAGCAACTCGTTTAAGATATTTGATAGACGAACATGGTTTTCGATCAAATCCTGGCCGTTTTTCTTCTTTATCTCATTCACCTTCACCTGTTTCCCTCAAAGAACTTCGTTTATTGTTGTATTATTCCACATACATTCCAGACTTTTATTCTAAAGCAGAACCCTTGTTTTACCTTTGTAAACAACTGCTCAATTTCCTCTCTACAAGTGCCATTTTACATGCATTTTCACCCCTCTACATCTTGGTATCAAAAAGAGGAAACCATTCGCCCGACTCAATTGTTGATAGCCTTAATTTAACAATGAGTTATACAAGTTTGGTAAAGGTTACAGTGACTGTGTGCACAAAATTCATTCCTAACCATCCAAGTGGACTGTGTGGCTTATACCATGCGAGGCCTGGCAGTGTGTTCACGCTGACTAATACAGACCACTTTTGAACAACTATTATGCCCCCGTCATCATTGATTCCTATTCTAAGTGGCCAGAGATTAATTTAATTAGGTCATCGAGTTCTGATTTCACTAGTATTGCGCTTCCCAAGACATGTAGCCGAGAAGGAGGAGTACCATATGCGTTGGTCACTGATAACGGATGATCAAGAGGTAAGAGATTGGTCGAAATTCACGGGTTTCCATTACCTCTTAACTGCTCCACGTCATCCGCAGTCAAATGCATTGCTGAGAATTTTCTGACACCAAATCCAAAAAAGCAGGAACATTCAGTAAGCTCGGGGGAACTGTTGACAATTGCCTAGGGCATTATCGCAATTCTATCAATTCAACTACGAACGGTTGTCCTGAGGCTGTTCAAGAGCCGTATAGTTCTCACTAATTTGTTCCAGCTCACGTCCTCGGAAACTGTTTACCACAGACGAAATGATGTGGCATCAACAATAGGTATTGCAATTAGGAAACTAGAGGATAGACTTTGCAAGATTTCGGATCATAATGACGATCCCATCCACAGAAGACATGTAGACCAGATTGTCTATTATCCTGTTTCACATTGTGATCTAGTTGGTTCTAATTCTGAACTTTCTGAATATTTTTCCAGATGCAAACCATCCCAGTACGAATTCCAGTGTAACGGAAAAAATCCGAAGGTCTGAATGTTTACAGAACAGGGAACACCGCGATTACAAAAACACGGAACTTCATTCAAGCTGCGACGGATATGGTGATTGTCAATGACAGTAATTCATGTTGTTTTATTGTATCTGCATGTACACGCACATCACGATTGCGCAGAGTGTAAGTTCGATTACTTGCACGTTCAACTGGTGTCCTTGTTCGTCTAGTGCGCATAGTTTGGACGGAAAATTTAGTGCGCTCATTATGAAGTTCAAGTACTCAAATGTAATTCCTAGTTAACACAGTAGTCACAAGTAAAGACCTAAGGCGGGAGATGTGAAATGTCAAGCTTCCTTCAATAAAAGCGGATATGTACGTGAGGAATCCACTTTGAATCTGCTGACATAACTACACCAAGATATTTATAACACTGGGTTACGTCCACGCTTCAATCTTCCATCATGGGTGTTGGGTAATTTCATTATGATGTGCATTTACCATTACCTGGAAACGATACTTCCACGAACTTCTTGGGATTGAGTGCTAAGTTTACGGTGCTGGACCATCCCGCTATAATAGAAAAAGACGGTTGTAGTGGATTGACATTAATTCTAAGTTCCAGGTAATTTTGGTAGTAAATCAAATGAATTAATTGCTTGGGCGAAAGATCTATCAAGTTCCTCGACATCATGCATTGGCACAGCAAGGTCGTAAAAATGATCCGAGCTCAGATAGGCCACCATGCCTTCCAGTGAATGAATATTGAGTGCATCATTCTGCCTTAAAGGCACCTTTCGGTCTGGGTGCTTTATTAGATTTTGGTGATTTCACTTACTAAATATCGTAGGTAGAAAATTGACATTACAGTGCCTGGAGTTACCCACGATGGTACGCCTCACAGCGTGAAAGAAAGATGGCTCGTTCGCGAAAAAGCAGTCCAGAAAAGTATTGTCTCTGGTGGAGTGAAAAAAATGGCTTTTTCTTTGCCACGCTAGAAAATGGGGTACTCAAAGTCACCATAGAAAGACTACCCAGTTACTGCCGGTATGTGGACGACATTTTCATTAGAATTGACAAATATGTTCACCTAGATGAACTAGTGGAGAAGTTTAACTAGGCTCACAGTGCGCTCTGTTTCACATCCGAAGTGCAATTAGAAAGCAAATTTCATTTTCTGGATGTAAAAACCTTATGAAAAGGGAAGATGAAAACCTCGTCCAGCGCATCTATCGTAAGCCAACATGGACAGACAAATACACACATTTTGCCAGTTTCGTCACTCTAAAATGCAAACAGAACCTAATCCGGTCCCTAGCATCTCGCATACGAAAGATCTGTTCCGAGGAAACACTGAACGAGGAATTAGATCACATAAGACAACCACTACCAAACAACGGGTACCCGAAATATTTCATTCAAGGGAACATTTTGGAAGTACCGAAGCAACCATTGATAATCACCACCAAGGAGGAAGAATTGCATATGCATCTGCCCTTCAAAGGAGATATTAAATGCGAACTACTAGTTCGGCGTCTATGGGATGCAATCACCCGTACATTTTCGGCCGCTACTCTACGCGCCCAATTCACTAGCCGGTCAATGATTTCTATGAATCTCAAAGACAAAATGCCTGTCCTTTCCTCCTTCATGTTAACCTATTCGTTTGTTTGCTCATGTTCGGCAAGCTATGTAGGCAAAACGACACGACAACTGTCCCAAAGAATCAAGGAACACAAACCAGCTTGGGTGAGGACAGGAACTAGAAGAACCGTAACTAGTGCAATCGTAGCGCACATTGCCGACACAGGGTATCAGGTGGACAACGAAGCCTTCAAGATAATTTACAAAAAGCGTGTGAATTCTTCGAAGATCGTTCGTCAAGTCACTTTGGGAAGAGTGGAAGCAGTAGCAATTAGGCTGTTAAATCCATCGCTTTGTTCACACAAGCTACTTGTCAAATCACTTCAGCTACCCTGGACGCGATCGGAAAATGAGAGACAAAATCAAGGTGACCTCGACCGTGACTTTTCAATCGTGTCAGGAAGCAGCCAACCCACCCCAGATGTACTTTCTACACCGAGTTTTCCCAACAACGTACAACCAACTTCCCACCCTGTTCCGAACCGCAAAACACCTACAATATTGATTAAACAACCTTAATTTGATGCTGTAAACACCCTCCCTTTTCTCCTGAAAATATGCATTCCGAGAACGAGTTTGTTCGCTATCGTGCCTTTTTCTATTATCCATTTCTCATATCTTTCCTATCAGCAACTGTTCACATGATTCTGCTGACTTTCTGAATTCGTTCGAACGGTTTTTGTCACATCAAACGATGTAATACACTCACATTTACACACGATCAAATGAGCGATGTGTGCATTTCTATGTTCGTCAATTTGTACGGTGTTTTTCAAGCCGTGAAACATTTTAGGGACTTGTTTAAGCTCATCTAGACTAATTTCCATACCGAGCTACTTTTACACTTGTCGGTAGACAAATTATCGAAAAATCCACTTGAACTGTGAGCGTCTGCCCAATTGCTTGGGCCTTATTTTGTGCATATTGATAAAATTCTCGCCAGTAAAAGTTGCCATGAAACCAAGATTATCGACGGATAAATATCAGCATATAGTCGATTCCTCTGAATTCTGAAGGGCTATGGAGCTAGTGGTCGAGATTGCTTCCTGATATACAGTAACAAGTTAATGTTAATAATACCAATACCGCGCGAATATATCGGACAATAGAAAAGAGATCTGTAGAGTTAGTGAAGGAATGAATGAAAATATGTACATGTACATGTCTGAAGCGAGGCACTGAAAAGGAATTTCTTTAGCTTATCAGCCTGTTTTACGTCTACACGCGACAGAAACAAACCTGTCCCATCAGCTGTGATGAGTGTGAGGACCGAATTCATGGAAACTGGTTCCGTTTATCATAGGCAACCTTCAGTAATCCACAAAATTGAGACAACTGAAGAAATGGGCACCAACTTGAGACCCAATCCTAATTTACATGTTGAAATGCTCACACTGAACTAAATCTCGGTCAACTGTCTGTGCTTTCCGTGTGTACTTATCTACTTACTACTGGGAGCCATCTCCAATGTGTTACCATTGCCGGTCTAAAGTTTGATTTTGACTCAGTAAACTGAACCAATTGAATTGTATTTGTATCCGAGCCGCCTGCATTTCCATGGGTTCAGTTGTTTGACCACTCCCACTGTGTCACACATTTCTTCCCTTCTTTCTACGACAATGTTATTCGATATTATCAATGTCTTTAAGTCGTATCCGTATTTTAGCCCACTCGATGACCTTATATGACCGCTCATCTATGAACCCTTTTTTCCACATATAATTCATTGTTGTTTTGGTTTTCATACCATCGTCCCTACTCACGTGTTTATTCTTGTCCATTCACGCTGTATTGCCAACAGAATGACATGTTTCTACGTCCGGCTAGTCTATATAATTATCTAGTTAGCTTTCTGTTTTGGCTTACCAATGATTCCCGGTATTATTGAACTTACGTAACTATTAACTGGTTTTTTGTGTTTATGTCTGTCTAGTCAAATTTACTTGTACACCTGTTTCCATGACCGACTGGTTAGATCTATGCACTCGTTCGTGGGGCCTTATCTTATCGTGTTGCTTACAGACCACTATTTTCCCTGTCTTTTTCGTTGTCGTTCAACGTTTATGCATTCGTAACACATGAGTCCTACCTAGTTCGCCGTCGGTTTAGTGAACGTTTGCGTTGTACATTTGTCCGTGCCATCATCGCCCTCCTTCACACCCACCCCGCCTATTTGTACCCCATGACTTGAGCTGCCATCCGACCGCTGATCGTAATTGGTCATTCTTCTCCATCTGTCTCAGATAATTTCCTTCCTCTATGTTTACTATTCGGCTTTACTCTGGACCATTCCCGTGTGCGCTTGGCGCCCTCTTTGGACGGGAGATTTGTTCTCCATTAGTTAGTCTGTACATTGTGGCAGGATTGCCTATAAATGGAGGTATGCATTCCTTAGAGCTTGGCTGCTATTCTTTTACAGTACACGTAGTTTACCAATTTCGGGTTATTTGACTAAGGGTTCGGGGTTCGCTTTTGACGAGTCACTCAGCCACAGGACCGGTGCAGTTATAGTTATTTGGCCCGAGTTACCTCTGAGCAAACATGCGCCGCGTTTTTCTGCCCGGTGCAACCCTTTTTTGAGGTAGAAACGAAAGAGAGCGTACCCATAACCTTCGATCCTGAAGCTCTGATAAATTATATCAAGGAGGAGATCTTGAGAATCTTGAAGGGATGACGTAAACGAGGTTAAATGAACAAAATTAAAGAGTAGGGATACCGTGATTATTGCTAATGAACTGCGAATTTGTTTGGTCAACCGTATCACACATTCCTCGTACTTTGCATTTCCGCTGGGTGCAGTTCGGATGTGGCTCCGTTAATTTGTGTTCTATTTTTGGACAAAATCCCACTTCTTCTTTGGAACTCTATTGCAAGCATCCACTGTGTTGTGTACTCCTGGCGTCATTCCGACAAGCAGCAGATACTCATAACCACGTATATATGACCCACCAACATTCAACAGGTCATATCGACTAACACCATTGATGTTGTAGATGGCCAACTTACCGTAACATGATGGGCTTTGCCGCCAAAAGCAACCAGTAGATTTATAAGAGGTGAACACACTTCAGATTGTATGACTATGTCGAATTTATTATTGACAGAAGAGCCTGAATATCATAGATAGAGGAATATTCCGTTGCATTTTTCCCAATTCGGAGATCATCACGACGATCAGAAGTTGAACCGGCGACCTTCCGCTTATCGGGCAGATGCTTTACTAGCTGAGCTATCGCAGTGCGGTCAGTCCGGACGATCGAAATCACTCCACATGGAAATAATTTCCCCTCAAAACAATATTAATCACGTTGTGATTGGGTTCAAAAAATTGAAATGCGCCATTGTTGTTTTCACTTTCGCCGAGCAGATGGGGAGGGGACGATATTTCATGGTTGGATCGGTGGTGGTCATAAGGTCACCATGGTGAGCATTGAACCATTCTGTCCCGTGTTCCACCTCTGAAGGATCCCAGTTACATATTGGCTGTTGTATAGGATTATCCTCCCGTTGTTGAGTGACTAGCGAATGGACGAACCCCATGTCTCACAGCAGAAAGCACTAACTTGCTCTACTAAATGTACTGTACTAGGAATCATCAAACAATAGTAATAAAAATAACATACCGATTCAAATGGTTTGTAAGATTGCGAAACCTTACTTCTCGGTTTCCTTAATAAACGCGTTCTTTGGTCCTTCGTACTGCGTGGACCACCTGCACGTTACTCTAATGCTCGGCACTGCATGAATACGTTAACCAGAACAGTATACTTCCCGATCCGTGAGAACGAGAAGGCGATTGGAAGAGATAGTGGTTGGAGTGTATTTGGGAGCATCCGTGAGAGCGTGCGCAAGATCGAAGATCAAATGGGAACCGCACTTGGCAGTCACTGTTCAATTAAACAATAAACATGTTAAAAGCATGAACGAAGATGGTTGTCGCTATTGGTTCACAAAGAAAGTCCTTATTTATGGGAAGCACCTTGATCAGTGAACGAACACAATAGATATAACTGCTTCAGGGAACACACACAATAGTGGTGAAGGACAAACGAACAGTATGGCTGTGATAACATGGGCTGACTGTGTGTTGTTTGTCTGCTTGCAGTAAGGAAAATTGATTTCTGACAATTGAAAAACACATTTTTGACTACTCTGCTTGTGGACGGTTGGACGGACGTTTAGCTCCCTTAGCTAGTATCACGTCTGGTGTCACTCCCAAACATAAACGCGAAAGACATTGTTTCAATAGAAACCGTCCTTCACCTATTCCACTAACTTTTACCTTCTTTTGACACTCGTCGGAACTTTTGGCTTGTTGTCCGTTCCATAGACCATTCTCGTGATCTAGTTAATACCTGATATCCAGAGTACTAAAGGTGCACGCAGGGATACATTGGGGGAGAAGGGTACCTTAAATGACAAAATCTGCTCTATAGGAGGAAATAAGGCCAACAAAAGCGTCCCGGACAGAAACCCGTTAACATCAATCAACGTTTATCATAGCCAGCACGGTAAGATCATATGACTCAGTTGGGGTGGGAAAAAAGATTATCACACGGGAGTACAGACGGGAGTGTGATGGGTCGGCTTGGAAACTAGTGCTCTAAGCGCACGAGGAACAAATGATATAGTTGGTAAATGCAAGAGAGTGAAATTCTTGTGAATAATGTAGGATCCGGACTAAACCAGTGTAAAGGTGATCGAGCTGAATATTCTTTTCCAATCTTGGTAAATCTTTACACCGTGTTTACAGTTACAGTAGGCAAGACATGGTGATTTTCCGAATTACTCTCTCTCTCTCTCTCCCTCCCTCTCTCCTTCTCTCTCTCTCTCTTTCTCTCTCTCTCTCTCCCTCCCTCCCTTCTTCTCTCTCTCTCTCTCTCTCTCTCTCTCACACACACACACAGAGATGCACCATGTTCAAAGATCCTACAACCACTAACCAAACTTCTGAATAGAAGACTGTGAACGTTCTCAATGACTCCCGAAGCTAAATTGACATTCCAAGCAGCCAAGCAGGTGTTGTTCAAAGTTGCCGCGCTCGCACACTCAAGTAATGATGGCAACGCTATTCTCCTATTGTGGACAAACGCTTTCCAAAACAGCCGTTGTCATTTTTCTCTCCAAAAAGTGCAACCACCACAGACTCGTTACAGAACCTTCGATCGTGAATCGCTTGCAATCTACGTTGCAGTAGAACACCTTCGACACATTTTGGAAGGTAGAAGCTTTATCGTTTACTCCCATCGTAAGCCTTTGACTGGTGCGTTGGCTTCAAGTATCGACTGCTATCCACTCAAGAAAATTGGATACCTCGCTAAAATATCCCAGTATACCACAGATATAAGCTATACACAAGGATCCAGTAACGTTGCCGCTGATGTCAGCTGTCGCCCAGGTATCCATCGACTAATCAACCTAGCAGTATCCAGCTGGTCCGCGATAGCACAGGCTGAAAAGAATGAGCAAGAAATATGGAACAAGGGCTCATCGTCCTTCCTGCTGGTAAAAGACACACCGTTCTCAACGGATACGGAACAATTGCTTGTTATGTCTCCACTGGCATCCCTCTTCCGCTTATTCCATATTCACTTCGTCGCTTGAATTTTACGCATTTGCATTCCACATCCCATCATCATACAAGTTTGCTCGAATATTAAAAGAGATGTTCGTGTTTGGTATAGAAGGTGTGTACACCATCAACGGAGCAAGATTCGTCAGCATGTACTTTCCTCCTTCGTCCAAATGCCCACAGGCAACGCATGTTTTTCTCATATCCACTAAGATATTGTCGGTCCACTACCAGAAACTGACGAATACCGCTTTCTCCTCACATGTGTAGATCACTTTGCGCTTTGGTCCTTTGCTGTGCTAATAGCCGACAACTCCGGTGAAATATTTTCCAAAACGGCTTTACACCTTTTGATTCCTATGTTTGATATCCCCTCCACGATCACGACGGATAGAGGTGCACAGTTTCAATTCAAACTCTCTATTGGTTTTACTTATGTCTTTCGATTTCACCATATTTGTACAACTGCATATCACCCATCATCCGAAGGACTAGTGGAACACTCTCATAGACGACTCAAGGTTTCTCTCACCTCCACCTTATGATTACGGTTAAATATCAATCCCAGTAAGTTTGGGAATCGTTGGGGATGTTGACATTTCCCACTCGACTTCACTCTGCAAGAAATAAGCGGTATCATAATTCATTTGTGTCAGAAGTGAACGATTTATTCCACAATTTTTCTCGTCACCACTCAACTGTATCCCACCTCTCCTCAGCACTGCATGATAATTCTCACCCACTAAGTAGAGTGTGATCAATGATCACTAGTTCACTGAACAGTTTCAAATCTCTGTTTTGGCTACTTATGGCATTGGAAGTAGACATGCATGTGAGCATGTTCACCTGGACTGTCTGAATGGACCACCAGCGTCGACCCCAAATGGCATTCTAATGCATGAATGATAGAAAATCTGGGTCATTAGACTGACGTTGACACGATCGCATCTCTGGCCATTTAGAATGGGAAACCATTCGAGTCAATTGAAGTGAATGTTTTATTTGTCGTGCGTTTAACTATTGGAATTACTTGGTCTCCTGCTGTGACATCTGAACTGGCTGTACCACGAATTGACTGTCTCAGTTTGAGGAAAGATTGCCATCATCTTCATCTGTAACACATTCGGCTGAATAATTACACTATTCAAAGAGAATGCAAGTTTGAAAGAGCACGCGTCTAATAATATTGTATATAGCAAATGAGGCCATTAGATTTAGGACACTTGACCTGCTGTAGAATACTGAGGACCGAACCGGGTGTAACGGGTTTGATTTGATGGCAGTTGAGTTATGGGGGGAGGGGAATAAGAGGAAGTGAGGATGATTCAGATCTGAGATCTATTCAGACATGGCACTTCATTTTTGATGGGAGTGGATAGGATTTGAAGGGTAAGATATCAGTCAGGATTGTACGTCGTTTCCTTATCTCGACGGAGTCTGTTCAGGAGAGGTGAGGAGAAAGTATATTGTCGAAAGCGATAGATAGGTGTTGAATCTATCAAACATGACCACTCATGGTCGAATGAAGCCAATATGCTTGAAGTAAGACAACTCCATATCGCGCATTTAACTTTGAAGTCTACAGTCAGTAGCTAATATGGGACATTGTTGCTGTGCTCGAATTATTATTGGACGATAGAATCAGCAGAGAGCATACTGATTACAAGTTTCTCTTCGAAAAATATGGTCCCACCCATCTCGATGTGTACAATGATTTCCAGCTGCATGTTGTTTGGTTCTTTGTATTTTATGTCTCACAGAATGAGAAGAGTCGAGTAAATTCCACATAGCTATTAGGTCCAGTGGCATCTCACATGAAAATCAAAACGTGCGCATTAAGCTTGATGAATCTTTCACCGAATTCCATACATGTGAATCATCCATATTCTCTATCTCTCAAGTTCTCTCCACTTCACATTATATTCTTCTGTTTGTAATGCTTGCTCAATTGGTCTACAAATTGAAATACTCGAACTGATCGGATGCATTGAATTGGTTCGGACTGAGGACTACGTAAGTAAAACTAATGAACGGACCACGGGTGTCGTGTAGTATGTTGCGTGTATGAGGAAGAACTCATTTTTGTATACTGGTGTAATCAATTGCATCATCTGGTAAATTACTGGTTGACGAATTCCAGTTGATTTTTGATGTGCCCGATCACTCTGCTTAAGGCAGATCCCCGAATGACATAATAGCAGATCGCTGTAGCTAGTACTTAGAATCGAGCGCATGGTCTAAGATCGCACTGGTCACGGTTTGGTGGATTTCTTTCCTGAGCCACCTAGAGCAATCCTGTTGGACTAGCTCATAAAGACACCTGGCTGTTCTTCCACGTGAATACACTATTGTCAAACTGACCATCACAAACTATGAATTCCTGTGAACACTGTTGTCAGATTACTAATATTTCTACTTTTACAAAACTCGGTGCGTGTAAAGCACTTACCCGATTAGGAATACCAAAATGACAACTCTGTGATTGCCACATACCGCTTGTTAAGAAAATATTTGACCATGAGAAGATTTGGCAAACCATTTCATTGTTGAAGATCTTGCAGTTTGGAACACGCCTCTCAAATTCTGCACGTCGAATAGAAACATATAAGAATAAATCATCTCTGGAACGATCCCTTCAAACTCTCTTGAACCAAGTCCGTTGAAATCCGAATTCGTGTGTAACGAGATACCTGTTAAGTTTACCCGGAAATCGTGCACACGATTCTAATGAAATCACACTTCCGTCTCACACTGAACAAATCAAGTCAAATGATTGCTCATTCAAATTGTTATTCACAACTCGTGATTTTGACAGAAAGAAAAAGTACTGAAATCTCTGGATTGCCCCAACACCACATGAGTGTATATAAATGGAGGAATGAATTGAACAGAACAGAACAGAACAGAACAATTCAAGTGGAGGATCTAAAGACGACAACTGTACGCGACAGATAAATCGTGAGAACAACAATCAACAATCCAGAAATCAATCTGAATCATGATTCATTCACATTTGCTCATCGTTCTACTACTCGCAATATGCACCTCACAAATCGATGCCCTCTTGTTCGGCCGATCACACGATGACGTGAAACCGTTGGAAGAAGGAACAGGAACAGTGAACGAAATTGGACTAGAAAGAAGAAAAAGAATAGGAAAGGAGGAATCAGCTGAAGCAGCATCAGCATCAGCAGCGGAAGTAGCAAACAAGAAGCCGGATGAATCAAAAGATGAGGAGACAGAGACGGAGATTGAGTCGGAGAGGGAGACGTCGGATTTGGTGCCAAGTATTACTAGACGACGTTGGCGCGGAAGATGGTGTGTACGTGTTTGTGTTCGTGGAATTTGTTACCGTCGTTGTTGGGGCCGTTGATGCTGACCCAATTTTCTTGTGTGACTGAAATTGTTTCGATTTCTCTATCTGAATAAGTTGTCATAATTTTATGAAATAAAATATTCCATCGTTTCGCATTCCTACATATACGCCCCTTTCTATTAGCTTTCAATGATTTTATGAGTGGTCCATGTCTACAGCACTGGGTATAGAATCGAAGTTATAATAAGTCTGTGAATTGGTCTGAACAGAAAAACGTATCTCCAATACATAGATGAACTCGGATATGTGGTTCTCAGAATGTCCTCTGGGACCAGACGCGAGTGTTGTTGAATGTGGATGTGTTTATCTAATTCGAGAAATGATTCCTATATTTGACAGATGCTTCCAAACAGTTCTCTTTTGCAATTGATTGCTAATTGTTCTTAGATAAATGTGATTTTGTAGGTTGTAGACGCTTAGAGGAGAGGGCTATTAGTTGGCACTAGTCGTTGACGAATTGCTGGAACACTGATCCGACAGCCGTGTCTTAAGTGTTTGTTCTTAATGCCAAATGAGTGAAAGGAGTGCTGTGTTGACGACGGCTTCGTTGATGGAAGCTGATGCTACATGTGCCGCGTCAGGAAATGTGAATATCCGCTTGCCTCCACTTAGAAAGTCAGCGAGAGTGTGCATTATTTCGGTGCAGTGGGGATGAAGTGGTGATAGAAGTTAACGAGGACAGAGAATTGGCGCAACTATTTGGAATACTCAGTTTTAGGATAATCCATCCATCCATCCATCCAGCATGTAGATGTGCAACCAATTCCCGTAATCAATGCTTTAATGGCATCCAGAAGACCACGATTTCTTCACCCACCTGGTACTGCGGATTGTATCATTTCATTCGTTTTTGTGCTTACACCTCACACGAATGTGGAATTCGTGGTGGAATCGGGCACAAACAAAGCATCTGTCGTGGCTGTTCTAAACCATATACACACGACGGCACATCAACCAAACATCTCACTGCCCCATATCTAAACTTTTCCATGAATGCAATAGACTTCAAGTCCAGTCGGAAATATATTTCTATTAACAATAAGAACCTGTCATTTTTGATGCCACGTGGAATTGATTAGTTTATTCAACCACACACACACACACACACACACACACTCACACACACACACACACACACACACACACACTAACCCCTCAGTTCTGCGCTCTGGTTCCGGTTGTTAACTTCCTGCACCGTGAAGCAAAATGTAAAATGAATAAAAGCGTGAAGTGAAAAAGATCCAAGAAGCAAGCACTAGGTGGAAATCACGAAGACAACGAATGAGTTCGAATGCAGCTACGTCACTAACCGCGACATCTAGTCATATCACTTAATGAGTCTGATCATCTGGTAGGTGGTTGGAGTGGACCACAACCTGGATGTCTAACGCGTCCTATGTGGCCAAGTCCACTGGTCAAGATTTTCATACCTCGACCTACCTTGGAACCAATACCTGCCTCGGAGAACAGCATGATGCGAGGAATTCTGTCAGTGGGCATGCAAAACACAAGTCCGTAGCCACCCTAACCTGTTTAGATTCAGTACTTGATCCAGTGACTGACCTCTGGTTCCACCCAACACCTCACGCCTAACATCACCATTTCTATTGCAGTGTTCCCACCATATTCGGGCAATGCTACCGATACATCGGTGCTCAAACACCGACAGTGTTCGCCCATCTTCTATCCTTAATGAACATGTTTCTAAGTAGTATGATAGGACAGATCTAACCACCACAATATAGACTCAACTAATGACAGACAATCAGATGTCATCCCGGCGAAACAAATGAATGAAGTTAGCAATAGCCAAATGTGTCTTTTGTACACGCGATGACACTTCGTCCAATATTTGTCCATCTGATGAGATGTAATTGCCCAGGGAACAAAATTTATCCCCTATAACCAAAGCTTCCCCGTTAACACAAGGATTGTCGTGTGACCAATGCAGTCCTGCAGCAACATTTTACACTTTGAAGGCTCAAAACGTTTTTCAAACATTGCCTCTCTGTTGTTTAGGTAATCTAGAAAAGCTTGCAACTTACCTGGATCTTCACTCAGAAGAACAATATCGTCCGCACATTCCAAGTCTGACAATTTACTGCTTGAGCAAACATCGATACGGCAATTCCCACATGAGGATGGGGCTATCTGAAGGATCAATTCAATTACAAAATTGAAGACGAAGGGCGGAAGAGGACAACCCTGATGAACCCCATTTTCTGTGATGAAGTCGGGTGAAAGATCATAGAAAGCGCGCGCATTGAAAAAAAAGAAATAAAATCCCGTGACACACCCTTCAATGAGAGAAAGCGCCAGAGAACTATGCTGTCGACTAAGTCGAACCTCGCTTTCAGATCAAGGAAAGACAGAGATTGTGGACCTACGGAAGATATGTCTGTGATCTGGGATTTGTTGGTGCGTAAAGATTTGGTCGATACATCAGTGACCGGCTCTGAAACCTGCTCGATTTTCACGTATACACATTTCTCAGGTGCTGGATAATTGGTGGAGAATAATCCTGGCGAGCAGTTTGGATGCGATACTCACGAAGCTAATTCCTCTACGGTTGTCACAACAGGATCTATGGTTTTTCTTGTAAATGAGAACAACCACCGATTCAGACCATTTCCTGGGAATCTGTTCAATATCCCAGATTAGCCGGAGCAGTTTTGTTAACTCCGAAACCAAAGCTTCACCCCCATCCTTGAAAAAGACGAAGACAACCCATCAGGTCTAGCGAATTTGTACCTTTTTATCTTTGTAATTATCTCCGGTCTAACCTCCATTTCTAACGGAGAAGTGATATCCACCTGCATCGGTTCTCTTCAAGGTATATTTTGAAAGGTCCATTGTTGAAGTGGGCCAACTGAAGTGTCCCCTAAAGTGCTACACCCAATGGTCCAGACGACGATCCTGAGAGTGAATCAATGAGCTTTTGGATTCCCTTATCAACTCACTTACACCAAACCTCCATGGACTGGTATCTCTAATCAAACGGTAAAGGTTGTGAGTATTTCCGACAGATGTAGCTTTCTCCATTTCCCCAACATCTCAGAATCCAACATTGTTCACGGTCATTTCTTAGGATCCTGGTCAGTTGACGTCTCGGGGATTTGCAAACCTCATTGAATGTGGCATCCGGATGGAGGGATCTGCGAACATCCAACAGAACAATCGACGTTGAAGATATTCACCGTTTGTGAGACCTACTTGAACTGGAGTCCTGAGTGGCATTGGAAGTGGCATACGAGGCTTCCTTGATTTGTTGTCAGCGTTCATCTTGCTCCTGGACATCCGGCTACATCGATGACCACGTAGACAGTTCCGCCGGAAAAGCAGAACGTTGGTTATTGTCTAGAAGTAACTGTGCAGGATGGGTGGCTTTTGCGTTCGTGAGACCACGAATGAGACGTAAACGGAAGCGAGCGTGTACCAAGGCGTGATCAGAGTCCACGTACGTAGACCAAAATGACCGACAATTTTCAATTGATCCATGTCACCACCACCACCACCACCACCACCACCGATTTCCTAGGTCAAGACATCTCAGTCTCGAGGATACGCCCTATCCCACACAAGGTAGCGACAACTTGAGATTATCCTAAAACTGAGTATTCCAAATAGTTGCGCCAATTCTCTGTCCTCGTTAACTTCTATCACCACTTCATCCCCACTGCACCGAAATAATGCACACTCTCGCTGACTTTCTAAGTGGAGGCAAGCGGATATTCACATTTCCTGACGCGGCACATGTAGCATCAGCTTCCATCAACGAAGCCGTCGTCAACACAGCACTCCTTTCACTCATTTGGCATTAAGAACAAACACTTAAGACACGGCTGTCGGATCAGTGTTCCAGCAATTCGTCAACGACTAGTGCCAACTAATAGCCCTCTCCTCTAAGCGTCTACAACCTACAAAATCACATTTATCTAAGAACAATTAGCAATCAATTGCAAAAGAGAACTGTTTGGAAGCATCTGTCAAATATAGGAATCATTTCTCGAATTAGATAAACACATCCACATTCAACAACACTCGCGTCTGGTCCCAGAGGACATTCTGAGAACCACATATCCGAGTTCATCTATGTATTGGAGATACGTTTTTCTGTTCAGACCAATTCACAGACTTATTATAACTTCGATTCTATACCCAGTGCTGTAGACATGGACCACTCATAAAATCATTGAAAGCTAATAGAAAGGGGCGTATATGTAGGAATGCGAAACGATGGAATATTTTATTTCATAAAATTATGACAACTTATTCAGATAGAGAAATCGAAACAATTTCAGTCACACAAGAAAATTGGGTCAGCATCAACGGCCCCAACAACGACGGTAACAAATTCCACGAACACAAACACGTACACACCATCTTCCGCGCCAACGTCGTCTAGTAATACTTGGCACCAAATCCGACGTCTCCCTCTCCGACTCAATCTCCGTCTCTGTCTCCTCATCTTTTGATTCATCCGGCTTCTTGTTTGCTACTTCCGCTGCTGATGCTGATGCTGCTTCAGCTGATTCCTCCTTTCCTATTCTTTTTCTTCTTTCTAGTCCAATTTCGTTCACTGTTCCTGTTCCTTCTTCCAACGGTTTCACGTCATCGTGTGATCGGCCGAACAAGAGGGCATCGATTTGTGAGGTGCATATTGCGAGTAGTAGAACGATGAGCAAATGTGAATGAATCATGATTCAGATTGATTTCTGGATTGTTGATTGTTGTTCTCACGATTTATCTGTCGCGTACAGTTGTCGTCTTTAGATCCTCCACTTGAATTGTTCTGTTCTGTTCTGTTCTGTTCAATTCATTCCTCCATTTATATACACTCATGTGGTGTTGGGGCAATCCAGAGATTTCAGTACTTTTTCTTTCTGTCAAAATCACGAGTTGTGAATAACAATTTGAATGAGCAATCATTTGACTTGATTTGTTCAGTGTGAGACGGAAGTGTGATTTCATTAGAATCGTGTGCACGATTTCCGGGTAAACTTAACAGGTATCTCGTTACACACGAATTCGGATTTCAACGGACTTGGTTCAAGAGAGTTTGAAGGGATCGTTCCAGAGATGATTTATTCTTATATGTTTCTATTCGACGTGCAGAATTTGAGAGGCGTGTTCCAAACTGCAAGATCTTCAACAATGAAATGATTTGCCAAATCTTCTCATGGTCAAATATTTTCTTAACAAGCGGTATGTGGCAATCACAGAGTTGTCATTTTGGTATTCCTAATCGGGTAAGTGCTTTACACGCACCGAGTTTTGTAAAAGTAGAAATATTAGTAATCTGACAACAGTGTTCACAGGAATTCATAGTTTGTGATGGTCAGTTTGACAATAGTGTATTCACGTGGAAGAACAGCCAGGTGTCTTTATGAGCTAGTCCAACAGGATTGCTCTAGGTGGCTCAGGAAAGAAATCCACCAAACCGTGACCAGTGCGATCTTAGACCATGCGCTCGATTCTAAGTACTAGCTACAGCGATCTGCTATTATGTCATTCGGGGATCTGCCTTAAGCAGAGTGATCGGGCACATCAAAAATCAACTGGAATTCGTCAACCAGTAATTTACCAGATGATGCAATTGATTACACCAGTATACAAAAATGAGTTCTTCCTCATACACGCAACATACTACACGACACCCGTGGTCCGTTCATTAGTTTTACTTACGTAGTCCTCAGTCCGAACCAATTCAATGCATCCGATCAGTTCGAGTATTTCAATTTGTAGACCAATTGAGCAAGCATTACAAACAGAAGAATATAATGTGAAGTGGAGAGAACTTGAGAGATAGAGAATATGGATGATTCACATGTATGGAATTCGGTGATATATTCATCAAGCTTAATGCGCACGTTTTGATTTTCATGTGAGATGCCACTGGACCTAATAGCTATGTGGAATTTACTCGGCTCTTCTCATTCTGTGAGACATAAAATACAAAGAACCAAACAACATGCAGCTGGAAATCATTGTACACATCGAGATGGGTGGGACCATATTTTTCGAAGAGAAACTTGTAATCAGTATGCTCTCTGCTGATCCTATCGTCCAATAATAATTCGAGCACAGCAACAATGTCCCATATTAGCTACTGACTGTAGACTTCAAAGTTAAATGCGCGATATGGAGTTGTCTTACTTCAAGCATATTGGCTTCATTCGACCATGAGTGGTCATGTTTGATAGATTCAACACCTATCTATCGCTTTCGACAATATACTTTCTCCTCACCTCTCCTGAACAGACTCCGTCGAGATAAGGAAACGACGTACAATCCTGACTGATATCTTACCCTTCAAATCCTATCCACTCCCATCAAAAATGAAGTGCCATGTCTGAATAGATCTCAGATCTGAATCATCCTCACTTCCTCTTATTCCCCTCCCCCCATAACTCAACTGCCATCAAATCAAACCCGTTACACCCGGTTCGGTCCTCAGTATTCTACAGCAGGTCAAGTGTCCTAAATCTAATGGCCTCATTTGCTATATACAATATTATTAGACGCGTGCTCTTTCAAACTTGCATTCTCTTTGAATAGTGTAATTATTCAGCCGAATGTGTTACAGATGAAGATGATGGCAATCTTTCCTCAAACTGAGACAGTCAATTCGTGGTACAGCCAGTTCAGATGTCACAGCAGGAGACCAAGTAATTCCAATAGTTAAACGCACGACAAATAAAACATTCACTTCAATTGACTCGAATGGTTTCCCATTCTAAATGGCCAGAGATGCGATCGTGTCAACGTCAGTCTAATGACCCAGATTTTCTATCATTCATGCATTAGAATGCCATTTGGGGTCGACGCTGGTGGTCCATTCAGACAGTCCAGGTGAACATGCTCACATGCATGTCTACTTCCAATGCCATAAGTAGCCAAAACAGAGATTTGAAACTGTTCAGTGAACTAGTGATCATTGATCACACTCTACTTAGTGGGTGAGAATTATCATGCAGTGCTGAGGAGAGGTGGGATACAGTTGAGTGGTGACGAGAAAAATTGTGGAATAAATCGTTCACTTCTGACACAAATGAATTATGATACCGCTTATTTCTTGCAGAGTGAAGTCGAGTGGGAAATGTCAACATCCCCAACGATTCCCAAACTTACTGGGATTGATATTTAACCGTAATCATAAGGTGGAGGTGAGAGAAACCTTGAGTCGTCTATGAGAGTGTTCCACTAGTCCTTCGGATGATGGGTGATATGCAGTTGTACAAATATGGTGAAATCGAAAGACATAAGTAAAACCAATAGAGAGTTTGAATTGAAACTGTGCACCTCTATCCGTCGTGATCGTGGAGGGGATATCAAACATAGGAATCAAAAGGTGTAAAGCCGTTTTGGAAAATATTTCACCGGAGTTGTCGGCTATTAGCACAGCAAAGGACCAAAGCGCAAAGTGATCTACACATGTGAGGAGAAAGCGGTATTCGTCAGTTTCTGGTAGTGGACCGACAATATCTTAGTGGATATGAGAAAAACATGCGTTGCCTGTGGGCATTTGGACGAAGGAGGAAAGTACATGCTGACGAATCTTGCTCCGTTGATGGTGTACACACCTTCTATACCAAACACGAACATCTCTTTTAATATTCGAGCAAACTTGTATGATGATGGGATGTGGAATGCAAATGCGTAAAATTCAAGCGACGAAGTGAATATGGAATAAGCGGAAGAGGGATGCCAGTGGAGACATAACAAGCAATTGTTCCGTATCCGTTGAGAACGGTGTGTCTTTTACCAGCAGGAAGGACGATGAGCCCTTGTTCCATATTTCTTGCTCATTCTTTTCAGCCTGTGCTATCGCGGACCAACTGGATACTGCTAGGTTGATTAGTCGATGGATACCTGGGCGACAGCTGACATCAGCGGCAACGTTACTGGATCCTTGTGTATAGCTTATATCTGTGGTATACTGGGATATTTTAGCGAGGTATCCAATTTTCTTGAGTGGATAGCAGTCGATACTTGAAGCCAACGCACCAGTCAAAGGCTTACGATGGGAGTAAACGATAAAGCTTCTACCTTCCAAAATGTGTCGAAGGTGTTCTACTGCAACGTAGATTGCAAGCGATTCACGATCGAAGGTTCTGTAACGAGTCTGTGGTGGTTGCACTTTTTGGAGAGAAAAATGACAACGGCTGTTTTGGAAAGCGTTTGTCCACAATAGGAGAATAGCGTTGCCATCATTACTTGAGTGTGCGAGCGCGGCAACTTTGAACAACACCTGCTTGGCTGCTTGGAATGTCAATTTAGCTTCGGGAGTCATTGAGAACGTTCACAGTCTTCTATTCAGAAGTTTGGTTAGTGGTTGTAGGATCTTTGAACATGGTGCATCTCTGTGTGTGTGTGAGAGAGAGAGAGAGAGAGAGAGAGAGAAGAAGGGAGGGAGGGAGAGAGAGAGAGAGAAAGAGAGAGAGAGAGAAGGAGAGAGGGAGGGAGAGAGAGAGAGAGAGTAATTCGGAAAATCACCATGTCTTGCCTACTGTAACTGTAAACACGGTGTAAAGATTTACCAAGATTGGAAAAGAATATTCAGCTCGATCACCTTTACACTGGTTTAGTCCGGATCCTACATTATTCACAAGAATTTCACTCTCTTGCATTTACCAACTATATCATTTGTTCCTCGTGCGCTTAGAGCACTAGTTTCCAAGCCGACCCATCACACTCCCGTCTGTACTCCCGTGTGATAATCTTTTTTCCCACCCCAACTGAGTCATATGATCTTACCGTGCTGGCTATGATAAACGTTGATTGATGTTAACGGGTTTCTGTCCGGGACGCTTTTGTTGGCCTTATTTCCTCCTATAGAGCAGATTTTGTCATTTAAGGTACCCTTCTCCCCCAATGTATCCCTGCGTGCACCTTTAGTACTCTGGATATCAGGTATTAACTAGATCACGAGAATGGTCTATGGAACGGACAACAAGCCAAAAGTTCCGACGAGTGTCAAAAGAAGGTAAAAGTTAGTGGAATAGGTGAAGGACAGTTTCTATTGAAACAATGTCTTTCGCGTTTATGTTTGGGAGTGACACCAGACGTGATACTAGCTAAGGGAGCTAAACGTCCGTCCAACCGTCCACAAGCAGAGTAGTCAAAAATGTGTTTTTCAATTGTCAGAAATCAATTTTCCTTACTGCAAGCAGACAAACAACACACAGTCAGCCCATGTTATCACAGCCATACTGTTCGTTTGTCCTTCACCACTATTGTGTGTGTTCCCTGAAGCAGTTATATCTATTGTGTTCGTTCACTGATCAAGGTGCTTCCCATAAATAAGGACTTTCTTTGTGAACCAATAGCGGCAGCCATCTTCGTTCATGCTTTTAACATGTTTATTGTTTAATTGAACAGTGACTGCCAAGTGCGGTTCCCATTTGATCTTCGATCTTGCGCACGCTCTCACGGATGCTCCCAAATACACTCCAACCACTATCTCTTCCAATCGCCTTCTCGTTCTCACGGATCGGGAAGTATACTGTTCTGGTTAACGTATTCATGCAGTGCCGAGCATTAGAGTAACGTGCAGGTGGTCCACGCAGTACGAAGGACCAAAGAACGCGTTTATTAAGGAAACCGAGAAGTAAGGTTTCGCAATCTTACAAACCATTTGAATCGGTATGTTATTTTTATTACTATTGTTTGATGATTCCTAGTACAGTACATTTAGTAGAGCAAGTTAGTGCTTTCTGCTGTGAGACATGGGGTTCGTCCATTCGCTAGTCACTCAACAACGGGAGGATAATCCTATACAACAGCCAATATGTAACTGGGATCCTTCAGAGGTGGAACACGGGACAGAATGGTTCAATGCTCACCATGGTGACCTTATGACCACCACCGATCCAACCATGAAATATCGTCCCCTCCCCATCTGCTCGGCGAAAGTGAAAACAACAATGGCGCATTTCAATTTTTTGAACCCAATCACAACGTGATTAATATTGTTTTGAGGGGAAATTATTTCCATGTGGAGTGATTTCGATCGTCCGGACTGACCGCACTGCGATAGCTCAGCTAGTAAAGCATCTGCTCGATAAGCGGAAGGTCGCCGGTTCAACTTCTGATCGTCGTGATGATCTCCGAATTGGGAAAAATGCAACGGAATATTCCTCTATCTATGATATTCAGGCTCTTCTGTCAATAATAAATTCGACATAGTCATACAATCTGAAGTGTGTTCACCTCTTATAAATCTACTGGTTGCTTTTGGCGGCAAAGCCCATCATGTTACGGTAAGTTGGCCATCTACAACATCAATGGTGTTAGTCGATATGACCTGTTGAATGTTGGTGGGTCATATATACGTGGTTATGAGTATCTGCTGCTTGTCGGAATGACGCCAGGAGTACACAACACAGTGGATGCTTGCAATAGAGTTCCAAAGAAGAAGTGGGATTTTGTCCAAAAATAGAACACAAATTAACGGAGCCACATTCGAACTGCACCCAGCGGAAATGCAAAGTACGAGGAATGTGTGATACGGTTGAACAAACAAATTCGCAGTTCAATAACAATAATCACGGTATCCCTACTCTTTAATTTTGTTCATTTAACCTCGTTTACGTCATCCCTTCAAGATTCTCAAGATCTCCTCCTTGATATAATTTATCAGAGCTTCAGGATCGAAGGTTATGGGTACGCTCTCTTTCGTTTCTACCTCAAAAAAGGGTTGCACCGGGCAGAAAAACGCGGCGCATGTTTGCTCAGAGGTAACTCGGGCCAAATAACTATAACTGCACCGGTCCTGTGGCTGAGTGACTCGTCAAAAGCGAACCCCGAACCCTTAGTCAAATAACCCGAAATTGGTAAACTACGTGTACTGTAAAAGAATAGCAGCCAAGCTCTAAGGAATGCATACCTCCATTTATAGGCAATCCTGCCACAATGTACAGACTAACTAATGGAGAACAAATCTCCCGTCCAAAGAGGGCGCCAAGCGCACACGGGAATGGTCCAGAGTAAAGCCGAATAGTAAACATAGAGGAAGGAAATTATCTGAGACAGATGGAGAAGAATGACCAATTACGATCAGCGGTCGGATGGCAGCTCAAGTCATGGGGTACAAATAGGCGGGGTGGGTGTGAAGGAGGGCGATGATGGCACGGACAAATGTACAACGCAAACGTTCACTAAACCGACGGCGAACTAGGTAGGACTCATGTGTTACGAATGCATAAACGTTGAACGACAACGAAAAAGACAGGGAAAATAGTGGTCTGTAAGCAACACGATAAGATAAGGCCCCACGAACGAGTGCATAGATCTAACCAGTCGGTCATGGAAACAGGTGTACAAGTAAATTTGACTAGACAGACATAAACACAAAAAACCAGTTAATAGTTACGTAAGTTCAATAATACCAGGAATCATTGGTAAGCCAAAACAGAAAGCTAACTAGATAATTATATAGACTAGCCGGACGTAGAAACATGTCATTCAGTTGGCAATACAGCGTGAATGGACAAGAATAAACACGTGAGTAGGGACGATGGTATGAAAACCAAAACAACAATGAATTATATGTGGAAAAAAGGGTTCATAGATGAGCGGTCATATAAGGTCATCGAGTGGGCTAAAATACGGATACGACTTAAAGACATTGATAATGTCGAATAACATTGTCGTAGAAAGAAGGGAAGAAATGTGTGACACAGTGGGAGTGGTCAAACAACTGAACCCATGGAAATGCAGGCGGCTCGGATACAAATACAATTCAATTGGTTCAGTTTACTGAGTCAAAATCAAACTTTAGACCGGCAATGGTAACACATTGGAGATGGCTCCCAGTAGTAAGTAGATAAGTACACACGGAAAGCACAGACAGTTGACCGAGATTTAGTTCAGTGTGAGCATTTCAATTTGTAAATTAGGATTGGGTCTCAAGTTGGTGCCCATTTCTTCAGTTGTCTCAACTTTGTGGATTACTGAAGGTTGCCTATGATAAACGGAACCAGTTTCCATGAATTTGGTCCTCACACTCCTCACGGCTGATGGAGCAGGTTTATTTCTGTCGCGTGTAGACGTAAAACAGGCTGATAAGCTAAAGAAATTCCTTTTCAGTGCCTCGCTTCAGACATGTACATGTACATATTTTCATTCATTCCTTCACTAACTCTACAGATCTCTTTTCTATTGTCCGATATATTCGCGCGGTATTGGTATTATTAACATTAACTTGTTACTGTATATCAGGAAGCAATCTCGACCACTAGCTCCATAGCCCTTCAGAATTCAGAGGAATCGACTATATGCTGATATTTATCCGTCGATAATCTTGGTTTCATGGCAACTTTTACTGGCGAGAATTTTATCAATATGCACAAAATAAGGTCCAGGCATTTAGGCCAGATGCTCACAGCTCAGGTGGATTTTTCGATAATTTGTCTACCGACAAGTGTAAAAGTAGCTCGGTATGGAAATTAGTCTAGATGAGCTTAAACAAGTCCCTAAAATGTTTCACGGCTTGAAAAACGCCGTACAAATTGACGAACATAGAAATGCACACATCGCTCATTTGATCGTGTGTAAATGTGAGTGTATTACATCGTTTGATGTGACAAAACCGTTCGAACGAATTCAGAAAGTCAGCAGAATCATGTGAACAGTTGCTGATAGAAAAGGTATGAGAAATGGATAATAGAAAAAGGCACGATAGCGAACAAACTCGTTCTCGGAATGCATATTTTCAGGAGAAAAGGGAGGGTGTTTACAGCATCAAATTAAGGTTGTTTAATCAATATTGTAGGTGTTTTGCGGTTCGGAACAGGGTGGGAAGTTGGTTGTACGTTGTTGGGAAAACTCGGTGTAGAAAGTACATCTGGGGTGGGTTGGCTGCTTCCTGACACGATTAAAAAGTCACGGTCGAGGTCACCTTGATTTTGTCTCCCATTTTCCGATCGCGTCCAGGGTAGCTGAAGTGATTTGACAAGTCGGTTGTGTGAACAATGCGATGGATTCAACAGCCTAATTGCTACTGCTTCCACTCTTCCCAAAGTGATTTGACGAACGATCTTCGAAGAATTCACACGCTTTTTGTAAATTATCTTGAAGGCTTCGTTGTCCACCTGATACCCTGTGTCGGCAATGTGCGCTACGATTGCACTAGTTACGGTTCTTCTAGTTCCTGTCCTCACCCAAGCTGGTTTGTGTTCCTTGATTCTTTGGGACAGTTGTCGTGTCGTTTTGCCTACATAGCTTGCCGAACATGAGCAAACAAACGAATAGGTTAACATGAAGGAGGAAAGGACAGGCATTTTGTCTTTGAGATTCATAGAAATCATTGACCGGCTAGTGAATTGGGCGCGTAGAGTAGCGGCCGAAAATGTACGGGTGATTGCATCCCTTAGACGCCGAATTAGTAGTTCGTATTCAATATCTCTTTTGAAGGGCAGATGCATATGCAATTCTTCCTCCTTGGTGGTGATTATCAATGGTTGCTTCGGTACTTCCAAAATGTTCTTTTGAATGAAATATTTCGAGTACTCGTTGTTTGGTAGTAGTTGTCTTATGTGATCTAATTCCTCGTTCAGTGTTTCCTCGGAACAGATCTTTCGTATGCGAGACGCTAGGGACCGGATTAGGTTCTGTTTGCATTTTAGAGTGACGAAACTGGCAAAATGTGTGTATTTGTCTGTCCATGTTGGCTTACGATAGATGCGCTGGACGAGGTTCCCATCTTCCCTTTTCATAAGGTTTTTAAATCCAGAAAATGAAATTTGCTTTCTAATTGCACTTCGGATGTGAAACAGAGCGCACTGTGAGCCTAGTTAAACTTCTCCACTAGTTCATCTAGGTGAACATGTTTGTCAATTCTAATGAAAATGTCGTCCACATACCGGCAGTAACTGGGTAGTCTTTCTATGGTGTCTTTGAGTAACCCATTTTCCAGCTTATCAACGTAAATGCCGTCAAGTAAGGGTCCCAGATGCCAGCCCATCGCAACTCCATTAGTTTGTCGGTAAAGCTTGTTGTTGAAGCCGGACTGAACATTTAGTGTACATTGCAGTATTAGTCCTTTCAAGCTGGTTACCGGAATACCAAAGTTTATTTCTTTTTCGATAATATAATTGCACGACTATTCGATAGTTTCCAGAAGTGAGACGCTCGTAAATAGTGATGTTACATCGAGAGAAGCCATTTTAAGTCCTGTCGTATTTTGTTCTTCCATTAATTCTACGAACTGAAATGTGCCATTAAGGCTGTATTGAGCAACTAATAAGTATGCAGTTGGACGAGGGGAATGATTCTCTGCAAAAGACTGAGGTAGAAGAGCTTGACTCTGAGGTCCATGACACCATTTACAGTTGTATTATGTTGTACTGTCTACGTAATTTACCTTTTTATCATTTTATTACTTAAAATTTCAGATACCTCTAGGAGTCAATAAAAGATGATCGGTACGCAAACTGCGGAAGTGACTTCTATCGAGTCTCGAAGTGACTTACGAACGATAAGCCCTCGGTTGATGGATCAGAGAAGACTGCAGTTGGTAGGCAGAAGCGGTAATGTCTTGTATATATCGTGGCACCGAAACACTGTCGATAAGAGCAGTATAGATGTGGCGAACCAAACACGGTGATGAAGTAAATGCGAACGGAATGCGTACTCTCGGTGGAAAACCGAAAGTGTGCCCAAGGTGAAGTTGACGGAAACCTTGGAAAATTCAGTTCAGTGAAAGGTGTGCAATCAAGGAAAAACACTGGAGTCAAAACCAAGCGTCAGAAAATGCCTTAAAGAAAAGAGATCCAAAGTGATGCCTTAGAAATGTGAATTTGATGGGAGCAACGGTGGGGCCTTTGAATTTGTCTTCGTTACTGCCTTGGTATATCTACTTCCCTGTATTCTACTACTTCCACTTCGATATGAGCGTTGTATACTCGATGATTATTTACAACGCGCACGTTTTGGTTTCCGTATGGGATACCGCTGGTCTTGATAGAAACGCGAAATTAAACCATTTTTCTCACTCCACCAGAGACAATGCTTGTCTGGACTGCTTTTTCGCGAACGAGCCATCTTTCTTTCACGCTGTGAGGCGTACCATCGTGGGTAACTCCAGGCACTGTAATGTCAATTTTCTACCTACTATATTTAGTAAGTAAAATCACCAAAGTCTAATAAAGCACCCAGACCGAAAGGTGCCTTTAAGGCTAAATGATGCACTCAATATTCATTCACTGGAAGGCATGGTGGCCTATCTGAGCTCGGATCATTTTTACGACCTTGCTGTGCCAATGCATGATGTCGAGGAACTTGATAGATCTTTCGCCCAAGCAATTTATTCATTTGATTTACTACAAAAATTACCTGGAACCCAGAATTATAGTCAATCCACTACAACTGTCTTTTTCTACTATAGTGGGGTGATCCAACACCGTAAACTTAGCACTCAATCCTGCCAAGTGCTAGAAGTACTATTTTCAGTTAGTCGTAAATCCACATCATAATGAAATTACCCAACACCCGTGATGGAAGATTGAAGTGTGGACGTAACCCAGTGTTATAAACATCTTGGTGTAGTTATCTCATCAGATTCAAAGTGGATTCTTCACGTACATATCCGTTTTCATTGAAAGAAGCTTGACATTTCACATCTCCCGCCTTAGGTCTTTACTTGTGACTACTGTGATAACTAGGAATTACATTTGAGTACTTGAACTTCATTATGAGCGTAGTAAATCTTCCGTCCAAACTATGCGCACTAGGCGAACAAGGACACCAGTTGAACGAGCAAGTAATCGAACTTACACTCTGCGCAATCGTAATGTGCGTGTACATGCAGATACAATAAAACAACACGAATTACTGTCATTGACAATCACCATATCCGTCGCAGCTTGAATGAAGTTCCGTGTTTTTGTAATCGCGGTGTTCCCTGTTCTGTAAACATTCAGACCTTCGGATTTTTTCCGTTACACTGGAATTCGTACTGGGATGGTTTGCATCTGGAAAAATATTCAGAAAGTTCAGAATAAGAACCAACTAGATCACAATATGAAACAGGATTATAGACAATCTGGTCTACATGTCTTCTGTGGATGGGATCGTCATTATTATCCGAAATCTTGCAAAGTGTATCCTCTAGTTTCCTAATTGCAATACCTATTGTTGATGCCACATCATTTCGTCTGTGGTAAACAGTTTCCGAGGACGTGAGCTGGAACAAATTAGTGAGAACTATACGACTCTTGAAAAGCCTCAGGACGACTATCCGCAGTTGGATGGACAGAATTGCGATAATGCTTGAAGGGATCGTTCCACAGATGATTTATTCTTATATGTTTCTATTCGACGTGCAGAATTTGAGAGGCGTGTTCGAAACTGCAAGATCTTCAACAATGAAATGATTTGCCAAATCTTCTCATGGTCAAATATTTTCTTAACAAGCGGTATGTGGCAAACACGAAGTTGTCATTTTGGTATTCCTAATCGGGTAAGTGCTTTACACGCACCGAGTTTTGTAAAAGTAGAAATATTAGTAATCTGACAACAGTGTTCACAGGAATTCATAGTTTGTGATGGTCAGTTTGACAATAGTGTATTCACGTGGAAGAACAACCAGGTGTCTTTATGAGCTAGTCCAACAGGATTGCTCTAGGTGGCTAAGGAAAGGAATCCACAAAACCGTAACGAGTGCGATCTTAGACCATGCGCTCGATTCTAAGTACTAGCTACAGCGATCTGCTATTATGTCATTCGGGGATCTGCCTTAAGCAGAGTGATCGGGCACATCAAAAATCAACTGGAATTCGTCAACCAGCAATTTACCAGATGATGCAATTGATTACACCAGTATACAAAAATGAGTTCTTCCTCATACACGCAACATACTACTCGACAATAAGGCCCACGAACAGGTCAAATACGGACGCGTGTAAGCAAGCGTTCATCAAAACAGACCGTCGAGGAAACCGGTGAATGATACAGTTTGATCAGAAAGACGTGGAACCAACATGGGGACGAAATTGATATAACCATAGAACGGGCTGGGCTGAGATGGGGTAGGACTGAATGTACAAATTTTATTGTTCAAAATGATCCTATTGAAGAAAAAGAATACGGTTGAGGGATGTGCTACTGTGTCGTCATTTTATCGTATCTGACACGATTTGTGACACCACCCGTTGTCACCCATTGGATCTCGTGACCTTCCGCGTGAAAATGGTCGGGTCTGTTGAGGAAGGAAGACGACCTTGAGTTGGGAGACGTCAACGAAATCTCACAAATAATTCAACTCAAGTATATTTGCATGACCACAGATTGGGACGCAAATTCAAGTAGTCAACACAGATTTGATATCCGTCGATAAACTCTTACTTATTTTCAAAACTGGAAGTGGTTTATTGATGTAACCAGATTAGAAAGCCACTACAATGAAGCAACGAGAGAAAATAGGATTCGAAGTAGAAAGGCGAGTTAGGAAACTGCGTGCTGACATGATTTAAGATATGTGTGCGAGATTATCCCCTCGGTATATCCGACACAATGTCTTAACCCACTGTTCACATTCCCATTCCTGGAAGCCATAGTTTTCCGCAGTTCATTTCATAATGAATCCCAAACCCAAAATTTGACTAACCTTCACAAATACATACTCCACAATGTAATCGAAAACATCAAAATCATAATAATCTGTTCATTGATATTCTGTGATTAGAGTGTAAAAATTGAGATGATGATGTACAATGGAAATGAGTTGAGATAATGGATGGTGTTCAAAAATAAGGGAAGTCACAAAGTCACACATTTTTACGTTTGCGTAACCAGTAAGTTTGTTTGAGCTGGAGTACTTCCATTTTCATGGCGTATATCCGCATCCGTTGCCTGTAGTCTATGTCCAGTAATGATGCTTTCAGGTCCATTGGGAGCACGGATAGGTGTGGGGATGGTGATTGCATGGGCGCGCAATGCAGCGTGGTCGACGGTGAACTGAAAGTGAAACAGACACATCAGGCATAGTTAGCATTATTTATAAAAATAATCCTCTTTGGAGAAGAGAACAATAAAGATAACTAGCCAACACAGATCATCTTCCATCCGTGAAGTGGGTTCAGTAGGATCACATCGTTCAGAAGGGGAATTCGATCAGACCTCAAAGCAATTTAGTCGAATGTACCCGCAAGTGGGTTCAAAAACAATAAACTAATCTCCATGTGGAAACTATCCCGATTAATTGAGCTGTCCATCTAAGAGAAACTGAGTTTCATTTGCTTTACACACGATACGGGCACAACACGGCCACGGATAGTAGAACAAACTCCGATGGATAACCGTTTTTGTCGTAGTTTCGTAGTTCTTTATTATACAATGAATATATGTGTATATATAGAGCATATGACTTACAACCAGGTGAGCAACCAAGAGCAACGGTGCAGAAAGCTATCCGGTAGATCGGGACAGAGCAGTTATAAACGGTCTACTCAGCACGGAGTCAAATGAAACTGTAGCGCACCATGGTCACGGTACAGACAGAAAATCAAGAGGCTTTCTAGATAACATGAAACGATTGCTTCAGTCACAGGATAAGAAACTAATCTGTAGGTAGAATATGCAAAGGAATTACTAATGTCAAAGTACAAATAGTTGTACTTGGAAAGCGACAGAAGAGACATTTGTGTTGCAATGCTGAACGTCAACGGTTTCGAACTCGATGCATGATGGGGAAGTGCTGGCAGTTGTCGACCACTTCACTGCCCTCAGCAGCAGCGCGACGAAGGACGGGAGCACTGTAGTGGAGATGATCACGCGTATATCCAACGCTCGAGTGGCATACGCTGGACTTAAGCAATTGTGGCGCCGACCTGATAGTTAGCCGAAGCTGATAGATGGCGTGTACTGTGCAGCGGTGCGTTGGGGTTCAAAAGATCCCTCAATCAGTTGGCTGGAGACACTGAAGGATGTGGCTGTGAACCGTGAACAGTGGCGATCGTGCTATCGCTTCTGTCGAGTCAGAATGACCGATCGATGTGCGTTTTTACAGTCAGACTGTGTATTCCGTGTGTTGGATATTAGGGTGTTGTTTCCTTTTCCGACCCCTTTAGGTCCACTCCCTGTCCTTCTTGTATATTCATTCTTTCTATTTTCCCGAGCCCGGGAATATACTCCAAACCGTCGGAAGGGTCTGTCGGGGAACGTACGCCGAGCAATACGAGACCGATTCATTGCTATAGGGTGAAATTCATCTTTTATAGGAAGAACAATCGACCAATCACGGAAAGAGTGCGAAGTGTACATGGGACGGAGGGACAGGTATGACCATAAAATTAGGTCAGACTAAGACCAAGAGAATCACACTCACGCTCGACCTAGATCCTCACGCAGGCGTGGCACGATCTCCAGCCTGAAAGAAAAGTACAAAGATCACTCGTGCGGTGCGAATGAGAAAACGAACAAAGAACGAATGCAAGCGTGACACAAGGTTGGGCACCTATAGCACACAAAACTTGAAGGTCGTAGGCCCCCGGACTGACCGCAATGGAAAATTTGTCTACTGTAAAAGTACATTCACAGGAAGACAGTAGACGAACCGAGACAAGGTAACTGGGTTCAACACGTGAAAGCAAGGGAAGACGTGTAGGTTGAATTGGTTGGGAAGGTCCGGGTATCAAGCTGATTAGAGTCACGTGAGTGAGAAAAGGAAACTGTGTGGGAATTTCACACAATGTACTGAATCACCGTTACAATTTTATTGCGTTGGATCTCTCTGACAGCCGCGCTCGTTAGTAATCAACAACCGTCCATAAGTACTCCTTGGGAAGCCAGCTATTTACCTATTCATTAAGTAGCGTATACACCCCATCACATACACAACATCTAAGACGCACTTTAAGTATGAACACAGGCAAATCGACTTACCCTGGAAAAAGTGCCTGAGGTGATGTGAATGGGAAAATCGCAAAAGCGCCCGAATGGCTTACTAACGCAACAGATATTTCGAACGCAGTCATCTGTTGTTGAATACTGTTTACGTCACACGTGAATCACACTCAAGCTATACATTCTCATTGTGAGCAGAGAGTTCTCATTTATTAGAACACAAGGATGGATCGACAGATGCATCCAGTATCGTCTTTCTGGTGCTGTGTTATCGATCCACTTTCCGAATTCAGTCCTCAGCCCCATGCATCCAATGAAGCAAGCGGAACGTGAACGAGTAAAATATGTGGGGTGAGAGCTGCTCAGTATAGGCGGGCGATAGCTGCCCAATTAAGCACGATGAATTCTCTCGTCGTAGAGAAATACCTCAGATACTCCATTCCGAAGTCCATCTAGTGAAGATATTTAGACCGTAAACTGTTTCTCTCCGTGTATATTCGCTGGGGTGTCTTCTTCAGGAGCATAGTGGTTACAACCAGATGCTGCCCATCCATTGGTTCGGAGAGTAGACTTCGTCTGGCCTCCACCCATTGACCTGTCAGGCATGATTGCACCTCTGGTTTAATGAAGTCATCCTTCATAGATCTAAGGGTCATGGAAGCATGTAAACCATCACACCACGTCAAGGCGCGGTCCCGTTGTGATGAGGCAACGTTGGGACAAGATACTGCAACGTGTCCATGGTTCTCCTACCGTATTTGTGATTCTTCAAGCTAAGGTCATACATTCACAAAGACCCAGACAACATTACAGAGCTAATGTTACCAATATCAAGTCATACGGAGTTTTTTATTTCCAACCATTGATCTGTACAAAATTTAGAAAAATTGCGAACGAGAAACTCTTGACTGTTAGGGTACTCATCATTGGTAGACAGACAGGTCACGTTGGCAATCTGCACTGGTGCCGTACCAAGCCAAAGGTTTGAGACAATGGAATATCAAGTGACAGGACAGCCGACTGGTGGTTTGCATCGATAGAATGAGTGATGATTCCCGTCAGTGGTGTTCATGCCTCACACCTTGGTTGTCCTTACCAATCGCACAAATACGCTGAATGCAACGATTGGGTGCACGGATCAGAATCTCATAAAACCATTGTTCAGCATAAATAGAAGTGATGATTCGGAGGCAGAAAGGATTTCTCACTGGAGTTTGTGAAACAGTTCAAAACAATGACTCATTCGAATTTTGGTACGATTTGTAAGTTCTCTGAACGGCTACTGGTCGAATCGATCGAATCAATCAGATATGCGGCACTTCCCATCAGGACCAATTTAGGTCACCTACGACATCAACGAGATTTGATTGTTCGTTGAGTAACAAGTACACACCAACAATTGAAAAAGGCTTATGCACATTCACATATTCAATCTACTTTGAGTAAAATCGCTAAGTTACCACCAGAATCGGACCATTTCAGGATAGGCTTCAATTGTTGGAGAAGCAATTCAAAATGACTATATATCCCTTATTATAATGGAGATAAATGTGAGAACAAAAAACTCACGTTTGAGATGATAACTGTTGTTGTTCCAAATTTCCGAATACATTCGCTTTATTAGTTGGTCCACAAATCGGACCAATCGAAACGAATTTAGGATCACAAGCTGGTAACGCAGGAATGGAGAACATGTCGACCGGTGGATTTCTGAGTAAGTAACTGAGTAATGGAAATTGGTTTCCTTGTCCATTATTGGCTGACAACCGCCCCACCATGTGGATGGGCATATTTGAGCACGAAGGATCCCTTATTACTTGCAATGGAACTCGGTGGGATTCATTGGCTTCTCTCATAGCACTGTTGAGTTTCACAGAGTCAGCACAAGGATTCTCAATGCTGCAAGAAGAAATCACAAAGGGCACTGACATGTTAGGTCTACCTGGCAAAATTGTCTGGAAGGTAGTGCCATTGGCCACATTCGGTGCTGGAGTTAGATTGGGAAGGTTGAGTGGATTGACCACAGACACAGACATTTGTGCCAACTGTCCATCGGATGATTCTTCAGGAGCTCCCGGATGTCTGAATACTGTACATCTCTTGTCATCTGTCAGTGAGATGTTGGCCATAGGAATGCTTTTCAGCCTCTCTTCAAGCAATTTTGACATCAGTTCTTGACCTTTACTCCGAACTTGTTGCCACTGTCTGCTTTGAAAGCCACAAGCATACAAGTGATTAGTTATTTGTATCCAAATTGTCTTATCTAATTGTGCCGTAGAATGGTAGTTCCCGTGGGTCATCCGTGATGCACGTCTCGTTGCTTCAAGTAGAGCATTAAGCTCTAATATGCTAAACGGTACGTCTTCTGATGACGATTCATAACATTTCTCCTCGTTTGATAACGTGATGCAATTGGAAACTTTGGTTGGCGGTGCATTCTCAACACAGGCTGACTGCATTGTGAATTCAAGAACAATGTTGTGATGGATTAGTGTGTGAGCGATTTGTGAGATCTGGCGGCTACTTCTCGTTGAATCACTATCTTATCTCATGATTGGTTAGTTCTGCAAGCATGATTGTACATTGGTTGGTTCATTTCAAGGACAAATGATCAAATCCACTGTGCGTCGATTCCCGTCACAGTGGGGTGTTGGGACAGCCAAGATTGTCGACTCCTTCCAAACAATCAGTTGACCAATCGATAATATTTTGATCGTCATGCGATTGGCTTCGAACTCTACACCTTTTATGTAGTATGGTTGATTTGCCCAGAAAGAAAATTCACAGAATTTGAGCAACAAATTGCAGTTGTTCACCTGATTCTGCCCGAACGATATGGGCACTTTGCTGATATGCTGCTCTGAATAATTAATTCCATGTGGCCTCATAAATGCTAGTCACATCAGAGGCTCTGTCCACTTTCAATTTCATTGTCAGGTTGTCATTGCAAATAGAAAAATGATTCCAACGGGATTGGAAGTCGTTCGCATTCGTTGCTCTATAGAATATCCGGCTATAGTCTGGAAAGATATTTACACAGGGAATCCAAACGAGAAGGATTTTATGCTTACGTTCATCATCTGTGGTGTCGTTCAATCTCATGTATTTATATGTTCTAAGCAGACCACACTTTATACACAGATATTCTTCAACTGATATTTCCAATCCAAAATAGTGGGCATTGAAACCAGCCGATCAGATGTGACATTCGAACGGTTATTCCTTATATCTGTAGAAGAATATCCAGTGAGACTCATGAAAGTGTCTTCTATCTGGTCTCACTCCATGTGCTTGACACGATGCAATCATAATTCGAAAACGAATGTGGCTGCAGATCATTTGGGTGATTCCGTTCGCACTCGATTAGCCACACGAATTTCCTTAAAACGAGGTTGTGGTTTCATCAGTGCATGTGTTTCCTTGACGCAGGAACGTGGTTTTGGGCCACTTCACGGTGGTGATATCCTTGCTTTGTCGTAGTGCGTAGGTCACACCAAAAGACAAATTACCTCCATGCCTTGAAAATTGCAGAATCGGTGAATCAGTATGGAGAGTTCATGAGTGTGTGTTTGAGCACGGTGCAGGACGGTGGTTTAGACACGATTGCCTACTGTAACTGAAAACACGGTGTATAGATTTACCAAGATTGGAAAAGAAAATTCAGCTCGATCACCTTTACACTGGTTTATTCCGGATCCTACATTATTCACAAGAATTTCACTCTCTTGCATTTACCAACTATATCATTTGTTCCTCGTGCGCTTAGAGCACTAGTTTCCAAGCCGACCCATCACACTCCCATCTGTACCCCCGTGTGATAATCTGTTTTCCCACCCCAACTGAGTCACATGATCATACTGTGGTGGCTATGATAAACGTTGATTGATATTAACGGGTTTCTGTCCGGGACTCTTTCGTTGGCCTTATTTCCTCCTATAGAGCAGATTTTGTCGCTTACGTAACCCTTTTCCCCCACTGTATCCCTGCGTGCACCTTTAGTACTCTGGATATCAGGTATTAACTAGATCACGAGAATGGTCTATGGAACGGACAACAAGCCAAAAGTTCCGACGAGTGTCAAAAGAAGGTAAAAGTTAGTGGAATAGGTGAAGGACGGTTTCTATTGAAACAATGTCTTTCGCGTTTATGTTTGGGAGTGACACCAGACGCGATACTAGCTAAGGGAGCTAAACGTTTAACCGTCCACAAGCACAGTAGTCAAAAATGTGTTTTTCAATTGTCAGAAATCAATTTTCCTTACTGCAAGCAGACAAACAACACACAGTCAGCCCATGTTATCATAGCCATACTGTTCGTTTGTCCTTCACCACTATTGTGTGTGTTCCCTGAAGCAGTTATATCTATTGTGTTCGTTCACTGATCAAGGTGCTTCCCATAAATAAGGACTTTCTTTGTGAACCAATAGCGACAACCATCTTCGTTCATGCTTTTAACATGTTTATTGTTTAATTGAACAGTGACTGCCAAGTGCGGTTCCCATTTGATCTTCGATCTTGCGCACGCTCTCACGGATGCTCCCAAATACACTCCAACCACTATCTCTTCCAATCGCCTTCTCGTTCTCACGGATCGGGAAGTATACTGTTCTGGTTAACGTATTCATGCAGTGCCGAGCATTAGAGTAACGTGCAGGTGGTCCACGCAGTACGAAGGACCAAAGAACGCGTTTATTAAGGAAACCGAGAAGTAAGGTTTAGCAATCTTACAAACCATTTGAATCGGCATGTTATTTTTATTACTATTGTTTGATGATTCCTAGTACAGTACATTTAGTAGAGCAAGTTAGTGCTTTCTGCTGTGAGACATGGGGTTCGTCCATTCGCTAGTCACTCAACAACGGGAGGATAATCCTATACAGCAGCCAATATGTAACTGGGACCCTTCAGGAATGTGACACGGGACAGAATGGTCTATGGCCCGAAAGTGAAAACAACAATGGCGCATTTCAATTTTTTGAACCCAATCACAACGTGATTAATATTGTTTTGAGGGGAAATTATTTCCATGTGGAGTGATTTCGATCGTCCGGACTGACCGCACCGCGATAGCTCAGCTAGTAAAGCATCTGCCCGATAAGCGGAAGGTCGCCGGTTCAACTTCTGATCGTCGTGATGATCTCCGAATTGGGAAAAATGCAACGGAATATTCCTCTATCTATGATATTCAGGCTCTTCTGTCAATAATAAATTCGACATAGTCATACAATCTAAAGTGTGTTCACCTCTTATAAATCTACTGGTTGCTTTTGGCGGCAAAGCACATCATGTTACGGTAAGTTGGCCATCTACAACATCAATGGTGTTAGTCGATATGACCTGTTGAATGTTGGTGGGTCATATATACGTGGTTATGAGTATCTGCTGCTTGTCGGAATGACGCCAGGAGTACACAACACAGTGGATGCTTGCAATAGAGTTCCAAAGAAGAAGTGGGATTTTGTCCAAAAATAGAACACAAATGGAAGGTCATCGGTACGCTTTCTTTCCTTCCTTATCAATTGATTTACAGCATCGATCGACCGTCATGCCGTTCATGTATTCGTGATCTCGGTAGAGGCCGCTGCTGACGCACTGTGCCAGTGAGACTATATTGTCTATTGAACGATGTGCCAGACCATGCCATCACTGTATGTATGTGGTTAAGAACAGCCACGACAGATGCTTTGTTTGTGCCCGATTCCACCACGAATTCCACATTCGTGTGAGGTGTAAGCACAAAAACGAATGAAATGATACAATCCGCAGTACCAGGTGGGTGAAGAAATCGTGGTCTTCTGGATGCAATTAAATCATTGATTACGGGAATTGGCTGCACACCTACCTGCTGGATCATCTTGGCATCGTGCTTCAAATTCAACAGGTGATGGCACTCTGCCGTGATCTATTGTTATATCATTTCGTGGTCTGTCTTAAACGGAGTGATCGGATACATCAAAATCCAACCGGAATTCGTCAACCAGCAATTTACCACATGGTGCAATTGAACAAACTAGTATACAAAAATGAGTTCTTCCTCACACATGCAACATACTACTGGACACCCGTGGTCTGTCCATCACTTTTACTTACATAGTCCTCAGTCCGAACCAATTCATTGCGTCCGATCAATTCGAGTGTTTCAATTTGTAGACTAATTGAGCAACCATTATATACCAATGAATATAATGTGAAGTGGAGAGAACTTGAGGGATAGGTAATAAAGATAATTCATATTGTAACAGGGAATGCTGGGGCGAGGGAACGGCGTGAACATCAAGGCGAACGAACGAACCAAACGTGGGCCACAGACAAAAGAACAGGTGGCGAATATGTCGGAGGCGTCCCGAAGCAGGCAAAAAGAAGCACACAGACGATCAGAGAGGAAGAAGTGGGATCTCCGGCAACCAGCAAGATAGCTCAGGTGAAGGGCTGCCGATCGAGCCGTCAACTGAGACAGTCGGGCCAACCGAAGGGAAATGACGGGCAAGAGAAGCAAGCCATCGGCCACAGGCAAATGGACAGAATGCAGCCGAAGCGCTCAAGCAGCGGCAATAGCAATCTTGGTGCCGCGCAGTCTGGAAAAAAGCCTATATAAGCGACTGTATGTGTGACATGACTTGACTTGTGTGATCGTGGGAATACAAGTGTCCTGCCGTGCGTTGTCGTCCTTGTTACAATATGTATGGAATTAGGTGATATATTCATCAAGATTAAAGCGCACTTTTTGATTTTCATACGAGATGTCAATGGACCTAATAACAATGTGGAATTTGCTCGAGAAATACAAAGAATCAAACAACATGCAGCTGGGAAATTATTCTACACATCGAGATGGGTTGGAAATTGCTTCTTCGAAGAGGAATGTTAAATCAGTGTGCGTCCTGTTGTCTTTATCGTCCGATGTCGGTTCGAGCATCGCAAAAATGTCCGATATTAGCTACTTACTGAAATCGTTGGAGATGTATGCGCCGTGTGGTCTTGTTTTGTTTCAAGCATATTGGGTTCCTTCGGCTAGAAATGATCAAACGTGATATATTTGCCGGCTATGGTCTGGACAGACAGATACACAGAGAGTCCAAACGAGAACGTGTTATTACTCGTGGCAGATCATCACAACACGTACAAAGGTGGACGGCCTGCCCCGTCAAACGTACAAGACATAGAGTTAGTCGTCACGACAGCCCGACCTCAATCCTCGGTAGTCTGTATGTACCGAAGTCCAGGATCCCACCAAGAGGAGGATGACGATTTGTTTTCTTATCTTAATGGAGTGCTCAACTGAAGGCGAAAATTGCTTATACTAGATGATTTCAACGTAACTAAAACAGACTAGGAAAGTTAGACGGATCCAGAGGGAACTTTTGGAGAGATATGAGAGGATTTTATTGGACGGAAGACTCTATGTCATCAAGTCGAGCAGGTAACTAGGAAGAAGTATGGTCAGGCACCGTCACTCCTTGACTTAGCGACCACAAGGGCTCCTAACGATCTAGGAACTCTGGACATAAATGGCGGGAATAAACAAAGAAAGGGTGCAGGAACTCGCACTGCAGGCCGAGTGGCTAGTGTCAAGAGGGGAAGACTAGCTTGAGACAGTGGCGGCACGTCAGGAACAAACTGTTAGAACTCGCCAATGAGGTAGTTCCCCTGAGGAAAGTAAAGAGAAGGGTTACCCTGCCATTGTGGAGCAGTCGTGCAAAAAAGGCTATCATGCGAAAGCAGGCGGTCTGGCAAAGGTACGCCCGCACAAAAGGGGACCGAGTCTTCCTCTACTACAGGGAGGCTAGGAGGAGGGCTGCGAGAATACCACTGGAATGCAGGCGAAGACACGAAAACAGAATTGCTACAAACGTCAGGGTGAATCCCAAAGTGTACTACAATTACGTTCATTCAAAGACCATTTTAAGAAGAGTATAAGGGGGGGGGCTAAGGGTGAGAACGAAATAATGGCATGCACGGAGCAAGAAAAGGTTGAGAATCGGCTACGATTCTTTCAGGGCCTATACAGACCGGATCAGGGAGGGCTCGGAAAACCCATTAGACAAACCATGCACGTCCTAGAGACGGTAGACATCGAAGTCTGTGGGAACGAAGTCTACGAAAATCTGAGGCCCCGATTATCGTGCAAGAAGACGAGACCTGATGGAATCCATCCCGCACAAGTGAAATCGTTAGCCGATCTGTTGGCCAAGCCACTATTTCTTCTGTTCAACGCATCGTTGGAAGAAGGTGAGGTGCCACAGGAATGGCCTACGTCCACAGTCACTCCAGTCCATAAAGGAGGTGACAGGGAGGCATGTGCAAATTATCGACCGATAAACCTGTTGTCAGCACTACTGAAGATCATGGAAGGCTGATCCTGGACCGCATAATTAAGCACCTGGAAAGCCACCGAATGATATCACCCCTCCAACACGGTTTCATTCGACGGAAGCCATGCTTGTCTAATCCTACATACTACTTAGATGAAGCATCTAGGAAATTAGACAAAGGGAGAGAGTTGAAGCCTGCTATTTGGATTTCCAGAAAGCTTTTTACTCCGTAACAGGAAAGCTGTTGGCGAGTAAGGTAAAAAGAATTCGGGTTGAGTCCCTTGGTAGAGAGACGGCTCATCAAACGGCTCAATTGAAGGCAGTTTCAGGTGAGGGTAGAGATAGTCTTTTCCAGTATGGGAAGATTACATAACGGTGTACCGCATGGATCTGTCCTGGACCCCCTGCTGTTCATCTCGTTCATTAATGAGTTAGCAGACGAACTGAGGGGTAACTGCTACAAATTTGCGGATGATGTCAAGCTGTTTGGAAAAGTTGCTGATGGCGCCGTACAGAGAGATCTGGATAGAGTGTATGCTTGGTCGATGGCATGGGATCTCCCTCTCAACATAAACAAATGCCAACACCTCATTGATGAGAGAGAACCGTGGCCCAATCTCTATATGTGGCCACCAGGCAACCAGACGGCGTTTGCTCAAACAGTAAAGGTTAGGGATTTAGGGGAGGTAATTAGAGCGAACTATAAACCAGGCGGGCAATGTGAGAGTGCCGCGAAAAATGCCTCACGTGCACTTTACCAACAGAAGCACACAGTAAGTTCGAGGAGACCAGAAGTCTTACTACCATTATACAGGGCCAATGTGAGACCCTTAATGGAACACCGCGTTCACGCCTAGAGTCCGTCCCTCTTGCGGGATGAAAACCATGGAGCAATTACAGCGGACATTCACTACTTGATATGAACGGTGCCGAGGATTGAGCTACGAACAGAGGTTGGACAAGATATACCTATTCTCGTTGGAAAGACGGAGACTAAGAGGTGACTTCGTAAAAGTGTTCAAAAGTGGTGAGGGAATGGGCACGTTAGCCGGGCCTGACGAGTCTCTCTTGGGACTTCGGGTGGTAACAGACAGAGAGGATACATGTTCCAGCTCGCGAATAACGGTGTCAGGAGAAGGATTAGGAGCCAGTCGTTCGCTATGAAGTCTGTCAACGAGTGGAATAAACTAACAGGGAAGATAATTGAAACAACTTCGGTAGATACCTTTAAACATCAACTCGGAAAGGCTTGGGAGGGATTGTCTGGTGACAGTAACCATTAAAACCACTTCTGTCATCATTCTGTCCCTCACATTTTGTCTGTCTTCAATCTTTCCACATGAGGCGATTGGTCAAGCAGATTTGATGACTAACAGCTTCATCCTAGAGTCAAACCAGAATGGAGCAGTGCAGCAGGTTTAATTCAAAATTTCCTGTCCCAAAGTTCCCAGATTCGTCTAAGAAGAAGAAAAGAGTCTTCTTCTAAACTGGCAATCACAATTTATAAATTCCTTTGGATACTGTTGTCAATTAACTAATATTTCTATTTTTAGAACCTCGGCTCGTGTAAAGCACTTACCCGATTAGGAATACCAAAAAAAACAACTCCGTGTTTTCACATACCGCTTGTTAGGAAAATATTTGACCATGAGAAGATTTGGCAAACCATTTCATTGTTGAAGATCTTGCAGTTTGGAACACGCCTCTCAAATTCTGCACGTCGAATAGAAACATATAAGAATAAATCATCTCTGGAACGATCCCTTCAAGCTCTCTTGAACCAAGTCGGTTGAAATCCGAATCCGTGTGTAACGAGATACCTGTTAAGTTTACCCGGAAATCGTGCACACGATTCTAATGAAATCACACTTCCGTCTCACACTGAACAAATCAAGTCAAATGATTGCTCATTCAAATTGTTATTCACAACTCGTGATTTTGACAGAAAGAAAAAGTACTGAAATCTCTGGATTGCCCAACACCACATGAGTGTATATAAATGGAGGAATGAATTGAACAGAACAGAACAATTCGAGTGGAGGATCTAAAGACGAAAACTGTACGCGACAGATAAATCGTGAGAACAACAATCAACAATCCATAAATCAATCTGAATCATGATTCATTCACGTTTGCTCATCGTTATACTACTCGCAATATGCACCTCACAAATCAATGCCCTCGTGTTCGGTCGATCACAAGATCATGTGAAACCGTTGGAAGAAGGAACAGGAACAGTGAACGAAATTGGGCTAGAAAGAAGAACGAGAATGGGAAAGGAGGAATCAGCTGAAGCAGCAGCGGAAGAAGCAAACAAGAAGCCGGATGAATCAGAAGATCAGGAGACAGTTGAGTTGCCTGATGAAGATGAGAATGCAAATGAGGAGACAGAGACGGAGATGGAGTCGGAGAGGGAGACGTCGGATTTGGTGCCAAGTATTACTAGACGACGTTGGCGCGGAAGATGGTGTGTACGTGTTTGTGTTCGTGGAATTTGTTACCGTCGTTGTTGGGGCCGTTGATGCTGACCCAATTTTCTTGTGTTACTGAAATTGTTTCGATTTCTCTATCTTATTAGGTTGTCATAATTTTATGAAATAAAATATTCCATCGTTTTGCATTCCTACATATACGCCCCTTTCTATTAGCTTTCAATGATTTCATGAGTGGTCCATGTCTACAGCACTGGGTATAGAATCGAAGTTATAATAAGTCTGTGAATTGGTCTGAACAGAAAAACGTATCTCCAAATACATAGATGAACTCGGATGTGTGGTGCTCAGAACTTCCCTTGGGACCAGACGCGAGTTTTGTTGAATGTGGATGTGTTTATCTAATTCGAGAAATGATTCCTATATTTGACAGATGCTTCCAAACAGTTCTCTTTTGCAATTGATTGCTAATTGTTCTTAGATAAATGTGATTTCGTAGGTTGTAGACGCTTAGAGGAGAGGGCTATTAGTTGGCACTAGTCGTTGACGAATTGCTGGAACACTGATCCGACAGCCGTGTCTTAAGTGTTTGTTCTTAATGCCTAAGGAGTGAAAGGAGTGCTGTATTGACTACGGCTTCGTTGATGGAAGCTGATGCTACATGTGCCGCGTCAGGAAATGTGAATATCCGCTTGCCTCCACGTAGAAAGTCAGTGATAGTGTGCATTATTTCGGTGCAGTGGGGATGAAGTGGTGATAGAAGTTAACGAGGACAGAGAATTGGCGCAACTATTTGGAATACTCAGTTTTAGGATAATCCATCCATCCATTCAGCATGTAGATGTGCAGCCAATTCCCGTAATCAATGCTTTAATTGCATCCAGAAGACCACGATTTCTTCACCCACCTGGTACTGCGGATTGTATCATTTCATTCGTTTTTGTGCTTACACCTCACACGAATGTGGAATTCGTGGTGGAATCGGGCACAAACAAAGCATCTGTCGTGGCTGTTCTAAACCATATACACACGACGGCACATCAACCAAACATCTCACTGTCCCATATCTAAACTTTTCCATGAATGCAATAGACTTCAAGTCCAGTCGGAAATATATTTCTATTTACAATAAGAACCTGTCATTTTTGATGCCACGTGGAATTGATTAGTTTATTCAACGACACACACACACACACACACACTCACACACACACGCACACTAACCCCTCAGTTCTGCGCTCTGGTTCCGGTTGTTAACTTCCTGCACCGTGAAGCAAAATGTAAAATGAATAAAAGCGTGAAGTGAAAAAGATCCAAGAAGCAAGCACTAGGTGGAAATCACGAAGACAACGAATGAGTTCGAATGCAGCTACGTCACTAACCGCGACATCTAGTCATATCACTTGATGAGTCTGATCATCTGGTAGGTGGTTGGAGTGGACCACAACCTGGATGTCTAACGCGTCCTATGTGGCCAAGTCCACTGGTCAAGATTTTCATACTTCGACCTACCTTGGAACCAACACCTGCCTCGGAGAACAGCATGATGCGAGGAATTCTGTCAGTGGGCATGCAAAACACAAGTCCGTAGCCACCCTAACCTGTTTAGATTCAGTACCTGATCCAGTGACTGACCTCTGGTTCCACCCAACACCTTACTCCTAACATCAGCATTTCTATTACAGTGTTCCCACCATATTCGGGCAATGCTACCGATACATCGGTGCTCAAACACCGACAGTGTTCGCCCATCTTCTATCCTTAATGAACATGTTTCTAAGTAGTATGATAGGACAGATCTAACCACCACAATATAGACTCAACTATTGACAGACAATCAGATGTCATCCCGGCGAAACAAATGAATGAGGTTAGCAATAGCCAAATGTGTCTTTTGTACACGCGATGACACTTCGTCCAATATTTGTCCATCTGATGAGATGTAATTGCCCAGGGAACAAATTTTATCCCCTACAACCAAAGCTTCCCCGTTAACACAAGGATTGTCGTGTGACCAATGCAGTCCTGCAGCAACATTTTACACTTTGAAGGCTCAAAACGTTTTTCAAACATTGCCTCTCTGTTGTTTAGGTAATCTAGAAAAGCTTGCAACTTACCTGGATCTTCACTCAGAAGAACAATATCGTCCGCACATTCCAAGTCTGACAATTTACTGCTTGAGCAAACATCGATACGGCAATTCCCACATGAGGATGGGGCTATCTGAAGGATCAATTCAATTACAAAATTGAAGACGAAGGGCGGAAGAGGACAACCCTGATGAACCCCATTTTCTGTGAGGAAGTCGGGTGAAAGATCATAGTAAGCGCGAGCACTGGAAAAAAAGAAATAAAATTCCTTGACACACCCTTCAATGAGAGAAAGCGCCAGAGAACTATGCTGTCGACTAAGTCGAACCTCGCTTTCAGATCAAGGAAAGACAGAGATTGTGGACCTACGGAAGATATGTCTGTGATCTGAGATTTGTTGGTGCGTAAAGATTTGGTCGACACATCAGTGACCGGCTCTGAAACCTGCTCGATTTTCACGTATACACATTTCTCAGGTGCTGGATAATTGGTGGAGAATAATCCTGGTGAGCAGTTTTGATGCGATACTCACGAAGCTAATTCCTCTACGGTTGTCACAACAGGATCTGTGGTTTTTCTTGTAAATGAGAACACCCACTGATTCAGACCATTTCCTGGGAATCTGTTCAATATCCCAGATTAGCCGGAGCAGTTTTGTTAACTCCGAAACCAAAGCTTCACCCTCATCCTTGAAAAAGACGAAGACAACCCATCAGGTCTAGCGAATTTGTACCTTTTCATCTTTGTACTCATCTCCGGTCTAACGTCCATTTCTAACGAAGAAGTGATATCCACCTGCATTGGTTCTCTTCAAGGTATATTTTGAAAGGTCCATTGTTGAAGTGGGCCAACTAAAGTGTCCCCTAAAGTGCTACACCCAATGGTCCAGACGACGACCCTGAGAGTGAATCAATGAGCTTTTGGATCCCCTTATCAACTCACTTACACCAAACCTCCATGGACTGGTATCTCTAATCAAACGGTAAAGGTTGTGAGTATTTCCGACAGATGTAGCTTTCTCCATTTCCCCAACATCTCAGAATCCAACATTGTTCACGGTCATTTCTTAGGATCCTGGTCAGTTGACGTCTCGGGGATTTGCAAACCTCATTGAATGTGGCATCCGGATGGAGGGATCTGCGAACATCCAACAGAACAATCGACGTTGAAGATATTCACCGTTTGTGAGACCTACTTGAACTGGAGTCCTGAGTGGCATTGGAAGTGGCATACGAGGCTTCCTTGATTTGTTGTCAGCGTTCATCTTGCTCCTGGACATCCGGCTACATCGATGACCACGTAGACAGTTCCGCCGGAAAAGCAGAACGTTGGTTATTGTCTAGAAGTAACTGTGCAGGATGGGTGGCTTTTGCGTTCGTGAGACCACGAATGAGACGTAAACGGAAGCGAGCGTGTACCAAGGCGTGATCAGAGTCCACGTACGTAGACCAAAATGACCGACAATTTTCAGTTGATCCAATCCAGTGGTGACCAATCACAATATTGTCAATCTGAGTCCAACATTGTGAAGACGTAGGAGGACGTCCTGATTTCCTAGGTCAAGACATCTCAGTCTCGAGGATACGCCCTATCCCACACAAGGTAGCGACAACTTGAGATTATCCTAAAACTGAGTATTCCAAATAGTTGCGCCAATTCTCTGTCCTCGTTAACTTCTATCACCACTTCATCCCCACTGCACCGAAATAATGCACACTATCACTGACTTTCTACGTGGAGGCAAGCGGATATTCACATTTCCTGACGCGGCATATGTAGCATCAGCTTCCATCAACGAAGCCGTAGTCAATACAGCACTCCTTTCACTCCTTAGGCATTAAGAACAGACACTTAAGACACGGCTGTCGGATCAGTATTCCAGCAATTCGTCAACGACTAGTGCCAACTAATAGCCCTCTCCTCTAAGCGTCTACAACCTACGAAATCACATTTATCTAAGAACAATTAGCAATCAATTGCAAAAGAGAACTGTTTGGAAGCATCTGTCAAATATAGGAATCATTTCTCGAATTAGATAAACACATCCACATTCAACAAAACTCGCGTCTGGTCCCAAGGGAAGTTCTGAGCACCACACATCCGAGTTCATCTATGTATTTGGAGATACGTTTTTCTGTTCAGACCAATTCACAGACTTATTATAACTTCGATTCTATACCCAGTGCTGTAGACATGGACCACTCATAAAATCATTGAAAGCTAATAGAAAGGGGCGTATATGTAGGAATGCGAAACGATGGAATATTTTATTTCATAAAATTATGACAACTTATTCAGATAGAGAAATCGAAACAATTTCAGTCACACAAGAAAATTGGGTCAGCATCAACGGCCCCAACAACGACGGTAACAAATTCCACGAACACAAACACGTACACACCATCTTCCGCGCCAACGTCGTCTAGTAATACTTGGCACCAAATCCGACGTCTCCCTCTCCGACTCCATCTCCGTCTCTGTCTCCTCATTTGCATTCTCATCTTCATCAGGCAACTCAACTGTCTCCTGATCTTCTGATTCATCCGGCTTCTTGTTTGCTTCTTCCGCTGCTGCTTCAGCTGATTCCTCCTTTCCCATTCTCGTTCTTCTTTCTAGCCCAATTTCGTTCACTGTTCCTGTTCCTTCTTCCAACGGTTTCACATGATCTTGTGATCGACCGAACACGAGGGCATTGATTTGTGAGGTGCATATTGCGAGTAGTATAACGATGAGCAAACGTGAATGAATCATGATTCAGATTGATTTATGGATTGTTGATTGTTGTTCTCACGATTTATCTGTCGCGTACAGTTTTCGTCTTTAGATCCTCCACTCGAATTGTTCTGTTCTGTTCAATTCATTCCTCCATTTATATACACTCATGTGGTGTTGGGCAATCCAGAGATTTCAGTACTTTTTCTTTCTGTCAAAATCACGAGTTGTGAATAACAATTTGAATGAGCAATCATTTGACTTGATTTGTTCAGTGTGAGACGGAAGTGTGATTTCATTAGAATCGTGTGCACGATTTCCGGGTAAACTTAACAGGTATCTCGTTACACACGGATTCGGATTTCAACCGACTTGGTTCAAGAGAGCTTGAAGGGATCGTTCCAGAGATGATTTATTCTTATATGTTTCTATTCGACGTGCAGAATTTGAGAGGCGTGTTCCAAACTGCAAGATCTTCAACAATGAAATGGTTTGCCAAATCTTCTCATGGTCAAATATTTTCCTAACAAGCGGTATGTGAAAACACGGAGTTGTTTTTTTGGTATTCCTAATCGGGTAAGTGCTTTACACGCACCGAGTTTTGTAAAAGTAGAAATATTAGTAATCTGACAACAGTGTTCACAGGAATTCATAGTTTGTGATAGTCAGTTTGACAATAGTGTATTCACGTGGAAGAACAACTAGGTGTCTTTATGAGCGAGTCCAACATGATACCTCTAGATGGCTGAGGATAGAAGTCCACAAAACCTTGTCCAGGGCGATCTTATTCCATTCACTCGAGTCTAAACACTGGCTTCGGCGATCTTCTGTTATGTCATTTAGGGGCTGTCTTAAACGGAGTGATCGGATACATCAAAATCCAACCGGAATTCGTCAACCAGCAATTTACCACATGGTGCAATTGAACAAACTAGTATACAAAAATGAGTTCTTCCTCACACATGCAACATACTACTGGACACCCGTGGTCTGTCCATCACTTTTACTTACATAGTCCTCAGTCCGAACCAATTCATTGCGTCCGATCAATTCGAGTGTTTCAATTTGTAGACTAATTGAGCAACCATTATATACCAATGAATATAATGTGAAGTGGAGAGAACTTGAGGGATAGGTAATAAAGATAATTCATATTGTAACAGGGAATGCTGGGGCGAGGGAACGGCGTGAACATCAAGGCGAACGAACGAACCAAACGTGGGCCACAGACAAAAGAACAGGTGGCGAATATGTCGGAGGCGTCCCGAAGCAGGCAAAAAGAAGCACACAGACGATCAGAGAGGAAGAAGTGGGATCTCCAGCAACCAGCAAGATAGCTCAGGTGAAGGGCTGCCGATCGAGCCGTCAACTGAGACAGTCGGGCCAACCGAAGGGAAATGACGGGCAAGAGAAGCAAGCCATCGGCCACAGGCAAATGGACAGAATGCAGCCGAAGCGCTCAAGCAGCGGCAATAGCAATCTTGGTGCCGCGCAGTCTGGAAAAAAGCCTATATAAGCGACTGTATGTGTGACATGACTTGACTTGTGTGATCGTGGGAATACAAGTGTCCTGCCGTGCGTTGTCGTCCTTGTTACAATATGTATGGAATTAGGTGATATATTCATCAAGATTAAAGCGCACTTTTTGATTTTCATACGAGATGTCAATGGACCTAATAACAATGTGGAATTTGCTCGAGAAATACAAAGAATCAAACAACATGCAGCTGGGAAATTATTCTACACATCGAGATGGGTTGGAAATTGCTTCTTCGAAGAGGAATGTTAAATCAGTGTGCGTCCTGTTGTCTTTATCGTCCGATGTCGGTTCGAGCATCGCAAAAATGTCCGATATTAGCTACTTACTGAAATCGTTGGAGATGTATGCGCCGTGTGGTCTTGTTTTGTTTCAAGCATATTGGGTTCCTTCGGCTAGAAATGATCAAACGTGATACATTTGCCGGCTATGGTCTGGACAGACAGATACACAGAGAGTCCAAACGAGAACGTGTTGTTACTCATGTACGACATCTTTTTTGTCGTCAATTCTCACGCACTTTTACGTACCACACAGACCACCGAATGTAAAACATACTTCATCCATAGGTGTTCTTCACTTATCAAGGTCAATTCAGGATAGTCGACACGGAAGTTGACCGATCAAATGTGATATTCGAACAGTTAATCGAACCGTTATTCCGTATGATGCACCTTCACGTGCACTCGTTCGGCCTCAGTGTCCACCATAGTCTCCATGTGCTTTGACATAATTCGAAAACAAATGTGGGTGCAGAAGTGAGGATGATTCAGATCTGAGATCTATTCAGACATCGCACTTAAGTCTCGATGAGAGTGGATAGGATTTGAAGAGTAAGATATCAGTCAGATTTGTAAGTCGTTTCCTTAGCTAGACGGAGTCTGTTCAGGAGAGGGAGGGAGAGCCTATATTGTCGAAAGCGACAGGTTTCAATAGAGCAGCAAATCGTATTTAAGGTTGCTGGGTAAATGTTTGCAGTATGAAGATGTATAATGAAGAAGAAATCTAGAGGAATCTGTGGAGATTGTAGGGATATTTTTCTGACGCATCAGTAGACGTCTCATTTTCGTTTGGTGACAACACATCTTCCTTTGTCTAGATTCGATGACAAAGCTCGGACCAGAAAAGCTGTTGGATACCCCAGTCAGTTCGTGCGGAAACGGAGGGAAACCATCGAATCAGCTGCGGACAGTCGCCTTCACCGTTATCAAGCGGATTCAACCAATCAGCGGCCAGGCTTTTTTTCAACTGAACACAACGGATTCAAACAATCGGTGACCAAGAGTTATTTCAGTAGAAAGGAACGAAAATCAACCAATCAACCGGCAGCAGTTGTTTTTACCGATCATAAAGGAATAAGCCAATCAGGCAAGTGAACTAAATAGCCTTTAAGAAGACCCGGTTATGGGAAGAGCTCTGAACCATTGAGCTTCCTTACATGATTCTGATTTCAGTCACCTGGTATTTGTTTTTGCAAAATGAACGAGATGATTCGAAGGCTGAAGAGCTTTCTCATTACATCTAGTGGGATGTAACGGGATAGAGACAACGGTGGTGCTCTGAGCGTATCTGGATTATTCGTGTTGCAAGCACGTTTGTTAATTGGTAAGCTTTTGAATGCAGTCATCAAACGCACCTACTACGCAGTCGATCTGGTCACCGTTTTCATAACCGCACGGATACGATAACAGTTGGAGAAAGAGCCGTTTTCTCCGTGTGCCAAACTAAACTGTATCTTGAACGCTCAACTCACCATTGGAAACCATGGAAGCACTGTACAGCTGTTTCATCCTTGTTAGGAATCATCAGCAGTGCACATCCACCGAGCCCCCATGGGGACTCAAACCCGGGGTGAACGATTGTGAATCGAACACCTTAACCACAAGGCTATCCGGGCTGGCTCTCAACGGTTTGTTGAACATCTACACTACATGATATAGCATCCTTCCGTCACTGGCTTTTGAACGGTAACAACCCGCTTCCCACACAGCGATCGACTCCCATGATGGATGGCTTCTCTGTAGGGGCCTAAGTACAACGAAGGCATTCCGTTATGATCGATCACTGTGTGGGAAGCGGGTTGTTACCGTTCAAAAGCCAGTGACGGGAGGATGCTATATCATGTAGTGTAGATGTTCAACAAACTGTTGAGAGCCAGCCCGGATAGCCTTGCGGTTAAGGTGTTCGATTCACAATCGTTCACCCCGGGTTTGAGTCCCCGTGGGGGCTCGGTGGATGTGCACTGCTGATGATTCCTAACAAGGATGAAACAGCTGTACAGTGCTTCCATGGTTTCCAATGGTGAGTTGAGCGTTCAAGCCGCATGATGAATCATATTATATACATACCTAATCTCCTACTACTCAACTGTAAACTGTATTTATCAATTCACATGTGCAAGCTCAACCGTCTACATAGGCAGAATAGAGAGACAATGGTGTCACCGAATCAAAGAGCATATTCTGGTATCGCTTGAACAACAGATAACTAATCAGTTCACATTGATACCGTTATCAGCGGAACCGAAAACAATCAGTTCATCATTTACACAGCATCGGATTGAGCAAAATCACTGTAAATCAAAGCAATTAGTTTTAGTTCATATACAACCCTACAAATGCGAGATTGCTTAGAGATGTTGAGGCCCCAGCTCTTCTCAGTTATGAACCCTAACTTGCCGTTGAGTATTCCAAATGATAGAACTTCTAGCTCATTACTTTCGATTATGAAAAGTACAGTCTTTCTTCCAAAGCACTTGACCTCATTTTTCTGTACTGCTCTAAGGCCGCGTAAACCATATCAAGCTGTTTCCTTATCACGCGCATTCGCTAGTACTTCCTACTACGCGTGGACCACCTGTCCGACACAGTGATCCTCCGAACCAAGCCATCACGATCCCCGAGCACTGTTCCCCACATCCCATTAGAAAGGGAACACTATCGGTGAGGAGGGAGAGGTTACCGTATATAGTAATAACGTGCGTGTTGCGTGCACGGCCAAGTGGCTACCGCGATTGGCAGTAAGAGCGCGGATAAACAGTAATTGAGTAGTAGATTAGATTTGTATAACATGATTCATCATGCAGCTTGAACGCTCAACTCACCATTGGAAACCATGGAAGCACTGTACAGCTGTTTCATCCTTGTTAGGAATCATCAGCAGTGCACATCCACCGAGCCCCCACGGGGACTCGAACCCGCGGTGAACGATTGTGAATCGAACACCTTAACCACAAGGCTATCCGGGCTGGCTCTCAACAGTTTGTTGAACATCTACACTACATGATATAGCATCCTTCCGTCACTGGCTTTGAACGGTAACAATCCGCTTCCCGCACAGCGATCGACTCCCATGATGGATGGCTTCTCTGTAGGGGCCTAAGTACAACGAAGGCATTCCGTTATGAACAACCTACAGAGCTTGGTTACTATTTGCAATTGGGTTCGAGTCCCCGTGGGGGCTAGTGATATCGTGGCTCTGTTGATAAACTATGGCCAGAAAGCTGTACCAAATGACTGAGGATAGAATCAGACCGACATAATATCTACCGAATAATACTACCCACACCAAACATACCAGATGTTTGTGTGTGTGCACAAATACATGCAAACGTCTATCATCATACTTTGTATATATTTGCATTCAAGGAGCATTGGACAAATTTACGGTGAAACCGGAATGAACGGAGAGATCATGAATGAGGAACATGTTACTGGAAAAGTTATTGAAATCCAGGATTGCAGAAACAGTTTGACAAGAAGGTTTGGCGATCGTCAACACACAGACAACGGTAAATGTTTCGAAACATTGGGCGACTGAAGTGTCCAGATTTGGTATGCATTTTGCGCCTTCCAAGTGTGAAATGCTTTTACGAGACTGGCAGAATCCTGTGCTTTCACTCACCCTATGTGGAGTTCAACTAGAGTTAGTCGATAATTCCAAATACCTCGGGAGCTTGCGTACAGCTGGAAATGGTTTGGAGAGGTGATCACATCGCAGTTATAGTGGACTTGAGCAGCATTCATCAACCTCCGACACAAGTGGCACCGCCGTACCATCCGGCTCTCTCTTAAGGGATGAGTGTACATCACCGTGGTTCGTAGTGTTTCTCTCTCCACGGTTGAGAGACCTGGTCACTCCACGATGAGGATGCTGGGTGTGTTTCTGTGTTAGAAAACCGATGTCTCCAAAGCATCACCCGTACCTGGTGGGAACATCAAGAGAGTAATGATGGGGTAGGCCGTCGTGTGTTGAGCACTGATAGCCACAATCTGACCGAAGTGAACGATCTACACAGGTTCCGATGTTTTGGACATATTTTGCTAATGAGTGCCCACCATTCGCCCTTCTGTGCTCTAGTCGCACTTGCTGGTCGAGGGTGGAGGAAGCAATGAGGCTGTTAGGCCATAACTTTGTGTACAGTTGTGAAGAGGCTGACGTGAAAATTGGGTTCGGTTGGTGCTTCGTGCCATCGTGGTTGTGGTCCTAGGTATGAAGTTTGTCGTTGAGAGATATGGCTCAGAATCGGAAGTCCGTGGCTTGAATGCCGTACGGCTTTCTTTGTTGTGTTTTCGTCTCCCGAAGACACAAAGGCAATCAAACATGTAAGGTGAAGACCTATATATATATATATATATATATATATATATATATATATATATATATATATATATATATATATATATATATATATATATATATATATATATATATATATATATATATATATATATATATATATATATATATATATATATATATATATATATATATATATATATAAACGCAACGACGGCAACAGAAACACAACACAAAAGGGAAGGATGAGGTTCAATATGATGGGAGAGAAAGGTCTTCACCTTATATATTTTATTGCCTTTGTGTCTTCGGGAAAGGAAAACGTTCACGTTCTAATCTAGTTTTTTCAATCAACCGCTTCCAGGTTTGAAAATAGGCAGGAGTTTATAGACGAATATCAGATCTGTATTGATTAAGTGAAATCGCGTCACAATCTGTGATCATGCAAATTCATCTGAGTTGAATTATTTGTGAGGTTTCCTTGATGTACTGTTGTTCTTGGTTGTGCACCTGACTGTAAGTAGCTTGCTTTGATGTATTTAAATATGTTGCATTACACAGAACCCCCAAAACATGGTAAAACCGGTCACTAAATTTGAATTTGTTCTGCCGCCCGTAGCCGAGCACAGCCTATATCGTGACACTGTGTTTATGCTAGACTGACAGACCAAGAAACAGGGATAGTTTATACACTCACCGTATCTCGCTCAGTATTTCCGGATGATCCTTCTACTTCGTGCACTATTCAATTATCCAGAGTTGAATCCATTAAGTACCTTAGAGTGACGCTAAAAACTGATCATCTCACGAGGTCAATTGCCCACGCAAACTGCCACACCTTTCTTTTCAACATCAAAAGCTCAGGCAGTTGTGTGTTAGATCCACACTCACACCCTACTTTGTTTCTCAACGAGCTTTTACTGGTCTGCCTCAATCACACCCGTATGGTTTTTCCGGTACGACTAAAGAATTTTAGTGTTAGGTGAAAGTATTCATTTATTTGTCATGTTTGTTCCATCCCTTTTCTGGAGCCGATCAATAGATTGTGATTTAAGCGTTACCCCTGTGAAAATTTCGGCGGCTTCACTTGTAATTAAAATATATGGTGACATTCACCCTGACATGACGCCTTTTTCATTTTGCAGCCTAGGGGGGACCAGTAAGTCGTTCTCTAACCGTCACCGACTAGCACAAAAAGAACACTTTCTAGTACTACGAAAGCAGTCGGCAAGGTGACATGCAGGGGAACGTTGGGTACGGACATCACGGTTTCTGTCTGATTGGCCTCGAGCTCTTCTCACAAGTCCTGAGTATTACCGGTGTGAGCTGACATGAGAAATCTATCATTGTGGCGGAGACCGAAATAGCAGTGGGGTCCATTCTTGCTCATTCATCCATATTATGGTTAAGTATAGCACGTTTGAAGCTACCAGTAGCAAATCACGGTGTTGTTCGCCGTCTTTCCAACGGGACAATCCGAAGTATCTTTTCTCGAACAACATCCGGTAAATTCAAAATCTAACTACCGCTTTCGTTATCAGTAGTCGAAATATAAATTCGAACCTCCTGGGGTGATTATGCAGCCAGGGAACCTACTGCGCAACGATGTGCTACAGGAACAAGTGAATAAAACGCAAAATGAGGCTGTAGGATCAGGCAAACAATCTGTCATCCGTAGAAACATTCACGGCCTCGATGTGAACAAGATGCATGACTTCGTAGCACCAAACAACACGTTGTCTACGCCCGCTAGTCTGCGCGTAACCTGTGCCAACGTACCACGTGTGATCGAAACCGACATTTTCACGGATTCCCACTCTATAACCGCTTTCCTCTGCATCGTTAATTTAACTAGGCGTTTCATGTAACCATATTGAGTCGAGAGTTTGGAGTTTTCTTTCAGCGATGTCAGCGGTGAATAGTCAATACAGAGTCGCACTGTAGGCATTCACATAGGTAAATCAAAAGTGAACTGCAAATAAGTGTTTGGTTTTGTCATGTCCACTGAAACAGTTGATTATCTTGGTTAAAGCAAGCTGGTCATCAAGACCAATCGAAGAGTTTCGGGAAGAGAATGACCTTAAGAATAAACATAACACACTGAGTCGGAAACCGAGGATTTTATGTCAAAAGTACCATGGTCTGTCGAGTCATCGAATGAGTCTTATCGAAGAAGAGCGCACAGATAGTACTGATAGCATGAAGAATACACACCACTAAACAGCGCAAAATAATGAAACCATATTGATGGATGCTTTCAAACACATTGATGGTGTGAACACTACAGTTTTGGGTGGATAGTTGAAACCTGCTTAGGCGAGCGAGATATGTCAAGATAGCTGAATATGGTCGTTGAATAAATTCTCACACATTCCTTGTTCACCCAGTCGTCTCGTAGGCTGATCAATGACACGTCTCTCTTCTGTAACACTGGGCCCTAAATTGACTAACCATTCATCCACACACCGCTCATCACATGGCTGCGCAGTGGCCTTCGTAACTGACACGAACCCATACACTCATGATTTAGTCTCCACCGACTGCATAGAGCGGATCCGAATTTCTACCCTCTTCTTCGATTGGACGATCTCCGTTGGCGGCGGCTAGCCTTATCACTGTTTTAACCAGGTTCTCTTCTGTCAGTTCGCCAGTCTGTTTTGTTGAACTGTACCGAAGAGGACAAGACGGGTGAGGACACCAGTACTTGGGCGACCAAACAAGCCAAATCGGTGAAACATGTACAATCGTTTATATAGTCGTTTTTCCAGACCACTGTGATCCGCCGGCTGCCTGAGCACTTTGGCTGCGTTCTGGTCAGTTGCCCGTGTCCATTAGCTTAATTCTGTCGCGCACTTTTTTGTTCGGCTGATCCGAGTGTTCCGGTTGACGGCTTGATCGGTAGCCCCTCACATGGACTATTTTGTCGGTTGCCTGAGATCTTGCTGCGTCTCCTCTGCTAGTCTGTATGCTTCTTTTTGTCTGCTTCGAAATGCTTCCGACATATGCGCCGTCTGTTCTTTGATCTGTGGCTCCCGATTGGTTGGCCTGATCGGTTTGATACTCGCATCGTTCTGTTGCTCTAGCGTTCCCCGCTACAAAACGACCAAAACTGCAACCGGTCGGCTTAACTTTGTGGCTCTGAAATGTCTTTGTTTAGTAAGCCTCCTGTGTTCCCACTCCAGTCTTGTTGCTTAGCTTCTGTATCATATCCACGACATTGAATGTCCGATGAACGTCATCAACTGAGGTTTCTATGTGTTATCTTGTGAGTAGCGTTTGCATACAGTACCACAACTGAACCCTTCATTAAATTCGACTTCGCCTTTTGACTTTGTCTGTAACTCTAGATGAGCCTGGAAATATTCAAAACACAGTTGAACAACACGTGGTTACGTGAAATCGGAATAGTCTTATTTTGTTTTTGGAAGACAATTTTGTCATGTCCATATAAAGGCACTTCATACTGACCTGAAGACAGATAAGGGGCCAACCCTTAGTTTTCAAAATCGTGGACTGATGTACCACTTGACCACCAAGTTAAAGTGTGAGGTTGACTATCGAAACCTCATCATATACATTCAATCGATGATTTCTCTAGTAAAGCAGCGGGACGGGCTAGAGTGCGGAGTTGCATACACATTTTCTAGGAGACAGGTGTATAGAATGTCGAGTCATACGTTCAGAGTTGAAGAGTTCATGACTCAAAATGTATCTTATGATCTAAAAGAATCGTTGGATGCAACACAAACAGTCTATACACCTCGAATTGAATGGTCTGGAATCAGGGTTCAAACAACCTACCTATTAGAACAGCTGCTCATGATGAAGAATCCTGATTATAGCCCTGGTCATTGAAATTTCGACCCTCCATTTCATTACGAGAAGGCTGTGAGTGGGACTTTGCACCGGATGAAATTGAAAACGCATCCTGTTGGGAAAATTTACCGGAGCGAATAATGAGACTCCGCCTAGTATCAGATTATAACATCACCTTCAGGTTGAAATCTCCGACAGTGAAATGCGTGTCACCATAATATTGAGTCCAACGGTCCATGTGGCCTGTACTAGACCTCCAAACCGCAAACCGCGGTAGTGGAGGTTCACTAGTAGACGGATTTATTCCACGTACAGCTTCCAAAACTCGCTCATGATGAACAGTCCAATTTGATTGATTGGGGACCTCGATTACGACTGTTATTCATGAAAACGGATTCTGGTTGAAAGGAACATACTTTTGTTCCCTGATGCTCGAGCGTGAAATGAAAAACTAAGAAATTCAAAAAGATATTTGAGGAGCTGCAAAATTGCAACCACAATATACTCGGATAGTATATTTTGAGTTATTATATCCTTAAATGCACGTAGTTTGAAGATATGAATATAAACCGACCTCTTTTGAAACAAAAGATAACGACTTGCGTAGGATTGGACAGTGGTCTATTTACAAGAAACTACAGCATGGTTCTAGGAAATCTTCGGTTCTCGTTCTTCTTGCTGCTTTGCATGCTGTCGAGCAATATCTTGTCGCCATTCTTTCATTCTTGACCAATGTCTTTCTTTCCGTGTGCGCGGAGCAAGCCACGCTTTGAGGCTAATTGTCTCAAGATCTCTGAAATAGTTCAGCCGTTCTTCTTCGTCCACAATTTCACGCAAAGTTTGCCGTGCGTTTCTTAGAATGGTATGTTCACGATTGACCTCCTGACGTGCGGACCAACGAGCCTCACGCTCGTGAGCGAACCGATCGTATAATTGATTCACAGCTGCGATCTCGTGATCCAGACAAGCCTTATTGGATGTGATTTCGTTTGCAAGGCAGATGGATTCAGTTAAAAAGTCCTTGGGTAACTGTTTGGATATCTCAGTCAGATTCTTGAACGGGACCGAAAATAACATTAGAAAGTTGAATAACATTAATTTAGTTGCATGATTTTAAAACACCGACATCCTAGTGTGCCTGAATATATACGCTACTTACTGAATAAGCAAGTAGTTGGTTGCTCAGAACACAACTATGGACAGTTGTGGGTTAATAACGAACGCGGCTGTCAGAGGGACCAAACACAATAAGGTAAAAGAAGGCATGTAAACCACACGATTGCATCTTGCCACTAGAAAACAACTGCTTTGAAGTGGATTAGACCAATGGAATGCAAATAAGTCTCATTGTTCCATTTGATTAGTTTTGATGACTTCTGAACGAGTGATTTCCACGAAACGACCCATTGGCCGTACACATCTAAATTAAAACACCAACATTCAGAGTGATTGAAGCACACATGAACAATGGTGAAGACGTAGTTCAGTAATGACACCACATCTACCATATAATCAACAGGCGAATTATGCGCCACTAACAGGGCTGCAAAACGACTCGCTAAGCCCTCAAAGAAACAAACCCGTTTGGTTCACACAACAAAATTAATTAGTATTCTAAAACACTTCCAGTGGTTCAAGGTCCACGTCTGACCGGTTTGTGAACTCTACGCGAACGTAGCACTTATTGTAACAAAGAGTCGCTCGCTGTACGGGAAATGCTCTGCTAACATTCGAAGTCAGTGTCGAAAAAGCGCTTTATCATATAATGTGTAAGTTTAATAAACCGTCCAGAGCCAGCCCGGATGGCTCTGTGGCTAAAGTGTCCGACTCACAAGCGTTCACCCCGGGTTCGAGTCCCATTTGGGGCTCGATGGATGTGCATTGCTGATGAGTTCCAACAATGGTTTGAACGTTCACACTGCATGATGAATCCTATCATGTAAACATACACCCATCTGATTCGCGCAACAAAATGAATTAAAAGTCTACAATACATCCTGTGGTTTTGGACCCACGCATCACCAGTCTGTAAAGTCTACGCGAAAATACTACTTCTTGTAACAAAAAAGGAAAAATACATATCTACTAAATGTTCGAATAGCTGTGTGAATGTGAAATTGTGCCTATCGTGGTAATCACATACAGCTGCTGTGATGCCACAAGTAGCTTCATGAAGAGATTCTTGTGACAAGGGAAATTTATCAGTTCTACCGTAATTTTCACCATACTTGTAGAGCAACAAAAGACCTTCGAAAATGAACCACCATGAAAATAAAACGGTAAAAAAGATCACCGGTCAAAACAATATTGAACACATGTCGATGTGTTGCAGCAACGTCAGGGAAAAATTACGCCTACTTAAATAAAAGGCCATTTCTAGGTTGGTGTGACAACAATCTAAGAAATACGTGCCATACAAACTGAATGTGAAACCACTCAAGTAGAGAAATGAGATCTCTTAAATAACCTCGCAGGAATTAAGAATGAACTGCACTGGTTACCCCTTTACTTGGGATGAACGGGGATGGATCACTAAGATGAATGAGGTAGAGACCTCAATAATAAAAGGCATACATTTGAAATTAGAGTAAACGACGGAGACTGTCTAACTGATTTCATACGAGTTTTGAGTCAATTTGAGCGTTTAAAAGTTGAAAAGAGAATCAATGTAATTCTAAATGTGATACCCTATCATTCAGTGGCCTAACGATTGGAAAAATTCCGAGTCAGAGTCTGAAATATTGATACTAGCTTCGATTGTTAGCTACATGATGTAACGGTTTTCAGTCATCACGTTGGTTGAAATTAAACATTAGAGTGGAGCACTATCACAAATGTGTCAAGAAATTTCAGTCTATCGTGAGACTTACGCGTATTTCCGCCACAGCTGATGCCACCTCAGACTTTGTGGGGTGTACAGGTTGTCCACGCTCGATCGGTTCCGTGTCGTCACGGGCACAAACCGACTCGGTGACCTTCAGCAGTTTTTCAAACTAGAGGAATGGATGTGACAAGACAATTGAAACATAAGAGAACGGAATAGATAAACTGGCCGGTAGTGGTCGAGTGATTTAGAGGGCTTGCTTATCATCTCGGAGACCAGAGGTGATAAAAAAGTAATCCACCATCGCCCGCCTCGTTGCCACACCTGATCCATTGGGATCTTATGTGGTTGTGCACTCCAAGTCTCAGGGTCTAGTTGTCGGCTATCTTTGACGGTGAAGTGGGTCTCTGGGGCGATGGGTACACCCCTTCCAATGGATTCACGCGTAAGCATGTAGTAAAAAACTACGACAGACCGAATTATCTGTCTGCCATTCTTCAGATTTGTAACCTGGACTTTAATTAACGTGACAATACCAAATGCCTTGTGTCGGACGCCGCGCCGGAATAGTGATTCGCGCCTTATCGATTATTCACTAGCGTTATTCACACCGGACTGTCCGGACCGCGATAGCTCAGCTGGTAGAGCATCTTCCCGGTATGCGGAGGGTCGCCGGTTCGATTCCGGCTCGCGGAGTCCGACTTTTCGATGTGAAGAGTGCAAGTGAATTTTCCAAAAACATATACATGGTATTCGTTTGGATGCAGACGTCTTCCATGATGTTCCATATGCACATTATTATCCGGCAAATGTCGACTTGTATCGATATTCGGTCCATTATTTCAGCTTTTTAGGCATAGAGCTTATCAACCGAGCTATAGTTTCACTAGTTATCTTGTGATTCTTTCCGTGCAACATTTTTGTCGCCGTAGTCCAATGTGACAAAAGTGCATCAGCATAGCTCCCCAACACTGAAAATAAAATCTCCGTTCCCAATCCAATCAGCGCTGTTATGGGTCGACTGTGACGACAGAACCTTCAGAGCTTCCATGATTTTGCTACAGTAGAAGCACATAAAAAATGAATAGACATGTCAGCAGCTACAACATGGATATCTCCACGTGAGGCAGAATCTGACGTATTATCCAGCAGTAAAGTAGTCTTCCAAGAAGAACTTACAAAGTGAAATATTTATTTTCCGAGCCCGATCAATTCTGTTTTGTTCAGACTACCGTGAGTAATACTCCTCTTCACAAGGTTGATCATGATTCAGTGCAGTCCATTTTCACCAGCGTAGTTTACAACCTCGAAGTCCTTGGAATGACTTGCTCTGAATTTGTTATCACGAGCCACGTTTGTATGAACCCCTAAATTGTCCGATTTTCATTGAGTACATTCTGAGGGAACAGATTGGCGGACACGCTCGTTTTAGTGATCCATACTAATGCCATTATGTCACAATATATTACGACAAGTTGGTCCATCCCCTCAACTTATCGTAATATATTGTGATGTGATTCTTAATCATGCCAATACAACACAATATATATGACTAGATGCATAAGGGATACAGTCAACAAAAATCATGTCAGGGATCATTGTTCACACCTAGTGTGGTACAGGATTGTCCGGAGACCAGGTGTGAATGGACTAACACGTTCTCAATATGTAAGCTTTCGGACGTTCTTGGACCTGACGTTGGGTGGTGAGTGGGCCAGGGTAGACTGAGTGCATGCACAAATTTCTTCTGAACACATAAGGGGGGGGGGTTGTGGAGGGGAATCCATAAAAATATCAGCAAATAGTGGCCCAAGTGGAGACCCCATTGCTACACAGTTATCTTGGCGGTACATCTGTTCGTTAAACTTAAATTGAATATTCTGGGTACATACAAAGAGTAGCTGTCGCAGGTCGTCCAATGGCACACCTATTTCAATCTCATTTGCTAGTACGAAGACTTGTCAACCAATTTTAGACATGTGCAACTCACCGTATCATGCCGTAGCCAAGTTGTTGACAGGTCTCTTGGAGCCAGCTAGAGCGACAATGACAAAACACAGTCTGAAGGATACTTTCGAACTTGTAAAATGAGTGAGTGATCTAAATGTGAAAGAACAATATATGCTCTCATTGGATGTGACGTCACCATTCACTAACATCCCAATCATAAAAACCATTGACTATCTTGGTGGCTTCATACAAACAAGTGAGATTGAAACAGGTGTGCCATTGGACGACCTGCGACAGCTACTCTTTGTATGTACCCAGAATATTCAATTTAAGTTTAACGAGCAGATTTACCGCCAAAATGACGGTGTAGCAATGGGGTCTCCACTTGGGCCACTATTTGCTGGTATTTGTATGGCAAAATTGGAAAACGGCCCGTTACAATCATCGATTCGCGGAATTCGGTTGTACAAGCGATACGTGGATGACATTCTATGTATAACAGACCAATTTCTCCACAGGGATCAATTACTAAACAGCTTCAACTCAGCACATCCGAACTTGCGCTTCACACTAGAATCAGACAACTCACTAGCATTCTAAGACGTATATTTGACTCGTCGAGAAGATGGCTCAATACGTCGGTCAGAGCACAGAAAATCAGCACGGAACGGACAGTATATCCGCTTCCGTAGCTTTGTAACACTTAAATTGAAAAGAAACCTAATTATATACTTAACAAACAGATCGAAGAAAATATGCACTGAAGGTACTATAAAAGAAGAGCTAGTTACGGTGTGCAACATTTTTACTCAAAACGGATACCCGAAACGCTTAGTCGACCGGATGATGCAGTTGGACATAGAAATTCCCAGGAAAACGGTAGTTGAAAAGAAACCAGTATATATCTCTCTGCCATTTAAAGGTGACACTCTGGCAGATGTAGTGCACCGAAGATTGGCAAGCGTTGTCAACAAAACATTCTACGCTGCTAAACTGCGCATTTTGTTCACATCTAAGCCAGCGGTGTGTTTGCGGGTAAAAGACAATGTGCCTGTTTCTGCAGCCCCATACTGTGTGTATTCTTTCACTTATTCCTGTGGAGCAACGTATATTGGCCGCACGACCAGAGGCTTGTCTGAACGCATCTGTGTACATCATCCAGCGTGGTTCAGGCCTGGGAAAATCAGGTCAATTACCAGCGCAGTCGTTTTACACCTAGCTGAAACTAATCACATGATGAACGTGGATCAAGCATTCCGCCCCCTATATAGGGTCCGAGGTCGGCTGTCAAGATCGGTGAGAAGTCGCACCTTGGCCACAGTGGAAGCGGCCGGGATTCGCCACCACATCCCTCCCCCTTTATGTGCTCAGAAGAAATTTGTGCATGCACTCAGTCTACCCTGGCCCACTCACCACCCAACGTCAGGTCCAAGAACGTCCGAAAGCTTACATATTGAGAACGTGTTAGTCCATTCACACCTGGTCTCCGGATAATCCTGTACCACACTAGGTGTGAACAATGATCCCTGACATGATTTTTGTTGACTGTATCCCTTATGCATCTAGTCATATATATTGTGTTGTGTTGGCATCATTAAGAACCACTGAAAACGACCTTGTTCGCCAACCTGTGTTTCCAAAATGTGTTCTGGGGGATTTCTCGGACAATATTGTGAATTAATGGTATGAGTATGAATCACTGAGACGAACTTGTTCGCCAATCTGTGTTCTCGAAATGAGCCCCTGAACCTTAAAATGGAGCACGAAAGGTAAATTGATAGCCAAAACGAATAACGATGAGAAGTGAACTTCTCTGCGACTGTAACAAGTGACAATCTTTGTAGGGCGTATGATGCTGGCTTTGAATTGGCCGTAAGATGAAGTTTCATCCTTCTTCGCAGTGGCGTATAGAGATATACTGAGAAGTCTTCTCATTGGATATGTTTACTACTCTCTGGCCTTTCGTTTCTCAATCAAAATGCAGGAACTATTATAATCCAAGTCGAGTGTTTTGGTTTTTTGACACCGCAGCTGGCTGTGACATCTTGCTTAACGCGAATAATGCCAATGACGTTTATTCAGTCACGTAAAACTGCTGATCAGTACCAAAGGGGTAGGTGACTGACACGTTGCCAGAACTTTCCCTTCCTCTCTCCTAATTACTAAAACAGAAAACCTCCAGTTCTCAGTGTACGTTTTTCCCATCATCGCGAAAACAAAAAAGACATGTAACGGATATCGCTCACGTGACCTTGATTTAAAGGTCACGTATTCCAAACCAACCAACAATTTTCTTTCGTGAGCCTACCATCAACAACAAAATCGCTACCGAACCGCGTGATAATGCAGTATTCTTCAAACGGTACTTTAGCGAAAAGAACTGCTCCTGACAGGATCGGCATCTGTTTGCCAGTGACCGAAACCACCTGTGATGAGTAAGGTCCCCATAACTAAAAAAAATAACATTCGAGAGCTCGCTAAATTTGATCTCTCAATGTTCAAGCAAATTCATCGTGGCAATCAAGGTCACACAATTTTAACTGCTTAGAGAGCATTGAAGAGCTAACGTTACCAATTTTTGGTAAGACAGAATTTTATATTTCCAACCTTGGTTTGTTATACCAATAAAAATGGGGACGAAAGATCACAGCGAAAAAAAATATTTTTTTCATTTGAACTTCGACAACACCTGTATATTTCAAACTTATAATGGCACAAGTACCGGAATGCCTGGCGAAAAAAGAACCCCAGCGAACAGCAGGAACTAACTCGGTAACTATCCGAAGAGGTTTACGGTATTTTCGATTTCAACAACAATGCAACTGATGGACATCTTACAACATGATCGTTACGCCAGTTAAAAACATGTTCGCGCTGATGTTTTCACACAGTACACACGTTTATTTGTCTACCTCCACACCTCACCTTGCGGCACACACATACTTTCATTCTTTGGGAACTGCAGTCAGCCGTACTTGCGGTAGTGTCTCTTAGGAAAGTCCTGTTCTTGTTCTGTCGTGTCCTCATTCGTCTAATATCCAAGCCTCACCGAATTCGCTTCCGCCAGCTGATGCTCTTCTTCGTCCCTGGTATTCCTTTAAACTGGCCACAATTAATGTACGAACTCTGATACGTATAGGACAGCGGGCATGTTTAGCTCGTACGCTGGAGACCCTTGTTATCGACTTTTGTCGTATTCAAGAGGCTCGTATTTAAGATTCCAGCTGGGTCGTTCGATTGATGCCCCCATTCAATCCTTCTGCAAACTTCCACTTATACCTGTCTGGAGATCCTGAAGCTGCGACTGCCAGTCTTGCTGGCGTAGATGTAGCTCTCAGTGAGAGAACTGAGGCTACGCTACTCGACTGGATCCCAGTCGACAGTCGGTTGTGCGCTGTGAGAGTAAGAGGTTCGGGCAAAGTAAGCAAACACTGTCCCGATAGATGCAATTTGTTTGTCCTCCCCTAGACTGCAGCCCAAATGCAAAGATGTCTTCTAGAAAAAGTTACACGAACTCCTACATAAAGCAAAACCGGGCAATATTGTGATTTGTGCTGGAGACGTGAATGCTGGATTCGGTCCGCTGTCTTCAAATGAGGCGTATTTGGCAGGCCGTTTTGGATTCCATTCCTGTCGTTCAGAAAGCGGGAAACGGTTGCTGGCTCCGTTCAGATCACCGCCTGTTTCTCGTCAGTACGAACTTTAGACGTTCTAATCGCCGGTACGCTACATGGCGTCCGCTCTTTTCGAGCCAACAATGGACCCAGATAGAGCACATCGCAATTAGCTACAAATAGCGGGGCTGCATGCAAGACTGATGGTCGTACTGAGGCACTCCCCTTGACTCCAACCACGCGTTAGACTACACTAAGCTGTCCATGGGCTTCGGTGGGCGCGCCAGACGTACAATGCGGCAGCGGTTAAACTATAATATGCTATCTGATCCGTCTTGCCTCTCAAACTTCCGAAACACTCCACCTGAAAAACTAAGACCAACGCTACCAGATAACATCAACCAACACTGGTCGCTTATTAAGAATGCTTTGTATTCTGCTGGCAAACTGAGTTGTGGTCTAACTCGTCGTGTCATTGCACCCTGGATTTCTGCTGAGTCTCTGCATCTTCTTGATGCACACCAGTCCACCCCGGCTGGTAGTGGGCATAATGTAGCACGACTCACAATGAGGCGTGAACTCAACGCAAGCCTGCATAAGGATTGCGAAATTCAGTAGTCTAAAATAGCATCAGAGATGGAACATGCTGCCGCTGTGGGAAATTCCCGAAAGCTGTCTCATCTAATCCGAGTCACCGGTAGAAAGCCACTGGATACGAAGGAAACGATCTATGAGGCTGACGGTTCGCCCATCCGAAGTCTGCAGCAACGTCTTGTACGCTGGGCGGAGCACAGGCACAGTTTAGCTGGCCTCCAGCTTCAGTCCTCTTCCATAGCTATTGAGACACATCCCATGGTCTGTTTCAACAACTCCGCCTCCTGAGACGGACATTCGTAAGAAAATCCAAGCCCTAGGACGTCGCAAAGCACCGGGCTCCGATGTCCCTTCCCCAACGCAGTTCAAAGATGGTGGAATGGAGCTTGTCAGCAAAATTGAGGCTCTGTTCTCCAAGAAAAATCACCCTTGAGGAGGGAATCAACCGCTGTCCCTATCTTCAATAAGTGCAGTGACTGCGCCAACCGTGGAAGTGTTAGCTTTATGCCAATAGCGTTGGAGCTGCTAGCGTCTGTCATTCTTCGCAGGTTGTACAACACGCGAAATGAGCAAACTCGCGAGGAAAATGATAAGTTTCGTACCGGTCGCGGATACATCGATCAAATTATCATCCTTCGATAGCTGTTAGAGCACCGTTACGCTTTCCAAAGGCCAACAATCATTATTTCTAGACATTCGTGCACCCTTCGACTTCGTCGATAGGCCTGCAATATGGCAGTTTGTTAAGGAATGGTGTACCTGAAAAGTACGTGTCGGTTCTCAAAGAGTTGTACCGTCATACCTCAAGTCGGGTAAGGGCTTGTGGCCAGCTTTCGCTACCCTTTGTCGCCTCCAGTGCAATACGACAAAGCTACCCTATATCTCCGTTTCTTCTCAGCTTTGCTATAGTGGATGTCCTACAGAACGCTTTGTCTGGTCTTCCAAACGGCCGGGTTGAAATTTTCCCAGCGAACAGAGTTTTTGACTTAGAGTACGCCGACGATATCACCTTGCTGAGCGACAATGCACAAGAAATCCAACACACATTGGACCGCCTGGCGATTGAGTTGTCCCGTTATGGTTTGCGCTTTGCTCCTTCGGAATGCAAGGTATTTTTTCAAGAGTGGCAGGAGCCTGTGCCTACACTCACCCTTAGTGATGATCAGTTAGAGGTAATCAATAGCTTTATGTACCTCGGGGGCTTGATCACAGCTGGTGGTGGTATTGCGAAGGAGATCACATCACGAATTGTGAGAGCCATAGCAACTTTCGCGAACCTGCGACACCTGTGGCATCGTCGTGACACCCACCTAGGGCGAGTACGCATACCATTTCTCTCTGTCACTCGCTCAAAAGTACCGAACAATTCCTTTTTAAACTACGTGGAGCCACACCGGTTGTGTGAATGCCGTCGTTTATGACCATTGGACAACTGCCATGAATCATCGAACGGTGGAAAGTCGAATAAGAATGGAATGCGGTCTAGAAGAGTTCCAGAAAATAACCGCCGTTTGTTATATTTCATATATATCCCACGAAGCAAACCCGGGGAATAGTGCGTTCCACGACCAGTGGTTCTAGTAAGCCTATACGTCTCGGTGTAGTTGCCTCAGAAGTTGCAACGTCTGCAGACATCGTGAAGGCTTTAGTGTCTGGTTCGGCGACAACCTGTGTATCGACAGAACTGATATTTACAGCTAAACAACCGGGCAAATTACAGGTGTTTTGGAAATTCGTTAGACCAACGTTTTAGTTCGCAATTTCTTCCTCTTCGCTGAACCATTCGTAGTATATTATGACACAAAACTGAAATATAAAATTCATATTACCAATGCTAGTTCTACTGCGATCCGCTGGTGGTTGAAATTGTGCGACCTTGGTCACCATGATAAATTAGCCTGAAGTTCAGAAACCGAAATTTGTTAGATGTTGAATATGGCTTGTAATTAAACCGATGAAGTAAAATCCACCAAAGGTGGTTTTTGCCGTTGGCGAACAGATGCCGACTCTACTAGAAATATTTCTCATTTCTGAACTGTCTGCCATGTGTCTGTTTAACAGGAAGAAACGAAGACAAAGCGAATACAGTTGGAGAACACCGTGCTGTCTAACATTTCAGTATCCATTTTACGGTGAATGACAGCCTCACCGGAGGAAAAGGTTCAAACTGTTTTGAATGCGTGGCTTGAAATTCAAGGTCGTATGAGCGCGGTCTGTTAGATATCTTTTTCATTGCGTTGAAGAAAGTTGTGCTGAAAATCGGAAAATTCCGATATTTATTAAGCAGGAGAAGGATGACCGTGCGAGCCTACCGAGCGTTTGTTTCTATGATAACCATATTTCCTACTTTTCGTGCAAATCATAGTGTTTTTTCGCATTATTCATGCATAAAGTAATGTTATAACAACAAGATATCACGTGCAAAAACGAACACCTTCGACTGAGATAATGATAGTCGTTGCACTGGGATTAAAATCACATCCAGAGAGTAATAAGTAAAGATTCAAGGAGATTTGATAATAAATACCTATGTACCCTTGTAGACAATGGTGGAGCCTTCGGTCGATCGAAAGCCAGTATTATACGAACAACAAAGTGGCTACGTTCTGCAATCGCGAACATATTCGAATTACATCGTAAATGATTTTGGCCATTGCTCTACTTTGCGCGATCTGTGGTGAGACTTAGGGGGCTCACAAATACGTCACTCATAAAAGGAAATTTCTGAAAAACTCCATTTCAATGACTCTGAGGTTGCGAAACTCACCATGATAGTTGGTACGGGCTGCCAAAAATTACGATCAACCTCATTAGTGGAACGTTATCAAAGATGCTCTGAATAACGAAGAATTTAGCGGGCCCAGGAAATGGAAGTTCCCAGAAATTGTTCTATGAAAGTTGTCCTGCTGTAAAGTAATGCGTCAGTTAATGTCTCACACATCCATCGATTTGCTATTTTTTACAACAGTGAAACCACTGGAACTTTTCATGATCCAATTCTAGAATTCCTTGCCAACACCCCCGATTTAAACAAGATTAAGAATCGATTTTTAGTGTTCCAGGCGGAAGAAGTCATAATTTTACGAGGTAAAATAGAAAATGTTACCAGAGCCCAACCCTGTATGTGAAAGAGAGATTAATTCGAAAAATCAGGATGTCTATGGAATTTCGAGAACACCTGTATATAATGCAGAATCCAGAGACACTCAGATCAGTCGAAATGCTCCGTCGTTTGAAGAGAGAAAGATGTTACGATTAGGTTTATCTAGGCCGCAAACTATCAATCTGAAGTTCTTCTACTTTGGTGGCGTGAAACATAGCCGATGCCCAACAACAGAGGTGTCGTTAAATAAATGAAACAAATAATACGACTTCCTTTATTTGTTACTCGATAAGGTAAAACATTTTTGGAAGGGAACCGTTGCCGGTCAAAGGCTGCCTAGTGGAGGACTGAGCAGCAGTGACAAGATTCGGATCTTGGACTTCAAGATCAAGAGTGTCTAGCAGAGCACAAGTGGCAATGGCCATATACATCAAATACATGTTTATGCCGGTCAAAATGCTCGCTAGGGCAGGGACGCATTATGTACTTTCCGGTGACCAGAATATGACCTAAACAAAGTGCCGCAAAGTAACGGTTGATCGTGCCTCCTTTTGGAGTCGTTTTTGTTCCGTTCTGTGTCAGCGAGATATGCTTTACTGTCGAGTCATGAGATAATTCTGTTACTAATCTGTTTCATTAATACCAGTAGAGACAAATTTATTTGGGGTAACATATAGAAATTTGTTCTCAGTGACAACTATTAGAGGCTAGTGGTCAGACAAGCCGACAGCTTCCTTTGAAGTAAAACGGTAACAGCAACAACTGTGATATTACCAAGAGAGAAAGACACGTGCACCATAAGGCAAAACACACAGCTTTTCCTAGAGAATTCCTACTTGGATGACGGAGTGAAACAACCATGTACCACAGTCATCTGAACTCGTTAGTACCATTTAGAACCTGAATACGGTATGAGAAGCTTGAAATTAATCCTTCTGGGATGAAAAATTATCGAACAATGGAGCTTTTTCAATCCATATTTCAACTAAATTTTCACAAGTAGAACAATTTACCACATCTGTGCTTAGCAATGTTTTCTCCAACTGTTCAGCTGATGACAGTTTTGACAATTCCGTTTTCAACGGGCCAATTTGTTCGGACAGCGACAGACCGAATAAGTTTAAACCAGTCACCAGTTTCGGACATACTCGGTTCAACTCTTCACGCATTTCAGGCACAGTGTCCACCGAGTGAGCGCGATTGTTGATAAGCTGCACAACCTGCAGCCACAAAAATCCAAACTTCAGCCGTACACGTTCAATGTCGAAAAAATTATCGTAGTTTGGATTGCGCACATATGGCACGAAAACGTATTGGACCTGAGAAGACAAAAGCAAACAGTGAGACTGAAATATGACTGGAGATGGTCAAGTACATGCTTTAAACACCCGAGGGTGGATATTCAGAAGCTACATACTCGCTTCTAATTAAAAATAATAGCGGATACAATTAGTGTATTATGGTATCAAGTCAGCATCGAGTCCAGCGCCACAGCGACTGCTTTAGAGTTCGTGAGGACACGGGCGAGATATGGTACTGCTGGGGAGTTATAAACTTCGGTGCCATAAAACAGATGTTTGCAGCGGAACCGTGTGAAAATAAATTTGCTGAGATCAGGGGCGAGATTCGTCAGTCAATCTCCCACGAGAGAACTGTGATTATAAAACATTAAAATGTAGATTAACCGATTGCGAGTTATGCCACTATCTCCAGATGAATGCTTTAAGGATCGAATAATTAGTATACAGTCTACAGCAAGTATTCCAGGGAGTAATACAGGGGCAGTGTAGGGCTAGTGAGGCAGAACGAGGGAGTAAACAAAATTCCGGATGAGAGGAAGCGAGTGCCAAGGGATTTGAGTCATAAAATGCCAAAAGTAAGCCGTCCTATCCCCAGGCAGACAGCAGCGACATCTTCAGACGAAGAAACGTCACGGTAAAAGCTAAAACCAAGGTATTTCACAGATGAGTTGCTTAAGACGCGCTCACCGTTTATGAACAGAGAGAGATGGATTCCCAAAAATGAGGACATATAATCCCTTTATGAAGACAAAACGAAATATCGGAAGACTTGGAAGGATAATTTCCAGGTTGTGCTTGGAGGACGAATTAGCAAGCTCAGCTACAATGCTCTGTAGGAGGGGTTATATAGATTGATTTGGGTGAGGCATACCAAGGATCACACCATCTGCGTGTTTGATGAACGTACAATGACCATGCGCATGCAAAGAACAGATATATGTAGAGAACAAAACGGAGATAGGATGGCGCCTTGTAAGACACCCTGTACTGATGGAAGCACGGGAGAGGTTCTACCCAGAAATGCTGTAAACTGCTGTCCACCAGAAAAGTAACTGAACAGTAAGTTTACGTCGTTTGAGTGAATGGTGTTCCCAGTGAGGATCGGAAATAGCTAGGATCTGTGTACACAGTTGAATACATCGCAGTACCGGAAGAAACGAATCCTAACCACCATACATTCCCTACGAAGCAACAACAAAACGGAATGTATAAGGGTGTCAAGGACTGACCGTGAATAAAGGTGGATGAATTAGTTGGGGTCAGATACAATAAGCTGGTGGGACAGCTTTCGCAATATTTATCTTTGAATACCTTGAGGACAGCAAAACTGGATGCTACTGGGCGGAAATTGTTTGTTTCTTTCTTGGATACCGGTGGGATGGAGACCACACTCCAGCAGTCACAGATGTTCAAATGAGTCAAGCAGCGGTCAAAGAAGTCAGACATGATAGAAGATAGTGTGACCGCGCACTTCCTTAGCACAATCGGTGATAGACTATAAGGATGAATTTGTGACAATTCCCTGTACATATCGAGGAGATTAAAGAAATGACTGATGGATTCCAAACAACAGTTAGCACTGAAGCTTAGAGGAAACAATGTATCGAGTACTAGTGAAGTTCCGATTAGGTTTTTCAACACCTACCGATGGTGAGCGATTTTTATTTCTTGCCACTTAACTGTGTGAGAGCCGTCCTGGTCTCGTGACCGTATTTATTTGTTGTCACTGTCCGGACATATACGGCATTAAGTTTGTGTAGTCCAACTTTGATTGACCTGAGTAGAACTCCAACCAAGGAATACTTATTATAAGTGTAGTGGGAGATTGGATTTGCAAAATGTGATTCATCACGCAGTATCAACACTCAACTCACGACTGAAAACCAAAGAAGCACTATACAGTTGTTTCAGCTTTGTTAGGAATCGTCAGCAGTACGCATCCACCGAGCCCCCACGGAGACTCGAACCCGGGGTGAATGTTTGTGAACCGAACACCTCAACTACAAGGCTATCCGGGCTGGCTCTCAACGATTTGTTGAACAACTACATCACATTATATAGCACCCTTCCGTCACCGGTACTGAACGGTAACAACCCGTTTCCTACAGAGCGATCGACTCCTGCGACGGATGATTTCTCTGTAGGGACCTTAGTACGAAGAAAGCATTCTGTTGAAAACAACCTGCAGAGCTTGACTAATAGATGTATTGGAATAATAGGGGATTAGATTTGTATAACGTGATTTTTTTATTATACGCTTGTGCATGAGTGCAGTGGACGGGGTATATACCCCATAGCCACGAAGGCCCACTGCATTATCAGGTATAACCGGAAACCAGACCCTGAGACTTGGAGTTGAGAACCACATAAGGCCCCAATAGGTCAAGTGTTGTAACGATCCGGGCGACAGTGAAATGCTGTCTACCACCAAAGTAACTGGCAGTGGCAGGGATTCGAACCTCGGACTTCCGAGATGGTAATCAAACACTTTAACCCACTCGACCACCGTTGGCCATATATATATATATATATATATATATATATATATATATATATATATATATATATTGGTGATAACGAGCGACCGGTATTGGTTCAAGTGTTGAGGTTTACACTGAAGGACAGAAACACTAATGTGGGTGGTGGAATAAGCGGAACAGATTTTGGCATAAACTATGCAACAAAGTTATCGCATTGGTGGTAATAGTAGTATTTGATGACGTTATTGCACAAACCGCACAAAATAGCTTACCTCGTTCGAGTCGTCCGTGTTAGTCAGAACCGGTTCAGGTGGTAGCTCATGGACCAGCTTGACACCGGCAAGCAAGGAGAATGCCAGTGGAAGCGCGCTTACCGAATCCGTATTGAAATAGTTTTGTAAACAAAGTTCCCACATTACATGAATCACTGAGCTCCAATCTTCCAAGTCCGTAAAACGATCTGCAAGCATGTTTGCTGCAACCGCATCCAGGAAGACACCAGTACTAGCCTAGCCGTTAGGGTCTGAATGAAACACGAGGCACTCACTCGTCGTCTAGCTAGATTCAACACATTGTCCTGTTTACGAAAATCCAGAAAACCCCGAACGAGAGCATGTGCACTAGAATCAACAACTTCGACAGCCGATTGAGTATGTGTATATCTGAACAAGGTTGGGATGAGAATGCGTTAGATACTGATCGCTTACTTTTCAATGATATTCTCTATAAAGTCAGCGGACACGACGTCAAGCTCGTGAATCTTGTTCGCAAACTTTTTGTGAATGAAAAAACAGTAAAGAAAACAAAATGTGGCTTACCGTGTCATAATCCAATGGAGAAACCACACGATTTGAGCCGATGGCTTGCAAAATAGCAACGCCGAGGTCACCTGGGGAATGACATCAAAACATGGAAGTGTTTATGGACTAAAAAACAGAGATTTTTTCGGGGATGATCCATCTGTTCTGTTACGATTTACACCGGGTCTGTAGCTTCGTGGGTTAGAAAGTGCATAAAAATTCAAACATATAGGTGAAGTAAATGTAAGTGTAACGATCGGTTGTAGAAAATCCTCCAAAGACACTATAATTCCGTGTCTTCTTGGCACCGCTTGCTCATATACACTATTCGCGTGTTTCCGTACACTTTGTTTTCATTCACCAAGCTTTGTTTGTTCCCGTACAACGCGCTACCTTGTCATATCTCATCTTGGACCTGCGTGACGCACATGCTTATCTCTCGCACTCCGTAAACTTGGTTCTCGTTTTCTGAGTCTGTATGGTCGCATAATTGGGGTTTGTACATGTTTTATGTTATTGTTCGTTTAGCAATCCAGTATCGTAGAATTTACGGCTCAATCGTGTTTTGGTTTCGAGATTCGTTTGAATTTGGCTACGCATTGCTTAAAAGCGTGTTACAGTAAGTGCTTAGTGTTAGGTAACACAGCGTTGTCGGAAAAGATTGTAGTGAGTGGACATTTCGGTTACCGCGGATAAACTTTCTCAAGACCAATTTACAATCGACAACATATCATATGGCGTATCGATTTTCGGGGCACTCCGAGCTGGTTTCGGTTCCGATGCATTATTATGGATGAAGAATTGTATGCCAGATATGAGTTACAGCAGAAAGCAGAGATTAAATCTGCGCTAAGATGAACTCTATGCCACCATACAGAGAAGTTTCCCAACATTAATAATGATAACAATAATGTTTCGCTTCCTTTTATGCATCAAACGCAAACGATACGATATTCCGGGGAAGGGGTAGCGGTCAGTTAGAGACCGCGGAAAAGGAAGTGATCAATCGCGGCAGGATTCAAACCCACAGCCACAAGGCATAAAGTCCGCGACCACTACCGCTGTTGAGCAAGGCTCCAACAACCAAGGACCAAGCGTTTTCGAAGGCGAGCGAAACCCCGGACTTGCTTCGGGAAACGTCTAAGGTGTTGTCCTTAGTAGTATTGGGTGGGAAATCTCATTCACTATCTTTTCGTGGTGAGGAGTAAAGCCCGATGTTCGGAGCTATAATACAACGTTTTTAGCAATTTTAACCAGTACTCGCGAATAGAACACAGAAAGGTAGACGATGGGTAAGCATGCACAAAAAATGTCCGAGCCATCGGGGGAGGTGTAGAGCGAAGATCCTGGTCAGAGAGTGACGATCCGTACCTAACACACGGTGGTGAACCCCATAATTGCTCACCCGATATTCCTATCAGACGTGAGCACTGCCTCGGAGATATCGGTAGTCAAACACGGAAAGACATCGAGCATCCTCAACGAGGAGTGGCCAGTTCTGGCAACCGTAAAGCAAAAACGCAACGAACCGCGGCGTTGTGCACCCGTCTCATGAAGGAGAGCCGGATGTCACGACGGCACCACAGAATTGCAAGTCAGCAAAAGCTGCACTAGCTCTAGCCATTAATGATGTGGTCTCTCCAATATCACATCCAGCTGCGACGAAGCTACCGAGTTACTTAAGGTTATCGGCTAACTAGCTGATCGTCACGAATGGAAATCACAGGCGCGGGCTCGTCCCAGTCTGGTAAAAGCACTTTGAATTAGGAAAGCATGAAGTACTTACAATATCTGGACGTCTCAATTACCAAGTGTCCCAAAACGCGTTGCATCGCATATGCGCTATCATCCAGTAAGACAATTTCATCGATGTGTTCCAAGTCGAAAAGTCTGTTGCCTGGGGAGGAGTTCAACTGCGCCGTTTAGTAGTTAAGAAAAGGCGTTCTGTAGAACATCCTCTACGGCAGTTGGAAAGGAATGGGGATATAGGATGACATTGACGCACTATTTCGGAGGCGGTAAGGGTTGGTAAAACTGATCGTGGGCCCTAACAAGACCTGCGAAGGATGACAGACGCTAGCAGTTTCGACGCTACCGGGATCGGGCTAATATTTCCGTGGTTGCTGTACTCACGACACGAGACCTTAATGAAGATGAGAAAAAACAATCGACTCTCTCAGGATGAAGGAACCTGCTTTGAATTACAAACCTTCGAAAGAAAAACATGAGATTCTAAAACACGATTTACTCCACCATTTTTTAACAAGGCTGGGCGAAAGCCATTGGGGCCCTGAGTTTTGTGACGTCCTTAGGCTTGGACTTTCTTGCGGATCTCCGTTTCAATATGGTACCTGTCGAAACAGACAACGGGCCGAGAGCCGGAATAGCTGTGAACCTGACACCGGCGGTTAGTTAAACTGTGTCTGGAAGTGCTCCACCCTGCGTACGAGACACTGCTGCTGACTGCGAACTAGTGAACTGTCAACTTCATAGTTCATTTCCTCCACATATAATTGTTTCCTACTGGTGACTCGAATGAGATAGAACAGCGTGAGGGAATTTCCCAAGCAGGTAACAAGATCAATATTTATTATAACCACCAGATTTTGCGGTTTCTGCGTAGACTCAGGCTCACGTATTGTTATGCTCGCTTCCAGCCGGATACCAACAGCGTGCTTCAAGAAGGGGCGAAGATTCAGCAGAAATCCGAAATGTAGCGATGCAACGTGACAGGCCATAACCCACTGGATCAGCGGAATACAAGTCATTCTTGATAAGCGACCAGTGCATATTGATATTATCAAGCGGGTCAAATCATAGGTTTTTAGCTAGCTCCTTTTTTAGGACGGGTCGGTGAGCTCGCTGGGACAGTTGGTTGCAGTCTAACTGGTGTTACAGCGTGCGTTTGAGATGCTCACCGAAGCACATGGACAACTTAGTGTGAGATCGGAGTCAACAAAGGTGGTCCAGTACGATCAACAGCCTTGTATGAAATCTCGCCATTTGTGGCTTACAACGATGTGGCCAATCTAGGTCCATTGCTGACTCGAAGAGGGCGAACGCCACGTGGCGTACCGGCAAATAGAACGTCTGAAGTTTGTACTGCCGAGGAACAGAGAATGGTCTGAGCACAGGAATCTGGCCCAAAAGGGTCTATCAAATGCGCAATGTTCGATGACAGTTGAATTACTCCAGCATTCTTATGTCCTACCACAATCACAATATCAACCCGAATCATTTTGGGTAGGAGGTTGAGTAGCTTTTGGAAGAAATCATGATTCACTAAACATAAACCGTAGTCGTTGAATGCACACGCCAAAAAGACAAGCAAATTGCATCTATAAGGACGGCATCTGACCACTTTGCATGAACTTTAAAGTCTTCCTGCGTATAATTGACCATCTGCAGGGATAACATCTAACATTGCGGTTTTATCGCTCTCGCCAAGAGCCATGGTAACGCCAGCAAAACCGGAAGCTGCAGCTTGAAAGTAGCAAAGGACGCCTAAGTGGAAATTCACGCAAGGATTGGATGGATGATAGAACTGGAGTCTTGAATGCAACAAAAGTCGATGGCAAGGGTCTCAAGTGTACCAGTTAAACCTGCCTGTTGTCGTATACGCATCAGGATTCGCGCGTTGAACGTGGCTAGTCTGAATGCGTATCGGAGACGAAACGGAGCACCAACCAGTGGTAACAAGTTCGGTGAGACTTAGAGGAATGTCAAGGAAAGACGTGAAAGAACATGGCCAGAAATTCCACTCTAGACACTACAGCTAATACGGCCGACCAAAGTTCCCGTTGGAAATGGAGGATATGGAAAGTAAAAATAGAAAGCGAAGGGTTGGGCGAACAATCTGTTGATGTAAGACAGCTTGATTTTCTATGAGAAGTTTCAGTGCGCATGTAAGTAGACTCGGTCTTGTCAAGATCAACCATCGTTGTTTGTGTTGTAGGCTGACTGCACCTTGACGTGGTGTGATGGCTTGCGCGCCTCAGCGACCCAACGAGCAATACTGGATGGCTTATCTCAAGCCGAAGACGCAATCATACCTGACAGGTCAATGGGTAGGGGACCAACGAAGCAGCCTCCTGATCCTCCAGGTTTGGAGTCGACTTTAGCTGGCAACTCAACCGGTAAAATTGGTGGAAGAATAACTGATCTAAGCAGATGGGCTTCCACTCAGCCACTCGGCTGCCTTTCGGACAGGCTCTTGTTAGAACTACAAATTTTAGTTGAGAACCCTGTTTAGTGGCTGGACACCCTAGCAGTACCCGTCCAACATCTCCCGTGAACTGCACTAATACAAACAATTCCATACTGCATCAGTCGCCACACAGGATAATCAGGACCGCGCTGCCCATTGCATCGAGCGGGGTGGGTAGTGATAAGTGGACTACTGCTCAGAGCTCCCTCTCTTTTACTCAACCTTTGTCTTCTGTCCCCAACCACCTCTCCTTGCTCCCTCTATCCACCCATAATGCTCTCACTGATAACACGGCCGATACTCGCAACGGTTCATTGTCAAATAGTGTCATGAATGATCGTCTATCTTGTAACTCACATTTCCTCAGATCTCGTCAGCCTCTGAATATCGGCTCCTTCAACGTGCATACACTCATGCAGGCCGGTCAGCAGGCGTGTCCAGCCCTCACTATGAACTCTCTGAAGATTGATGTCTGCCACTTAATTGAAACGCGTATCCAGGATTTGAGCAGTGTGATTCAGCTAACTGCTCCTGGAATCTCATCGAGGTATTTTCTACACACTTCAGGAGACGAAGAAGCTAAAGCTGTGGGTCAACGTGGTGTAGAAATAGTCTTGACTGACAAGGCTGAGGCTTCTCTTTTAGACTGGATCCCGGTTATCAGTCGCTTATGTGCTGTAAGACTCCAGGGGTCAGTCGGCGTTAGAAAGGATAGTTGTGTTAAGCGCAGTCTATTTGTAATCTCCGCATACGCCCCAACAGACTACAGCCCTGACATGCGGAAGGGTGAGTTCTATGATGAACTCACCACCCTCACTCGCAGGAGCAAAGATCCGGACATTGTAGTGCCAGCCGGTGACTTCAATGCACAAGTCGGCAAACTTAGTGCATCAGAAGCTTGTTTAGGTGGCCGTTGTGCCTTACCGGCTCAGCGCACAGTTAAGGGAGACAGGCTTCTCCAGTTTTGTGCGGAAAACCGGTTATTTCTGTCTAGTACAAATTTCCGACACAGCTCGCGTCGCATAGCAACACGGCGCTCTAACGCTTCAGGTACTCTAAGCCAGATCGATCATATCGCAGTAAGCTACCGGTGGTGCAGTTCTCTTCAGAACCGTAGATCCTACTGGTCCACGTACGTAGAATCGGACCATGCATTAGTTTTAATGCGATTCTCTCTCCAGCTCCATGGTCATCGACGCAAATCACAAACCAGTTTAGCCGTGCAACGTATGTGTGATTCAGAAGTACGCACCCGGTATGAGCAGAAATTAACACATGAGCTAGGATCTACGACGAACAGTAATGTAGATGAGCATTGGGCACATATCAAACAGGCAATGCACGTGGCAGCAGGTTTCGCCTGTGGTCCTGGATCCGATATCCATCAAAGACACTGGATCTCGCAAGAGTCGCTGGGTATAATGGAGAAAAAGCGTCAGCTCTAGAACTGTAAGGAGATGAATAAGATACGAAGACATCTACAAAAGCAGGTTACGAAAAGCCATAAGAATGGTCGCGAAAATTGGTGGGTAAAGGTAGCCGAAGAAAAGAAAGTAGCAACTGCTTCAGGTAACAGTCAAAGACTGTTCAAACTTATTCGCGACAACGGAGAACGACGAAATGGAGAGTCCATTTATGGCGAAGTACAAAGGCTGGACCGTTTGGCCGAATACTTCTAGGAGAAATTTAGCTGGCCGCGAGCTAATGTAGTTACTCCTGTGTGAACAATTGCGATTCCTTGGGTAGTATTACTTGAGCCCCCATCGTAAGTGGAAGTGGAGTCATGTATTCGATTACTAAAGCGAGGGAAAGCGGCCAGTCCTGATGAACTTCCTCCAGTTCTCTTCAAAATCATTTACCACCTTGATCCGAGAAGTTTGGAGAGAAGAACGTATTCCGTCATTATGGAACGAGTCATTGATTGTTCCCATCTTCAAGAAGGGAATACCCAATGACTGTAGTAACCATCATGGGACCAGTTAAATTCCGATAATCATCAAGGTATTGGCCTCGTTTTTCTGCACCGTCTGATACGGGCTCGCGACAGGAACGCCCGCGAACAACAGCCCGGATTTCGCCCAGGTCGAGGATGCACCGACCAGATTTTTACTCTTTGCAATTACTTGAGGCGCATCACACACGGTCGACCGACAATAATGGCTTCCTTTGGCTTAAAATTTGCCCTCAATTCAATTGATTGAACAGTGCTATTCGGTGTTCTTCATCGAAAAGGTATACCCCAGAAGTTCGTGAATCTACTGAGGTCATCGCATTCTCATACTTCTTGCCGCGTAAGGGTTTACGGTGAACTATTCAATCCATTCGAAACGACCAGTGGTGTTCGACAAGGGTGTTTCATTTCTCCATTCCTGTTCAACTTCCTCATGGACGAGATAATGGAGAATGCCTTGCGAAATCTTCAGGATGTGGGCGTCGAACTAGGAAATAGTGAAAAGCTATGTGGCCTAGATTATGCAGACGATCTTGTGTGCATGTTCAAATGCACGGAAAACGTGCAGCACGCACTAGATAGACTTGCGAAAGCTGTAGCTTCATTCGGCATGCGCTTGGCATCTTCAGAGGGCAAAGTGATATTTCAAGATTGGACGTCAAAGGTTCCGTGCTTGATGTTCGATGGGGAGGTGCTGGCAGTTGTCGACCGCTTCACTTACCTCGGCAGCAGCGCGAGGACGGATGGGTGCATTGTGGTAGAGGTGCGCACGCGTATATCCAAGGCTCGAGCGGCGTACGCTGGACTGAAACGTTTGTGGCGCCGACCTGATGTTTCACTGAAGTTGGAAGGTCGTGTGTACTGTGCTGCGGTGCACCCAGTTCTATTGTATGGTTGGGAGACACGACGCTTGCGTGCGGAGGATGTTCGTCGCCAATGGATGTTTACTTAGTATCGCCAAGATTGGACGGAATAACCGGGTGAGCAATGCTGAGGTCAGAAATCGAGTACTGGGTACCAGTTCAGAGAATGTCCCATCACAGTGTATCCAGCTTAGTGGACTTGCTGGTTGGGGTACGTGTTACGTATGGCAGGCACACGTCTACCATTCCGTGGAAGAAGCCACGTGGAGGTCAACAGATGACGTAGCAGCGAGGAATGAGAAAATGTACAGCAAACTTAGGAAGAGTATGTACCTAACATCCTCAAGGTTAGGGTCCAAAAGACCACCTAACCAGCTAGCTGAGGAAGTTGAATGATATGGCCGCGAACCGTGAGCAGTGGCAACCGTGTTGTCACTTTCTGTCTAATTGGAATGATTGATTAATGTGCGTTTATATACTTGGGATGTGTATTCCGCGTGTTGGCTGCTAGGACGTGCTTTCATTTGCCCACCCGTGTAGGTCCACTGTCTGTATATCTTGTATATTCATTCTTTCTACTACGACATACAACATAGTGGAGAAGGCAGCAGACAGTGGGGGTCGTCCTGCTGTTTACCGCTGTACGATGATGATGACGTTACACCACTCGGTCGCTCGATCCAGAGTAGGCCTGTTTTGTTCGAGGATGCACTTCTAACATGTCCTACAAGACAGCAGCGTAGGTCCAGATGACTCGGCAGCCAACTACACAGTTCACTCGCCTCCTCTGCAGAACCCTGACGAGTAAATGGAACTCAACACCAGCCTCGGTAATTGAACCTAGTTTTAGTTTGTCCATTTTTCTGCCCACTTTTTGAAATGTTTACAAATTGACAGTTATCGTGTTCATTCACTTTCATGGCCGAACTGTGAGTTGTTAACTCACAGAAGTCCTCGATACAATACAATTCAACAAGACAAGGGGCTATGACCATATTTTGAGGCAGATCACGTTCGCCACGTTACAGTACTGTCCACAGGCTTGTGACGTTTTAGAGCGGAACTTGATAGCCAAGCGGAAAAACCCAGCACGTCATAGAGCACTTCCGCTGATCGTTCACGACCGCTCACCTTACTCATCGTTAACTGCAAAAATTACGGCTGTTCCCCTGATTCGCGACTTAGGGACGTGCTTGGTAGCATGGAGCTCTGCTGTTTCGGGCATGGCACATTAACAGATACGAGGGAGTTGCCCAAACCACCCAAGTCCAGGTATGAAAACCGTTGATAGGAAAGCTACCGACTGTACTGAAACACAGGGTACATTGTGAAACTTGGTCTTTTCAACTCTGCCCGTGGGGCGTATGATCCGACGAACTTGACACCGGCTCTCATTGGAAACAGGTTTGGTGCTCCGTACCATAAATCTTATTCTATGAACAAGGTTAACTTTGCACCAGATCAAACGATAAGACACTATATTTGCTAAGAGATGAAAACGGCAGGTAAAGATTCCCACCGATTTGTACCGAGTCACAAACTGAGTTTTAAACTTTTATATTGACTCACAATCCCATCAGTCATTGACGCGAACCAAGTTTAGTCGAGGATGTGGCCGACGCATACCAAGGTCAATGCATCTTACGGTATTCGAGGAATTCGCTAGGTGCGTCACCTAGCTCACCAACTTTCAAGCACTCCCACAAAATGGTGACAACCGGAGTGTGTCGACTGGCATGTGTCCGTTATTGAAATCAAACATCCATGATATGAGCCGATCTTCTTGTTTGTGTGAGAAGTTGATAACTTTCAAAATCAGTGACGGGTGCACGACACACAGTGTCAGAGGAAAGGACTAATAGTGAATGTGTGTGTGTGTGTCGCAACGGTGCCCACCCGGTTCGAGTCGCAGATGGAACTCGGTGGATATGGACTGCGCTGGTGAGTCCAAACAAGCCAGATGAAACATGTATTTCATGGATTCTCAATGTTAAGCACGACAAATCATCATTCCGTAAACTGAAGCACCGTTATGGTACGTGGACGAAAGTCACAAGCCAATGACTGAATTGTCGTTATGTCTCCATTTGAACTCATGAAAAATAGACGAAATTCTTTCTGACGAATCTGATTTGAACAACACAACTCCAGAAAACATTACGTGCATCAGTCGGGATGATCGTTTTCTATCGACAAACGAACTTTTTCACCAGACGGTCATGGAACGGACGCCAGGTATCTAAAACTATCTAGTACGGAACACGTATGTGAACTGAAGCGAGGCGTTCATCGTCATTTAATCCGAGTAAACAATCCAACATTGTTGGAGGTAAGCCAAGGTGTTCGTAAATATTTATTGCCACTTACAACTGTGAAAACAGCTCCAATGGCTAATTAGACTTGCTTTGTGTCGATGACAATGCGAGTTGAACCGTGGACGACTACCTCTATTCTGGTATGCACTGGGGAAAAGGTGCATCAAAATCATCCAGAATATTTCGTGCAAACCGTTGTTGTTTGTTACTTCTCCGATTTGTGCTGTCTGTTTAGTGAAGGAAACGTTGATATCGCATCTGAGATTCAGTCACCCGGTGTGGAGCGGTTGTACCAATTATAAACACTGGCCTAGATAGACAATCAATCCACAAGAAATACAAAGTAAAGTACGAGAAAAGTGATGCTCACGTTATTAATTAGGATATTTATGGAAACAATGAATAAGAACTAGAGTGAAAAAAGACTGATTCAGGGGGAAAATTTCATAACAAGCACGAAAGGATAATCAGACTGTCTACACAGCTGAATCTCACGGAAACAAATATACGGAAGAAACTTACGAGCATTGGTATTTCTGAACGAGGAATGTGATAGTCGGGATTGCCATAGCTCATTACAGTAGTAGGACTGTGGCAGGAAACCACGCGAGGGAAGAAGAAAGACTAAAAATCAGAAAGTTATTAGGATGGAACTTTTTTAAACCCTTTTTCAGGAACGCTGAACAAACGGAGACAGACGGATTTATCAGCATTGGATTCTCTGGAAAGATAAATGAAAACCTTTTACGAATACCAGAAACACAAGATTTCCAAGTTGAAAACGCACGGTCCATCGTTCAATTACGGAGTACTTTTAGCGAAAGCAAGATGGAAATCAAACGGTGTATCATCATTGTGACAAAATACACCACTACAGGCTATATGAAAAGGCGGGCAACATGGATTTATGTAGTATGTGAGTGGTTTGCACGGATCTTTTTTATGATTACCAGTATTACTTACTCTAAAGATTTTTCTGTCGGTTAGTACTGTCTGTTATTTAGCGACCACAGCCTAGGGTACAGTAATCAAACGTTTCTGATACACCCATACCGCATAAGGTCAAATCACGTATGAGTTATCGGTCCCAATTACGAGACTTGGTACCCTTGAGTCACGTGAACAGCTGCGTGCTGTTCTCAAGTCACTAGCTGGATGAGTGCTTCAGAGGGACGGATACACCCGAACCCACCAATCAGTTTATCTTTTATTGATCATTTTATCTATGGTTATGTTTGCATCACGAAGAAGCTGTAGTCATCCGATCGAGCGAAACAGGACTGGTGTCAAATAGGGAGGAGCTCAATACGCGATGTGGTTATAGGAGCATGGTAGCACCGTCTTACATTTACACGTAGATGAGATCAATTACAACACATGATGCACGCGGATACGAGGGTGATCAACAAAGTGTAAGCCGTGCATCAGGAATTTGCCATCAAAAAAGGTGCAAACCTCAATATAGTTGCCCGCTGTTTTGCGATGGGTATGCTATATTATGAAACTACTCCAGAATAAACGCTGGTATTTGCATCAGTTTTCTGGAAAAGCGCTTCTCGAAAGCATCAACTGAACAACCAAACACCAATACCGTATTTTTGTTCGGCAATGCTCCAGTTCACCGGCGAGCAGGCGAAGCATTGCTGGCAACCGGACATGCTGTTCAGCATCTTCCTCCCTATAGTCCACTTTTTAATACGATCAAGGCGTTTGGTATGTTTAAAGGAACTGTCAAATCACTTCTACAAGGAAACGGGGCTCTGATTTGCAGCATTCCGGAAGATCGAACCACCAAACAACGCAGGTTCGAGATGTTAGTTGAGTTATACACACAAGCAACGGAATGGATTCGCCGGTTTCATGTGCTGCGTTTGACGGACACAATTTCACTTCCATTGAACCTTCAAAAATTATTCCCATTCGTAAACCTGTTTTTCTTCGATGTGATATTTTTATTAAATAACTTGGAAATTTTCTTTTGTATCCCTTGCGTATTCCAGTTAGTGACTCGTACGGAACTATTAGGTCCCGTAATTGGGAGAGGTAACTCATGAGTGATTTGACCCTATGCGGTACGAGTATGTCGGAAAGGTTAGGTTACCCTAGGTTGTGGTCGCTAAATAACAGATAATGGTTACTAAACGATAGGAAAACCCGTAGAATTAATCAAGATGCCAACGGCGACAGTTTATCTGTACTTGTTTCGCGAGGTTCACTCTGGGGTTACATATATACATGCTCATAAGCGGACGAAGGGAAATAAAAAAGAGCACATCTGATTGCACGCATTTTCGAGAGGCATAGAAAGCCCGAAGTCAGTAGGTTTATTGCCTGGAAGCGTCTGGGGAGTTCATGTCTGTATCATACTTTCTGAGACAAGGACGACGATCCGCGTAGTTCTAAAACGAGCAAATTCACACGTGGACTAGCTACAGAAATGATTGAGAACACGAATCGGAATGACGGGCTTTACTAGTCTAGTAAACGGAATACATCAGCTGAAATAGAAAAAAACCATTTATGAAGTCACAGAAGACAAACTACTAGTAACCCCTGATTGTTTTCTATTTGACCTCGAAGCAAATAGCCAACAAAATCACCTCAGTCGACTGAGCAGAGAAGACCCGAAAGGTATATTTGAAGTAGTTCATGGGTTCCAGGCTAGTGTCCAATCGTTCCCGGATCTCACGGTATCTTCTTATCTGCTGTTCTTCTAAATACCGTGGTACTGATACAGCACTGATACGACCAATACATGAGTGACAACCCAAGGCAGAAATCAGACAGGCGAGTGTGCACGAGATAATTGGGACTAGTGCAGAAACAACCCATGGTGTGTGCTGTTGACCCCCGACTTTGTATTCTCTGACGAAAACGCTATTTCCCTTAAGCGTTGGATAAAAAACTCGGTTGGCAGGACGTAAGCACCGACGAATATGTTTTAAGCGGAGTGCACGGCAAATTCTAGCACAAGGTTGAAGGTAGAGACGTAAGCAAGCAAGTAAATAAATATGTAAGTGTGTGAGTCATGTGCTAGTGAAACGCAAGCCAAGTGTGCAACCAGACCAGGCCACGCAGGGCCGTAAGACAAGTGGCACTGTCTGATCAACGCAATCCGGAATGGAGAATGACTAACACCAACCTCGTATGCGTGTGTAGGTGCATGCATACATGAGTGTGAATGATATGAAACAATTGACCGCGAAGCGTGCGTGCGTGCGAGACTGTCTGGCTGCTCACGTGACTGCCTGAGCCGAACACAACACTAACCAACATTTTAATTCTGTTCCAGCCGAAAACCTTGTTCTTGCAAGAGGAGGCTCTTGTTGCTTTTGTGATCATCCTCGATGCTCCAGCACGATTTCTTCAGTCCAGGACGCTTTGTGTAAATCCTGTGATAAAAGGGACACCTTCAACCAGTATAGCAATCCCCACCTCAAGTGAAGATAGGAACTCGGTAACTTATTTCCTCGGCTATTAATTCACTCTGGTCTGCTGTCACTACTGCCACAGTTCCATCCTGTTTCACTAATTCCATGGTCCGCATAGAAGTTAACATGTCCGCACGTGAACTTATTGACACAGGCAATTCACCGAGTAACACCTCTTTCTTAATCACAAACGTACCAGTGAGCATAAAATCAGAAGACAAATGCCTTGAACCGAGGTTTTATCAGACTTGTTGGTCAAATGCAGTCAGAAACGGAACGAAAAGGATTATAAGACTGTTTGCAGTGAGGACAAACAATGTTCGAACCTATGACACTGTCCCATTGGGAAAGATGTGAGTGTGCTTAGACGCGTTAAGCGATGTTTAACAATTATGATAATCTAGACCAAAATGCGGGGTGTATGGGGTATCTGAGGGGAGGGACGCCTCTGAGTTGGTAGACGGTCATGTCCTCTGAGGTATTTACCATCTCCTTGATCTCCATCATTTACCCAACTCTCATCTGTGGTTCCACGGAGCTAAAGCACGCATCAGCAGCCACACCCCGGGAAACCGCGTGACAGGTGGGCCAAACCAGGTGGACGGTAACCAAGGCCTAAAAACCTCGGTGAGACGACGCCCAGCATGCAAAGATGGAACCTCCTGCACAGGCGGATGAGATCTGTTAGATCCAACGGCTACCAACGAAATCCGTCCAATCAACAGGGTTGCATGGACCCCTGGGTATAGGTAACCTCCACCGAATGGCGAACTAGCTCCTAGAGAGCCACCGACAACCATGCACCACATTCACTCGGACGCGTTGGGCATCCCGGATGGGTAGGCCACCATCCAAAAAGCGTATGAGCCGCTCGATCGGCCACCGGCTCCCGACACAAAAACTTCCTGTTGCCTGGCAGGTAGCACTTGGCTGTGCATGAACTAGAGGTGCAACCTCGAACAAAAGCCGAGTGGCGCTGGGGACGCCACTTCGTGCCAAATTCCCAAGCCTCTTCATGGATTTTGTCTCTATAATTAGCTCTGATCATGCTACGGCGTCCCCGGTAAGCGACGAGCCCTGTGCTCCCCCAGCAACCGAGGTGACCCAAACACGAGCTGGGAACCTGAACCTGAACACAAGGTCACCAGTCCACGTAGCCTGCTGGAACGTGAGAACTCTTCTAGATGCAGGTAGCCAGTGCATTGCCATACGTACACTCTAAGACTACGGAATTGACGTAGCTTGTCTATCCGAAGTACGTCCACCGAACTCCGGCAGCTTTCATATTTAAGTACCTCAAACGTACGCATCCTACTGGATCTACCACAGCCGGCCAGCAGACAATTCTGGGCTTCACGGAGTTGCGATCGAAATTAACAGTCGAACAAACAACGCCCTAATCTCTTAAGAAGCAGTTTCACCAAGAATTGCGGTGGCATGGTTCAGGAGTACTCCTTTTCACGTGACTGTGATTACAGTCTACGCCCCAACGCTGCATGCGGAGCCAACCACTAAAGATGTCTTCTACAGCGAACTTCAGAATTCAGTTAACGGGGTTCCCAGGCGAGATATTCTGCTAACTGCAGGAGATTGGGACGCCCGCACGAGACCAGCAGACGAGTATATTCAACATGTGCTGGGGAAATTTGGCCTCGGCGTGCGATGCAGAAATGGCGACCGCCTGGTCACGTTTGCAGACCGCAAACGACTGGTCGTCGTCAATACCCGCTTCCGGCATCTAGAAGGACACCTGCTGACCTGGTATTCCAATAACGGTAGGACAGCGCAGCAAATCGACTACATCTTGGTGCGCTCTCGTTGGGCATCGTCTGTCGAGAACTGTCGGGTGGAGTAACGGGAAATGCCAACGGCAAGGACCACACACTGGTACGCGCTCGTCTTAAGCTTCACCTTTCAGTACGGCGAAAACCTCGACAATACTGCAGAATAGATACTTCCAAGCTAGCAATCCTGGACAACGTTCAAGCCCTGTCAAATGCGATCTCGCCCAGACTAACTGCGATCAACGAGGACGGCAGCGTGGATGGGCTACGGACGAGGGTAAAAGTATCCATCGCCGGCACCTCCCTTGAACAGCTAAGCGAGAAAAAGTGGCATAGGAAAGATTGGATCTCTGCAGAAACCCTTAACCGCTGCGCTAAGGCTAGAGACGCGAGACTCCACAATTCGCCCGATTACCATAACCTTCGCCGCGAAGCTACACGCTCAGCGAGGAGCGACTGTAAACAATATTGGTCTGAAATTGTAGGCCAGATGGAGGCAGCAGCCGCTGTACGGGACTTTGGTGGGCTTTTCCGACTCATACGCTCCTATTCGGGGAAGGCTCAACCTCCTCCCCCCACGATACGTGACGATGTAGGCCACCTCATATCGAATTGCGACCAAAAGCTTCAAAGATCGGTTGAATACTTCAGTCAGCTGCTTAATTGTCCGCCCATTCAGTCCATCTGTATACCGACAGCAGGCGACAAAGAACAACATACGATCGACCTCGAGCCTCCCAATGAACCGGACATTGCCTCCGCAGCTCAAACCATGAGAAACAAGAAGTCATCGGGGGAGAATGGCATACCACGTGAAATCTTCAAATCCTGTTTGCTAATTCTGTTGGACCCACTAAGCACGCTGTTTTGTCGTATCTGCGTCACCGAAAGTTTTTTCAAAGACTGGTCAACCTCCATCCTATTTCCTATACAAAAAGAGGGAGACAAAATTGTCTGCACGAACTACAGGATTATCAGCCTCATTGATATAGCGGCTAAATTGTTTGCGACCATTCTGCTTAATCGCTTTGTTGCTGCTCAAGATGTGCGAACATGCGCCAACCAGTGTGGTTTTCGTTGATGAAGAGGCTGCGCTGACCAGATCTTCACGCTACGCCGAATCCTTGAACATCGCTATAAATTCCAACAACCCAACACAGCGTGCTTCATTGACTTCCGGGCAGCATTCGATTCCACTGACAGGCAGTCACTCTGGAGCGTACTGCGAAACGACGGAATCCCCGAAAAGTACATCACATTGATAAGATCATACTACTCGGCAACACAGGTGCACATCTGCGCCTACGGCGAAGAGTCTAAGGAGTTACCCGTTGACGCCGGCGTCCGCCAAGGATGCCCTCTATCGCCAGTCCTATTTAACTACGCTATTGACTGGGTAGCGCGTCACGCCCTCAACAACTTTCGAGGAATACAACTTGGCCACGACTCTTGGGTTAGACCTTGAATTCGCCGACGACATTGTCATTCTAGGAAAGGGCCTTGGAACTCTGCAGCCGATTCTTGACCGTATTGTATGTGAAGCTAAGACTATTGGTCTGGAGATAAACACTACTTCACGCCTTCACAAGGTTCAACACATTCTATACGCATCAATGGCGAAAATCTGGAACAGGTGCACCACTTCAAGTACCTCGGTTCTACTATCCAACCAAACGGTCAGGTCAGGGACAAGGTTGAGCTTCGCGTAGACTGCGCAAGGAGAGTGTTCTTACAACTCAACAAATCATTGTGGTCTCGCAGTGAAACGAGCCTCCACACGAAGTTGCGCACATACCGCGCTTCCGTCCGCCCATTTCTTACGTACGCGTGCGAAACTTGGCCGTTGAGAGCAGACGACACAAAAAGACTGGAAAGCTTTGACCACTGGTGCCTCCGCTACATGGTCAAAATCAGGTGATATGGTCGTGTCACAAACTTCGCTGTGCGTCAACACTGTGCGAACACAGGACGACTTTCTTCCTTCCTCCGACGGCGTCGCCTACAGTGGTTTGGTCATGTCCTACGACGACCTGAAACGGAAATTATGAAGAAGTGCCTACTACCATCACCCTGCTCAGATTGGAAATGTCGCCTTAGTGGCCAACTGAAGACATGGGCTAGTACTATTAAGGCAGACATGGATCGCCTGGATCTCCAGTCGGTCTTCGGAGTACACGACTGGCGCATCAACTGAATTTTTCGGTGTGCAGACCTTGTCGCAGACCGGAACGAGTGGACAGCTTCCATCAGAGACATCCAAAAAGCCGACTTAACCTCTCGTAGATGGTCGCATAAACGCAAAAAAATTAAAGACCAAAATGCAAAGCTAACCACGAGTTTCGGCCCCGCAACTTTGCCAAAAATACGACGAAATCGGTTTTACCTGGGCGATGAGTTTTGCAGAATTATCAACTACATCTGGTACATTTCATTGGGTGTTTTGTGGCTGAGGTTTCCTAGTTGACACATCGGGACCCAGCGCACACTGAATTTTGCAAGCAATGTTCGCTTGTACACCTTGGGAATCGGTCTGCTGATGTAGAACAGAGTTCCCGGGTTGTTCTGTCCCTGCAACAGCTAGGTGTTTGATTGAAACAGTCTCCTCCCGGCCTCTCTGGAAATGTACTCTGGCATACTAAGGGTCACATCTGACGAGCTCCGTCCTATTTATCAGTGGGTTGTACTTTGAAGTTCGGTTTTTCTTTGAGAGGACTGGACCCGGGGTTGATGATCAAGTTGGCAAGGTGGTACCTGTGATGAACTTGCTACAGCTTGAAAATAATCGTTCGTAGGGAAAGACGTTTTTGGGTGTGCAGAGGAGTGACCGAACAGAATGTAAACAAAATCAAGGGGTCACTCCTAGTGGCTAACAGGTAGTCGGGTCTTTAACCTCAATAGAACAGTGCAGTTTACCGTTTGTCTGGGGATTGTAGCTAGCGTTCGTACTACTTGAGATCCTCTTTCCGCGGAGGAAACTTGGAAATTTTGATGACACGAACGAGGGCCCTCTGTCGGAATGGATCAATGACGGTATGCCACATATTGCAAACAGTTAGCAGACCTACTTGATGACGTGGACGAGGAAACATCGGCGGGGGCGAAGAGAAACCGTGAGTACTCGTCAACGCAAGTAAGTAAATATAGTCCAGTGGAAATGGACGGCAGTGGCTACTTGAAGTCAATACCTATCCGTTTGAAAGGTTGTATCGCATAATGAGGGTAGCATGAGGTACATAGAGAAAGTGAGGCTTGATTTCTGCACAAGCTGGGCATTGAGTCAACACAGATTTCACATCTGGCAGGGAATATGGTAAGTTACGAGCCTTTATAAAGTGCACCAGGCGTGCATTGCTCAGCTGGCCCAATGAAATGTGGATTTCCTTGGGACTCGGACGACAAACCACTGAGGAGCAGTGGACTCGTGACGGGGTGTCAGTCGCGAGATTCTCTTTGCCGTGATGGTAAAGGACGTCATAGTTGAAACATGAAGTTTCCTTTCTCCAACGGGGGATTTATCTCTATAAATCTTGCTGGAGTGTTATTTGTTGTATATGAAGGCAACTGTTTTTTTGTCGGTAATCATTTTGAGATTATCTTTAAGTAGGCAGTAACGCCATTTTTACGGATTCAGCTATTGCAAACGCCTCCTTTCCAACCACTAACTGATGTATTTTGAATGGAGAAGGAGCCCCTGACAAGAAAGCAAATAGTTTCACTTCTCGACTAAGCGCAGCCGCGATTGCTACGTCGGAAGCATCTGGCTCCACGACCAGTGGTATGTCGCTTGAAAGGATGGTAACGGTTGAAATTTCGAGTTTGTCTTTCAGTGAATGGAAGGCATCTGTAGCGGTGATCGGTAAAGGAAAGACCATGTGAACAGGAGGATGAGTATTACCGGAGGATAGTGATCCAGCTTGAGTAATACGCGAACAAACCGACGAAACGTTGTTTAGACTCAGCATCACCGGGAGGTTTCATTTTGCGAAGGTTTTGAGATTGGTCTGGATCAGACCTGGCTGAACGCTCGAAATCGAGAAAGCGGACCGTAGGGGTTGCAGTGACGGCCTTAGGAGTGTTTAGATTTACCACATAATGTTTAGTGGTTCTTAGAAATTCCGTTAAGTTAATGTCGTGCTCAGCAATATCATTGGCACTTATAGTGATATTATCAACTTAAACAAAGATGCTCGTTTGTAATAAGGTTATCTGTGATGCTTTGATAATGAGCGACGTCGATGACAACTCTAAAAGAAATACAAGTGAATTGATAAAACTGTCCTCCCGGTTCAAGAGCAGTGTATTCTTTGTCACCATTCCTCGAGTATACGCACTTATAGGCGGAAGCGGATGTTTCCATATATATATATATATATATATATATATATATATATATATATATATATATATATATATATATATATACCTTCACTAGGATCTAATTTAAATCGTCTGGAGAGTGAGTGGATCCTCTTCATTGAAGAGTTCACAAATGAGTCACAACTGTGATTTTTGTCAGTTATTCGTATCTGGGTCACTGCTAATCCAAAGAACAACGAAAATGCATGCGCAAGCGCCCATCTTGATAGTAAGTAGTATGTGAACGTAGTACGTGTGTAAATGTATGTAAATATATGTGTGTGGACAAAATTCCCCCGGAATCACACAATCGGTTTCGTGGTTGTTGCCGCTCACTAGGTATGCGTACCCGGTACTCCTCTGCCAATTCATCTTCATCCTTGTACGCTCCGATATATATATATATATATATATATATATATATATATATATATATATATATAATATCACCAACTTAGAACCAAGTGACAACATACGAAAGACGTAGGGAGGGAAGTACAACACAGAATGAAAAGTAGTTCTGCAAAAGATCTGGTATGTTGTGACTTTGCTTTTTCATCGTACAGATGTGTAAGTCGGTTAGTCGTTTGAGTATAGTCAATGGTGGTGAAGAGCACGCGGGCCCTCCAATGCTATTCTGAAAGTGTAATGAATCGACAACGTGCATTCAACACCAATCACAGAATAAGAGACTCGCCTGGAAGCAAGGCTTTAATAAACTTGTCAATTGTACATATAGCTGAAAAATAAACTGCAGTATCAATTAGGACATGCGGAAAACGAACAACAACACAAACAGTAGAAAAAGAATTCACAGCATTCTTCTCGGGTGTATGGAATTGTTTTTACAGGCAACGGGAGATGGAGAGTAAAATCAGTTTGCATCTGTTTATGTATGCCTATAAACAGGAAATTACGCTTCGCGATTTCGCAGGCAGAAGGGACGAACCCTCTGTTGCTGCTGGAGGAGGCTTTCTACGGATTTCTATTCTTCTAAGTGAGTTTCTGCGGGAGCATCGTCTTTGGAAATGCTCTGATTAGGTGATGACCTCGATGGAGTTTCTGGCTCGGTGTCCGGTTCAAGGATTGCCGTATCGCCATCGCGAGCAACGGGAGCTAACTGGCGTCATGGGACTGAATCTTCACAACCACTTGGAAGACGTATTCTGGCGTAATTGGGATTGCATTTGAGCGGTTCCACCTCCTCTACTGAAGGATCGTATTTGGAATATCAATTATGCTTCTTCAGTAACACCCGGTTAGTATTCAGAAGCCAACTAGGGAGGGATGTCCCGGTAGAAGCTCGGCAGTTGTAAACGAATAAGCGTTCGTGCGGTGCTGCATTGGTTGCTGTGCAAAGAGAACGTATAGAGTGTAACGCATCTAGAAGAACAGTTTCCCAGTGTCGAGTCTCGAGTTCTCGCGACTTCAGAGCGAGAGTAATGGCCTGCCAAAGCGTGCCGTCTAGACGTTCATCTTGCCCGTTAGGTTGTGGATTGTAAGAGGTAGTGTGGCTGATGGCAATGCCTCTCTGGCGAAGGAAACCACGGAGTTCGGCAGACATGAATGAAGATCCGCGGTCAGAATGGAGGCACGCGGGCATGCCAAAAGTAGCAAACATCCGTGAGACACCGGATAACAGTGGGTGTAGAAATATCTTGACAAGGATAAGTGAAAGGGAAACGGGAAAAGTCGTCAATGATTGTAAGAAGGAATTTGTTATGAGTAGATGATGGTAATGGACCTTTAAAGTCTATACTGAGTCTTTCAAAGGGTTGAGTGGCTTTGAGCAGAGGTACGTACGGTGGATTGAAAAACCTTGCCTTCACTTTTGCGCAAATTCGACAAGAGGATATCATATATTTTACTTCCTGAACCGAGAACAGGAGATTTCTGGCCCGCACAAAATGGATCATACGAGTCACACCCGGGTGGCATAAGGATGCATGAAGCTTGTACAAGTCAGTACGGTTGAAAGCTGAGGCACAGAGACCCCGAGAGAGTGTGTTTGATACGTGCAACATGGTGAGAAAGGCAGTGATTAGTGGGGCTTGTCCTACTGTTTAACGCTGTACGATGATGTGTCTGCTACAGGGTTATCGCGTCCCGAGCGATAAACAGCGTCTTGCCATGATGTTCTGATCGCTGAGCTTGGCGTTTAGATCGCAAAAGTTTCATCACCAATCGAGGTGACATCGTCAGTGCATGTGCATCGCAGAGGCGATGCGATCGTTATTTCGCTTTCACTGATGTGCACGACAGATACGCTGAAAGTGCCCTCTCTTTCCCCAAGTATTACATACAGCTTCTCTTGCGGGGCAACGAGTCCGTGGATGACAAGCGTAACTGCAGAAATAGAAGGAGGAATTGCTCACAGCTGAAATCACATCCTCCGAAGTCGGCGTTTGGGGTTCGAAAGATTCAGAAGGTCGTTGTTTGTGATAGGAAACACAGAGGTATCACGATTGTAAGATAAAGACTGTGTGAGAGCTAGTTCCAGTTGTCTGGCGAGATCGAACGTTGTTCTGAGGTCGAGTTGTTTATTTTTCAGTAGTCTCTGTCGGATTTCACTGTATAGCAAACCACGAATGAAGGAATCACGAATAAATTCATCACGATTTACTTCAGCAATAACTGCCTTGAAGTTACAATCCACGGCGAGAGTTCAAACGTTGAAGGAACTGGTTAAGAGTCTGACCGCTTTCTTGACGAGCAGTCGAGAGAACGTGCCGGGCGAAAAATCTCATTTTCAGGTTGGATGTAGAGATTAGTCAACGTTTCGATAGCAGAATAAAAGCTTGTACAATTGGCGATGGGCTTGTAGACAGACGGTGAAACCAGATTGGTTAGGGTGGCGAGTTTGTCTACATCTAGGTCCTTTATGTTGACCAGATAATTATCCGGAGTTTTCTACCAATGAATTCAGAGATCGGTGGCATCAGACGAATGAGGATCAGTATCGAATCGTTGCGGTCGAAGCACTCGCCCTATTTGACAAGTTGATTGAATTGTAATGAATCGACAACGCGCATTCAACACCAATCACAGAATAAGAGACTCGCCTGGAAGCAAGGCTTTAGTCAACTTGTCAATTGTACATATAGCTGAAAAAGAAAGTGCAGCAACAATTAGAACACGCGGGAAACGAACAACAACACAAACAGTAGAAAACTAATTCACAGCAGCAAATTCGCCAATACCATACGCCAATAATTCACAGATTTTGGGGCTGATGAAATAGTGGTTCTTACGTGACCGTCTACGGGGTTTCGTTAAAATGAGCCTGCAGTGTGAAGAGAGGCACACATAAAGAGATGGTGGATTGATGCGTATCACCGTTATTGTACCTACCGTAAAGGGTGGCTTTCGTTCATTGAATGGTATTTCTATACACTTATGGAGTGTGAGGAAGTCATGACCCAGGAGAACATCGGAGTGGAGATTATCTGGGATGATGAGTTTTACCCGAGCATACACGCGTTGCTTTTATTGTATTGTTTTGTACCAAAACCCGTGGCTGATGCTGGTGAAGTAAGCTAACGTTACAGCGATTTTATTGAAACATGGCTGGACACCCTAGTGATATCTATGAGCAATAAGCAAAGATACAACATTCTTTGAACTTCTAGTACCTACCAGAGCGCATAGGACAGGTCGTTCACTTTAATATCAGCAGTAGCTCGAGTCAGACAGTCAGGGACTGCAGCATTCAAAACCGTTGAGAGCGTAGCAGTTCCAAAGGTATTTGACTTCCCGGATCGTTAACAAGAACGCCATAATTTCTGGAAATGGCTCGTCTTGCCGCATTTGTTGCACGTTGTTTCCTGAGCAGGACATTTGGCTCTTGGATGGCGACTATAGCCGTATAGGAAACAGATGGGAGTATTGACTGCCGAAGTGATGGCTCCAGTTTTGGTCGGGTTGGTAGCTGATTTACCATTTCCAGTGACTCGACTACAGGCAGCAAGGGTTTAGTCATTGGTATATTTTGGTTTGGTTTGGTGATATTTTCAGTAACCGCCTGTCCACAGATCCACCGTTCTCTGTTCAAGCAGCCGTTGACGTACGTAACTCGAAAGCATATCATAGATGGGACCGCGCATGGCTTGATTGTAGTGTTGGTTGGAAATTAAACTCTCTTGCTAGTGAAACAAGTTTCTTAACGAACTGATCAACCGTTTGTCCTTCCTCTTGCTTGCGCCTAGAAAGCAAATAACGGGTAAATATCTCGTTTTATGGCTGGACATAGATCCTTTGTGAAACACAGATGGCAGATTCAAACGTCTCACAGTCAGCGATAAAGTCGTGTACTGGGGGAGACATGCAATTGATTAGTATGTTAAATTTATCTGGTTGAAGGGACCCGACGAGATGTAAGAAGCTTGTGAATGTTCGATACTAATGCGTCCACTGTCTCGCGGTACCTGGCGCGTGAGTATCGGCTTCGAAGTAATCCGGCTTCAAGAAACGGCCTACGGTCAAAGAATAAGTCTGCCGTAATCACAAATGTACCAGTGAGCGTAAAATCGGAAGAAAAAGACCTTGAGTTTGGGTTTTATTAGACCTAGTAGTTGAGTACAGTCTGAAGCGGAACGGGAAGGACTATCAGACTGTTTGCAGTGAAAGTGAGAACAAACAATGCTCGAATATACGACAACTTATTCGCTGTCGATAAGCACCATTGGCCCATCATTCTCCGCAACCCCAGCGGCAATGACTTCCACACGTTTTTCTAATCTTTCTTGTGGTAATATTTACTCTATTCAATATAAAGACCATCGTAACAATCACATAAAACTCTCTGTCCTTCCTGACTTGTGCACATACGGAGTACAATATCAAGATTTTCTCAAATTGCCAAAGACGGTCGAGATTTTGTTTTGGAACAAAGCCTCTCTCTCCTTTTTGCGGTCTTCTTTCGGCTGACCTTCACTCGCGACCACGTTTTGAACACTTAGTACCGAGTTTTAAACCAATTGCAATAAAATTAAGACGTTATTCAATACAAGATACAGCCTTTATCAAGTCTGAAGTTGAACGCTGTTGCAGTTTGAAATCACTGAACGGACCAATTACCCGTAGCAGTACAAGTTTCGGGAGTCTCTAATGATCGACGTAGGTGTCGTGTGATAATTGATAACAGTCAAACCACCAACTAGCACACTTTTCTCGACGCACATCAGTTTAAACCGATAGACGACTTGATCGCGAAGATCTTACGATACGACGTCTATAGTACACTTGATATGGCAAGTGCTTACCACCAGATCTTTATCCAAGCGGACGAAAAGACATTTGCAGCACTTGAAGCCCGTGATAAGCTGTACCAATTCTGTCGTATTCCTTTCGGAGTTGTGAACAGTGGCTTGTTTCTAACGCACTACTGATAGCGCTATTGAAAGCGAGAAGCTCCTTTGTACCTTCGCCTATGTGAGCTAACTGGTGATCTGCTGTACAATTAAACAAGAACGCGAACTGAATGTGAGGGTATTAGCGGGCACCCCGTCTATGGACGACCTGGTTCGGTTGGTAGGCAACACGCCATTGCCCGCCCAGAATCCAGGACAAGGTTGCAGTCACTGAAACAGACACCACATCATCGGTTGTCCGAAAGTGTGGACAAGAGTGAATTCAGCGAAGAGGATCGATGGACCAATCAGTTTGCCAACAGTTGTCTGAGCCGACCGAAACCGAATCAAGCAACTGGCGTGCAACCAGATGAATTTTTCGGAAAATCCGATTATGAGAAACAATCGAACCAACAAGTTTTCGTGTCAGGATTTGGCTATGACCACCATACATTTCACATAAATCATCTGATCGTAAAACTAAAAGGAGGCAGTTTGAAAGCAGAAGCGCTTCCTTACTAAAGTGAGTGGGACGGATCAAAACACTGAACTGTGGTGGCTTCCTTTTACATTTGGGGAGCAGCCATGGTGGCGAATCGTAGCTTCTGTGTCAATGTGGGAGATTATCTATCGAGGCCGGAGAAGGTTACCAGTGGTGTGCCACGGGATTCGGTACTGGGTTTTTTGCTCTTCCTTCTGTATTTAAATGTCATAGCGGAAGAAGTGGGCATCCGGTGTTTCATCTTTGCAGATTGACCAGATTGCGGGGAGTGATTAAGCACAGGATATAAGTGCTGCTTTCAGATGGCCAGAACGATGGGATTCACCGCTGAATCTCGTCAAATTCCAAATCCTGACCACCAACATAGACGAAACGAACACTAGTCCGTTTCGAAGATTGTCGGAGGTAAAAGACCTAAGTGTGATAGTCACACAGGACTTCAAGCCTTCAAGGCAGTGCCAGAGAGCTGCCAATATGGCCAGAGGGGTATTATCTAGGGTATGCAATACTATCACAAGCAAAAACCAGAAGTCTTCATCCCGTTTTACAAGATTTGGGTGCGAAATCTCCTGCAGTATTGTGTGCAGGCGTGGGCTCCCTATTATCGCAAGGATAAGGAGTGCATGGAGGGGGTGCAGCGACTTGCAACTAGAATGATCACCGGTCAGAGGTGGGAACCTTACGTCTAGAGTCTAGATTTTAATGTCTTTTCTTCAGGGCGGTGTAGAGACCAAGGTGACCTAAGTGAAGCGTTTAAGATCATAAAGGATCTGTCGGGTATAGACATGGGCGATTTGTTCGTTTCTGCCCCCGAGTGCGGCACCGGGGGATAGTCTTAAGAAAGGGCATACTCAAGGCTGGACATACGGCCTAAATTTTTTTGCAATAATGGTTGTGCTTATGTGGAATAGACTGTCAGAGGATGCTGTTGGGTGCAGCAATGTACTAATTTTCAAGAAGGCCCAGATTAACGCTGGAACACAGCGTTCCCAGAGCTAGCTGCGTGAACGAGGGGTGAGGTAATGGGCCCCTGATATTTTTGTTAATGAAATTATGTCTGCGAAGGTGATACTGCCTCGCAAAGTCTGCCTTTCCGACAAAACATTCGACGCGCAGTGTTGGGAGCCAAGGAAATTCGCGGACAATACAACAATCTAGATGCTCGTTTTCTCTCAGCCTCGTTCGCCCTGTGCGAACTGAACTAAGCTGAACCGATCAGTCGAAGGTCTGAGGTTCTGCAATCTTATCTATACACCTGTTAGAAATGGTGCCGAGGAGATCTTGCCTTCTCGAGATTGTTGATGGCTGCACGACCCTGGGAATCTATTACGTTCCAAAGGCCGCTCTTAGAGCCGCCTTGGACTGCAGGTAATTGTAATATCTCGTAGCGTTTATTTTTGTGTCGTTGGCCAAACGCTCCTTGTGCTCTCTCCTACTTTCCTTTAGTATCTTACCCGACTCAGCTTTTTATGCTATATACGGAAGATAACGTCTGTGACCACCATCGTTTAGGCATCTGGCACAAACAAATTCGAACTCCATTGCCGCCGGTGCTTGCCTCTGACAATCCGCCGCAATCAGGATGCGATCCGCTTCTTGGAATATCGCATTGCTGTCGTAACATAAGGAAAAATAAACCAGCGAACGACAGACCGAAGCGAGAACATCCCAAGAGAATAAGTAGCCGCACACCGCAACCTTGATCAGTTCAGTTCAGTTCAGTTTGCACAGGACAGGTAATGGCCACGGCCAATCGAGCGTCCAGAATTCCTTCCATTGTATGCACACCAGTTATGCACCCACCACTGCCGAGTGTATTTCGTCGAATACCCACTAAAAATGAGAGGGAGACGGAAAACCTCATCGCACATCAACTGCGAAAGACATTATGCATCGTGAGCGTTCATTGAGACTGTATGCAATGAGGGAAAAAGTCTGTTAAAACATACTCCAGAAGGACCACAGTGCTAGGCGTCATCCATCTAGTTGATATACTCAAGGCTCACTACAAGGAAAGATCTCGTACCACTTGCGATCTAGGGCACCTTTGAAGGATTGGACGGTCTACAGATATACCATTCCACCAGGCAGACCGTCCCCTGTTGCTGGAGAAGTGCGATCTAGCCATCAACCTAGCTCGCGCTTTTACCAGCTTCTTTTCATGTCCACTTCTTCTGGAATCTACGGCCACTTGGAATAGACTATCTGGTCTAAGGCCAGAAAAGGCCTTCAGTACCTTGAACGTTTCTATGAGATCCCCTCGACTTCTTCTCCTTTCCAGTGAGAAGAGATTCAGGTCACAGAGTCTTTGCTCGTAAGCCTTACCCCTCTGCCCTTCAACCATTCGGGTGACGAGAAGTTGGACTTTCTCTAGGCAGGCGGAGTCCTTTTTGTAGAAGAGTGACCAAGCCTGTTCTGGTTCAGTTCAGTTCAGCTCAGTTCAGTTTGCGCAGGACAGATGATGGTCACGGCCAGTCGAGCGTGTAGAATTCCTTCTATGGTATGCATACTAGGTAGGCCCTCACCACTTCGCAGTTCATTTCTTCGAATCACCACCACATCAACGGCGAGAGTCACTATGCATCGTGAGCTTACACTAAGTCTTTACTTGGCAGGTGGAAAAGTTCGATAATCAAACACATCACACCCGTCTGTCCAATAACATGCTCAAAATTCACCGTCAGAAATGATGCCATTCCACTTACGATCTAGGGCCCCTTTGAAAGTCTGGACGGTCCCCAGTTCTAGTACTTCTTCCGGCAGCCTATTCCAGCAGTTAGCCGTTCTATTGTTAAAGAAGTGAGATCTAGCTTTCAGCCTGGATCGAAATTTTGCCGGCTTCTTCTCATGAACTCTTGTTCTGGAGCCTGTTGCCTTAAGGAATAGACTGCTCGGTCTGAGACCAGAATAGCCTATGATTATCTTAAGTGTCTCTACGAGGTTCCCTCGTAGTCTCTTCCTTTCCACAGGGAAAAGTCTGAGGTCCTGGAGTCTCTGCTCATAAGTCTTGCTCCTGTGATCCTAGATCATGCGCATTGCTAGAAGATGAACATTCTCCAAACTGTGGGCATATTTTTGTAGGAAGTTGACCACGCCTGAACACAGTTTTCTAACGAAGGTCTAACTATCGACTTGCACACTGGCATGAAAACCCTTGGATGTCTGCACGAAAAAGCTGATCTCAAACTGAAGAGCTCACAGTGTGCCTTTATTGCAGCTGCCGCACACTGATCCGACCACTTGAGATCAGAAGTCACCGAAATTCCAAAATCATTCACCCCGTTTACTGCCTCGATAGTAAATGTGCCTTGGTTTTGTGCAACCGTCAGGCTTGCCGCCGTAAGTGACGACAAGAGGCTCTTCCCAGCATTGAGAGGTAAGTCTCACTTTTGCGCCAAGTTAAGAACGGAAATCATGCCTCCGCTCAGCTCCTTTCACCACTGAGCTCCCAAGAACCCCACCCCATCTGCGAAGTAGCAGTTTGGTGATAGTAAGACTGAGGCTAAATCATCAGCAAACGGATGGGGCGATACAACACTTTTGCCGTCTTTACCCAGACTGATTTGGTTGAGGCGTACCAAGGATCACACCATCTGCGTGTTTGATGAACGTACAATGACCATGCGCATGTAAAGAACAGATATATGTAGAGAACAAAACGGAGATAGGATGGCGCCTTGTAAGACACCCTGTACTGATGGAAGCACGGGAGAGGTTCTACCCAGAAATGCTGTAAACTGCTGTCCACCAGAAAAGTAACTGAACAGTAAGTTTACGTCGTTTGAGTGAATGGTGTTCCCAGTGAGGATCGGAAATAGCTAGGATCTGTGTACACAGTTGAATACATCGCAGTACCGGAAGAAACGAATCCTAACCACCATACATTCCCTACGAAGCAACAACAAAACGGAATGTATAAGGGTGTCAAGGACTGACCGTGAATAAAGGTGGATGAATTAGTTGGGGTCAGATACAATAAGCTGGTGGGACAGCTTTCGCAATATTTATCTTTGAATACCTTGAGGACAGCAAAACTGGATGCTACTGGGCGGAAATTGTTTGTTTCTTTCTTGGATACCGGTGGGATGGAGACCACACTCCAGCAGTCACAGATGTTCAAATGAGTCAAGCAGCGGTCAAAGAAGTCAGACATGATAGAAGATAGTGTGACCGCGCACTTCCTTAGCACAATCGGTGATAGACTATAAGGATGAATTTGTGACAATTCCCTGTACATATCGAGGAGATTAAAGAAATGACTGATGGATTCCAAACAACAGTTAGCACTGAAGCTTAGAGGAAACAATGTATCGAGTACTAGTGAAGTTCCGATTAGGTTTTTCAACACCTACCGATGGTGAGCGATTTTTATTTCTTGCCACTTAACTGTGTGAGAGCCGTCCTGGTCTCGTGACCGTATTTATTTGTTGTCACTGTCCGGACATATACGGCATTAAGTTTGTGTAGTCCAACTTTGATTGACCTGAGTAGAACTCCAACCAAGGAATACTTATTATAAGTGTAGTGGGAGATTGGATTTGCAAAATGTGATTCATCACGCAGTATCAACACTCAACTCACGACTGAAAACCAAAGAAGCACTATACAGTTGTTTCAGCTTTGTTAGGAATCGTCAGCAGTACGCATCCACCGAGCCCCCACGGAGACTCGAACCCGGGGTGAATGTTTGTGAACCGAACACCTCAACTACAAGGCTATCCGGGCTGGCTCTCAACGATTTGTTGAACAACTACATCACATTATATAGCACCCTTCCGTCACCGGTACTGAACGGTAACAACCCGTTTCCTACAGAGCGATCGACTCCTGCGACGGATGATTTCTCTGTAGGGACCTTAGTACGAAGAAAGCATTCTGTTGAAAACAACCTGCAGAGCTTGACTAATAGATGTATTGGAATAATAGGGGATTAGATTTGTATAACGTGATTTTTTTTATTATACGCTTGTGCATGAGTGCAGTGGACGGGGTATATACCCCATAGCCACGAAGGCCCACTGCATTATCAGGTATAACCGGCAACCAGACCCTGAGACTTGGAGTTGAGAACCACATAAGGCCCCAATAGGTCAAGTGTTGTAACGATCCGGGCGACAGTGAAATGCTGTCTACCACCAAAGTAACTGGCAGTGGCAGGGATTCGAACCTCGGACTTCCGAGATGGTAATCAAACACTTTAACCCACTCGACCACCGTTGGCCATATATATATATATATATATATATATATATTGGTGATAACGAGCGACCGGTATTGGTTCAAGTGTTGAGGTTTACACTGAAGGACAGAAACACTAATGTGGGTGGTGGAATAAGCGGAACAGATTTTGGAATAAACTATGCAACATAAGTGTAACACACGTTTGAGCAGTGAGCAGCCAAATTCACAACGGATCCCGATATCAAACGGCCATTATCCCTGATATTCTACGATACTAGATTATTGCATGAACAATGATACCAAAAAGATACAAACCTCAGTAATGCCATCACAAGGACTCAACAAACGAGAAACCGAATTGCAGCATGTGAGCAAGGGACACGTGCGTCACGCAGGTCCAGAAAAAGAATGTGACAAAAAAGCACTCTGGGCGAGAACAAACAACAATTGGCCCATAAAACCAAACAATTCGTAAAGATACGTCAGTAGTGTAACCAAGTGAGTGATGTGAATAAAAACACTGAACCGCAAGGGTTTTAGGGGGATTTTCCACGACCGGTGGTTACACCGCACACCAAAATCCTCCTGAATCCTTTGCAGAATCAAAGGTTTGGTATAAAGGTACTGATTCTTCCCACCAATCTAGGCCCTGTTGTTAGTTCGTGCGCCTAAGGCTTGTGGTCAACCTTCTGCTCATGGTCGCACCTAATCCGTTGGCTACACAAACGCGAGGCTATTCTACATCTTCCACGAGAACAACTGATCGATGGCGGGCGTGAGGTGGGCACATAGATGCCGTCGTAGGAAGGGCCGTCCTGCCCTGGCTGTATGTGCTCGCACGAGTGAGTGATGTGTGTGTGTGTGTGCTCATGATGTAATCACAAGTGTGAACGTGCATCGAAGGAGGACTTCCTGCATTGTCAACGACAGAAAATGAACACGGTAAACTGTTTGACGGGGGCTGTGTGGCACAAACGAGTAAAATGTAGGCATGTGTGCGTGACCTAAGCTCCGCTACTTCTACATACGCAAAAGACATTCGGCAACGTCAACTGAAAACAAACGACAAACACTGTCAAATTTTTGATAGGGGTTCCGTGGTGTGGAGTGCATCGGGAATGTGTGGATGTGTCTGGATGTACCACTGAATCGCGTCTATCACCACATATAGATAAAATCTTTATGTAACGTGAACGAAAGAATGTGAGCACTGTGACGTGTTTGACGGAGACCATGTGGTATAACGAGTACAATGTAGGTGAGTGTGCGTCGGGGTGTATGATGGTTCGATATGTCAGTGTATCGAGATTGCTTCCATATATGGTATTTCTTTACCCGCCCCGATGACTAGTGTGAAACAGTCTACTGGGCCTCAGCGTTATCAGCTTCTCTGCCTTCAATCTCGAGTAGGTTAATACTGCGTATATCACGAATGAGCACTCCGTTAGCTGTCTTCACCTTCACCGTTCTTATCATTCCGTCAGTGCTTTCAATGGTTTCCATAACTACTCCGAAAGACCAAGTGCTGAAATGTGCGCGTTCGTCTGCGATCATCACCACATCCCCAACCTTGAATGGTCTTGTTTTGACCAGCCACTTCTGTCGAGTCTGCAGAGCCGGTAGCTACTCCCGCAGCCAGCGCCTCCAGAAAACCTTGGCAAGATAATTCGCCTGCTTTCATCCGTGGAGGTAGCTCCCACGAAGGTTTACCGGCCCTTGAAAACACTCGTTCGACCTTATCATCAATAAGTCGTTCGGGGTGAGCGCCGTGTGGGTGGGGTCGCCGTTCGTTACTGGAACCGGGGGGTGGTTGTTCAGAATTCTCTCTACCTGAGTCATGATGGTGTTCAGCGTCTCGTCGTCGGGCGGCTTTTGCTCCACGATCGACAGCAATATCCGTCTGGCGGACCGGATCATGCGTTCCCATACGCCGCCACGGTGGCTGGCCTGTGGGGGGTTGAAATGCCATCGTATGCCGTAGGCCACAGTTTGATCCTGCAGTTCTTCCCTGTTAATGTTATTGTGCCAAAGCTGCGGTCCCCGGTGAGCGCCCACAAAGTTTGACCCATTATCTGAGTATATATCGGCCGGTACACCTCTTTGGTTGATAAACCTCTGCAAAGCCCATAGGAAAGAATCGGTCGTCATGGCATGTGCGACTTCTAGGTGTACCGCGCGTGATTTCATGCACGTCATGATACATTCATATCGCTTTTTTAATCTCTTCCCGCAATTGGCCCACAAGGGCCCGAAATAGTCCAACCTGGTGTCGCTGAACGGCCACCAGCCCGCAGTCACCCTGCATTCTGGTAGCGGGGCCATGTGTTGTTTGCCCGCAGTGGCATTGCGTCTCCTACATTGCACACAACGTCGGATTACGCGTTTTACAGTCGCTCGTCTTCTCAGCAACCTTTGTTTGTTCCCGTCCAACGCGCTACCTTGTCATATCTCATCTTGGACCTGCGTGACGCACATGCTTATCTCTCGCACTCCGTAAACTTGGTTCTCGTTTTCTGAGTCTGTATGGTCGCATAATTGGGGTTTGTACATGTTTTATGTTATTGTTCATTTAGCAATCCAGTATCGTAGAATTTACGGCTCAATCGTGTTTTGGTTTCGAGATTCGTTTGAATTTGGCTACGCATTGCTTAAAAGCGTGTTACAGTAAGTGCTTAGTGTTAGGTAACACAGCGTTGTCGGAAAAGATTGTAGTGAGTGGACATTTCGGTTACCGCGGATAAACTTTCTCAAGACCAATTTACAATCGACAACATATCATATGGCGTATCGATTTTCGGGGCACTCCGAGCTGGTTTCGGTTCCGATGCATTATTATGGATGAAGAATTGTATGCCAGATATGAGTTACAGCAGAAAGCAGAGATTAAATCTGCGCTAAGATGAACTCTATGCCACCATACAGAGAAGTTTCCCAACATTAATAATGATAACAATAATGTTTCGCTTCCTTTTATGCATCAAACGCAAACGATACGATATTCCGGGGAAGGGGTGGCGGTCAGTTAGAGACCGCGGAAAAGGAAGTGATCAATCGCGGCAGGATTCAAACCCACAGCCACAAGGCATAAAGTCCGCGACCACTACCGCTGTTGAGCAAGGCTCCAACAACCAAGGACCAAGCGTTTTCGAAGGCGAGCGAAACCCCGGACTTGCTTCGGGAAACGTCTAAGGTGTTGTCCTTAGTAGTATTGGGTGGGAAATCTCATTCACTATCTTTTCGTGGTGAGGAGTAAAGCCCGATGTTCGGAGCTATAATACAACGTTTTTAGCAATTTTAACCAGTACTCGCGAATAGAACACAGAAAGGTAGACAATGGGTAAGCATGCACAAAAAATGTCCGAGCCATCGGGGGAGGTGTAGAGCGAAGATCCTGGTCAGAGAGTGACGATCCGTACCTAACACACGGTGGTGAACCCCATAATTGCTCACCCGATATTCCTATCAGACGTGAGCACTGCCTCGGAGATATCGGTAGTCAAACACGGAAAGACATCGAGCATCCTCAACGAGGAGTGGCCAGTTCTGGCAACCGTAAAGCAAAAACGCAACGAACCGCGGCGTTGTGCACCTGTCTCATGAAGGAGAGCCGGATGTCACGACGGCACCACAGAATTGCAAGTCAGCAAAAGCTGCACTAGCTCTAGCCATTAATGATGTGGTCTCTCCAATATCACATCCAGCTGCGACGAAGCTACCGAGTTACTTAAGGTTATCGGCTAACTAGCTGATCGTCACGAATGGAAATCACAGGCGCGGGCTCGTCCCAGTCTGGTAAAAGCACTTTGAATTAGGAAAGCATGAAGTACTTACAATATCTGGACGTCTCAATTACCAAGTGTCCCAAAACGCGTTGCATCGCATATGCGCTATCATCCAGTAGGACAATTTCATCGATGTGTTCCAAGTCGAAAAGTCTGTTGCCTGGGGAGGAGTTCAACTGCGCCGTTTAGTAGTTAAGAAAAGGCGTTCTGTAGAACATCCTCTACGGCAGTTGGAAAGGAATGGGGATATAGGATGACATTGACGCACTATTTCGGAGGCGGTAAGGGTTGGTAAAACTGATCGTGGGCCCTAACAAGACCTGCGAAGGATGACAGACGCTAGCAGTTTCGACGCTACCGGGATCGGGCTAATATTTCCGTGGTTGCTGTACTCACGACACGAGACCTTAATGAAGATGAGGAGAAACAGTCTACTCTTTCAGGATGAGAGAACCTGCGTTTAATTACAAAACCTCGAGGGAAAAACATTAAATTCTAAAACAAGAGTTACCCCACTGTCTTGTCTTCCGATAGGGTGTCGGGAGAAGCTGACCAGTCACCGAATGGATGGTATCCGTTCGTGGAGCACCTCGTCGTCAAGCACCGTGAGCTCCTGAAACACTGGCTTACTTCCTATATCTGATCCCGCCGCTCCGAGCTTCTGGTCCTGACAATATATGCTGTCAAAGGGAGCGATATCTCCCCGTGGCCTTTATCTGCAAGAGCAATGCCTCAGTCGGGCATCTCAAAAATACCTACGCTCTCATGTATTGTAATCTTTTATCGCACGCAAGCGAAGAACTTCCTGGGGTCTTCCTCCACATTGTTTGCGTGCTTCTCACCATAACCTTACTTTACTTCTCGTTGCAGGTCTTGGGCCCCGTTTGTGGATGTCTCGTAAGCAGCCCATGCGTAGAACGTGCTGTGAAGTTCATAACGATCCCCTACCCATCTGCGAACATCTAACGCTGTTGCAATCTCTGGCTCTCACCGAGGCTGCCGGATTCCAAGTTTTTTGCTGCTTTACCACACCAAACTCGTCTGTCAAGCTTATTAGCTCGGTTATTATGGCCCTCCGTCCATCCTCCACAGATGGCTCTGGCACCTCTTATTGCCAACACATGCTTCGTGCCCCTACCCTCTTTTGATCCTTTTCCACCCTGGAGTAGTTCCGAACGTACCTAGGTCTTGGATTTTGTGCCTTACCGTGAAGGTCTCGAGCAACAAGCCATGATTACCTTTCCCCAGTGGCTCCTGTATCATCAAAGGTGCAACGTCAGACCGACGCCTGGGTATCAGCAGGTCCAGTGTGGACGAGCTTTTTTCGACTCGGAAGCTCTTGCTTCCATCACGTGCTGTGTGAAGCCGAGGTTGTGAAGCCACATTGCAAGAGCATTTCTGGAGGCTTTCTTGGGGGCTTGTTCGTCATCCCATTCTTTATCTGGGAGATTCACGTCTCCCCCAAAGCCACAAGGCGCTGTGGCCTACTCAACATCATCTGTAGAGGCCGGAATGGTTCAAGGTCTTCTTCACTAACCGGTTGGGGCGCTTTATAGACACGGACTCTCCCTACTGGACCCGACCTTGGCGAACCCGGCATGCAGTGGCCTGTACTTTGGGTGTCACAAGTGTAAACGGGGCCTTTGATTATAAACGGCTCGCACCAGAAGGACTACCATGTAACACACGTTTGAGCAATGCGTAGCCAAATTCACAACGGATCCCGAAATCAAAAGGCGATTATCCGTGATATTCTACTATACTAGATTATCGAAGGAACAAGGACACCAAAAAGGTACAAACCTCAATTATGAGATCATAAGGACTCAACAAACGAGAAACCGAGTTGCGGCGTGCGAGTGAGGAGCAAGTGCGTCACGCAGGTGTAGAAAAAGGATATGACAAAGTAACGCTCTGGGCGCGAACAAACAACAGTTGGTCCATAAAACCAAACAGTTCGTAAAGACACGCCAGTAGTGTGGGCAATAACTTTTCCTAGTAGTGCAAGCCCAGTTAGCCCTGACGAACACCGAATCACAATACCAACGACTCCTAATTTCACTGAGACCATTATGCCTCATTTCCAACCTCCGTACTCTTATCTGTTATTTTGCCCACGCTAACCCTCGGCTGGAATATTTCTCAGGCTGCGATCCTCCCATTTTAAATTTCAGAACCACTCGGCCATCAGGTTGCCTGGCTGTAATATATCGTACAGGCAGCTTATCTTTTTCTCTGCCCGTCTACAACCGCACCAAAGGCCTGCTGCCGCGAATACGATCTAGCCACCGGGTTTCTCCCACAAGAAGTCCTGTTATTGCTGCACATGCCACTGTGAGGCTTACTAAAGAATTCTCACTACAAGACCCTCCGATGTCGAAGCCACCGTGCGAGGACTCCTATTTAAATAGTGATCGGTCCAGACTCGGCGATGCCCTCCTCCTTCCCATGATGAAACAGCGAACGAAAATTGGAGCCAACCCTAGTCCCAAAAGCCCAGCAAGGACAAAGAAAAGCCACAAGAAACTCAACAGAATGATGTATTCGCCGATTTATCGGCATGGCCTGGCCTAATGCAAAGATTTTCACCCTGCCATATCGTGCTCCTCGTGGACACGGCATTCCGATTGCTGATTATTCATTCTTGGAACTTCATCCACCTTCCACCAGCGGCGAACTGCCGACACCAGATGATACACTACTTTTCATGAAAATCGTCTTACCTTTTCAGGGGGTACTTTTCCTTTTCATGTCCACAAATCTATGAAAATTATTATCCCTCTGCGCACTTTCACGAAATTCTTCCCTGCATTCTTTGTCTCAGCGCCAATTACCTTTTTAAGTGAACATGATTATGCATTACTGATCATTTCCTCGCATCATTCCTGTTAGATACGTACGTCCGATTCTGAACTTTAGTCGAGTTTGATTCGGTGTCTAGGCCGAGTTGGAGTGACGCGCTCTCCTCAGAAACCAAATCAAACTAGCTGAGATTTATCAGCGGCACTGCAAACAATAATCAATCAAAGGGATAAATGTACAAACCTCAAAACGTGGCGTCCTCAGGGGAATCACCGTTTACTAACGTTCCGTACGGTTCAGAATGGATAACACGTACTATGGCCAATTGGCCGAGGCACAAGTCACCAAGTACGTTAACGAAACGAACACAACAACCAATGACAAGGAAAGGAACGCGCATATAAGGGACACGAACGAACGGAAAGCGAACAGATGGAAATCGATCGATGGTTCTGAACAACCAGTGAGTAGGGCAGGGACTCGCTCAGGCACGCAAATACACGATTAGTCACGGGTCGAACAGGTCACCGTCTTGTGTGGGTGCGTGTGTGTATGCATCAGTACATGTGCGTGATTAAACATGCCTGCTGGGTGCAGCCGATCAGAATTCGGTGCCCAATCGAGCAGTCTAGTCCAGATCTAGTCAATCGACCGAGTGGTGGTTCAGCTGTGTGTGTGTGTGCGCGTGTGTGTGACGGACAGGCAACGCTTGGAAGCAATGAGGAATCATGTGGATTGATAGCCGTGCAATCATGTGGTCAACGTCAAATGTACTAGGAATGTCAAACCGGTCCAAAAGTAGCATAGGTAGGTGTTGATGAATGAGCAGGGTTCAAACAGGCAAAACAGATTCAGCAATTCCTGTGAATATTGTATTTCCTTCTTCTTGAGCCAATGTTCGTCTGAACATTCCATGCGTCCGGCCGACTCATTAGTATTGCCACAGTTGAATCGAAGTCAATTCGTACTCGCCCTGTATTCTTCGGTGGCTTTGATTCTTTTAAACTCTCCTCAACCTTATTCCATTGTTACTGTGATGTGTGAATCTCTCTTTGGAGTTAGTGAGTTTTCCATCTCATTCAGTGATATTGTAAACTCTGATCATGAGTGCCCATCGACCACGCTCCAGAAATATACCATTATTATTATTATTACCATTATTATTATTATTATTATTATTATTGACTGAGTGATGTTAGGAAAAACACGGAACTGCTACGGCTTTTGGGGAATTTTCCACGACCGGTCGTTACACCGCCCACCAAAATCCTCCTGAATCCTTTGCAGAGTCAAAGGTTTGGTATAAAGGTACTGATTCTTCCTATCATCTTCTATCATCTATGCGCTTGGTGTTACCCTCTGCTCAGAACGCCCATTGATAGCTTCCTTAAAACCTGTCGCCCTGTTAATCCCTCCTCGTGCCCCATGCCATGATGCACCAACCGCACCCTCACCCATGCCCAATCCGCATATTAGAACTTGCCGCTCCAAACTTCGCATCCTTTACAGTCGTATTTATTATCTAATCACCACCACCATATCTTCCTCACTTGGCCCCGCGATTCCTCTGCGGTTCTTTCCAGTGTCCTGATTAGTATCCACCTGTTCAATTGTCTGCCGGCACTCAGCTCTCCAGTTCCATTGCCCCAACTCCTTTGCGCGTTCGTTTTTTTGTGGCCTTTTTGTTCTATTACTGGTCCACTTATCTTGGGGCTTCCCGCTTCCTTGTCCGCCTCCTTCGTGTTTCATCTGCAGTAAAATGATCTGATTGATGATTTCTTACCTGTGTCTCCTCGGTCATTGCTTTCATCCCTTGATCCGTTTATTGCTCGCTACAGGCATTTTTCTGTACCTTCCAGTGTGGTCCGCTTTTCCATGTTCCACCATTGTAATGACAATGTTACGTCGTGACGTTCTTTTACAGTTCCAAATTGTTTGACCTGTCACTACCCGTTTCCTCTGGTCCGTCACTACATCTTGCACCTGCATTGATCAAATAATTAGACCCATTCTTACCTGTTTTCCTCGATCCTGTCTTTCATCTTCACTCTTCCATGAACTGCTCCTAACAGTCTTCATCACATCTGTGCTTCCACATTCTATTTTTCTCTCCGTTGGGCTGCCACGTGCACTTGTCATGAAGTTAATCCACCACGAAATTCCAAAGTTAATCCTACGACAAATTGATCTAACATTACCTACTCCTCCTATTGACTGATAATTTCTTTCTAGGACCCCATTGTTATTGCTCCTGCTTCTCTTAAACCCATACATATATATACAATTAATCTATATATATACATATAAACTTACGCATATATATCTATGTGCACGCGCTCTGCATCTTGCAGTTCCTCACCTGCCATTTCTCTTGCTATCATCCCAACGACCGTCATCATAGGCATCCATCAACTCTAAATCTGTGCCTCACATCTACCGTATCCAATCCTTCTAAATCGTTTTTGTCATCTGATCATCCCTCTACGTCCTGCATTGCTCGCTGCCTGTTTTACGGTGAGTTTTGTGTCCTGTCCGCCGACAATTCACTGCAAAGTACCAATGCTTCATTGTCATCTAATCCACTGCAATGCACCTCACCTTTTTCTCCATCGTTCCTCGCTACTGCAATTCTTTATACCGATTTCCAGCCTTTCTCATGTTTACCAGTCTGGCTCCATATGTAATTGCCCGGGACCAGCCATTCAGCCAACCTGACCTTGAATTTCAAATTCACCGGGCGTCCATTCAAATCCGCTCTTGAGCTCATTTAAACTCCACACAATCTCTATGGTGTGCATACGTTTATACTATTTTCATCCTACCTTATTCACCCTTCTGAGCCTTTTTACCCAATATTTTAATGAGAGTCTCCATATTTCCATGAATTATATCTATCCATTCCATCACCTGTATCTACATGATCATGCACATGGCATGCTTCGGGCGCTTCCGAAATAAACCATTATTATTATTATTATTATTATTACCCACCTAGACCCTGTTGTCAGTGCGCATGCCTAGTGCTTGTCGTCAACGATCTACCCATGGTCGCACCTAATCCGCTGGCTACACAGACGCGAGGCTATTCTACATCTTCCACGAGAACAACTGACCGATGGCGGGCGTGAGGTGGGCACATAGATGCCGTCGTAGGAAGGGCCGTCCTGCCCTAGCTGTATATGCTCGCGTGAGTGCGTGAGTGTGTGTCTGTGTATGACGTATCGACGCTACTTCCAAATATGCAAAAGACATTCAGTACCGAAAAAAAACCAAAGGCGAACACCGTCACATGTTTGATAAAGGCTGCAGGGTGTAACGAACGGTCGTGGGAAATCCCCCTAAAGCATTTGCAGTCCCATGTTTTTCTTCACATCACTCACCTTCTTACACTATTGACGTGTCTTTACGAACTGTTTGGTTTTATGGACCAACTGTTGTTTGTTCGCGCCCAGAGCGTTACTTTGTCATATCCTTTTTCTACACCTGCGTGACGCACTTGCTCCTCACTCGCACGCCGCAACTCGGTTTCTCGTTTGTTGAGTCCTTATGATCTCATAATTGAGGTTTGTACCTTTTTGGTGTCCTTGTTCCTTCGATAATCTAGTATAGTAGAATATCACGGATAATTGCCTTTTGATTTCGGGATCCGTTGTGAATTTGGCTACGCATTGCTCAAACGTGTGTTACAATACTCAATAAATCAATTTGGAGCGAGAAAAACATGCAAAATGCCAAGAAAAGGATCGAAGACATTGGAATCTGGACAGGAAGTAATACGGAAAGTCACTGGGGAGGTTTTGGTTACCTTTGATTCCTTAGTTAATGCCAGATCGCCTTGACCTGTCAGTGCTAGTTCATGTGTTACTGAGGGCAATATGGATTGTAAGGATGTCGATCTATATAGACTGAGGATATTAGACCTAGAAGAACGACTGTTATCGGCCAGGCAACAGACCCCGGAAGCAGAACAGAATTGTAGACACAAAGAGCGTGAGCATGGGACAAACGACTACGACACTTCCGATAGATCAGGGCACAACAAAATAGGAAACTTCACGCCGGTCGCCGACTATAAAACACCAACGATCGAGTTGCCTAGAGTGGAACTAACGGTTTTCGACGGGCAATCTGAACACTACTGCAAGTTCGTCAAGCAGTTCGAAACATTTGTCGAAAATAAGGTAACCAACCCCGGGCAAAGGCTTTTCCACCTGACTCACTACTGTGGAGGCCGAGCAAGAGAAGCTATCAACGGGTGTAACATGCTCGACCCGGAACAAGGCTACACAAGAGCAAGGAAGATTCTAGCCATGGGCTACCAGAATGCCCCAAGTTCGTCAACGCCACAATAGACGAACGGTGGGGAATGGCGAGGATGGCAGGAGCGTGCTTTATTTGTCTCAACACCAAGCACCAGGCGGCAGCTTGTAGAACAAGGGACAGATGTGGTTACGAGGGCTGCACGGGCAAACACCATCGACTGTTACACCAGGCGAGAGTAATTTTACCCGCGGCGAGTGCCAAGCCAGACACGTATGTGCGTAAGTGTCTGGATGCACCACTGAATCGCGTCTATCACCACATATAGATAAAATCTTTATGTAACGTGAACGAAAGAATGTGAGCACTGTGACGTGTTTGACGGAGACCATGTGGTATAACGAGTACAATGTAGGTGAGTGTGCGTCGGGGTGTATGATGGTTCGATATGTCAGTGTATCGAGATTGCTTCCATATATGGTATTTCTTTACCCGCCCCGATGACTAGTGTGAAACAGTCTACTGGGCCTCAGCGTTATCAGCTTCTCTGCCTTCAATCTCGAGTAGGTTAATACTGCGTATATCACGAATGAGCACTCCGTTAGCTGTCTTCACCTTCACCGTTCTTATCATTCCGTCAGTGCTTTCAATGGTTTCCATAACTACTCCGAAAGACCAAGTGCTGAAATGTGCGCGTTCGTCTGCGATCATCACCACATCCCCAACCTTGAATGGTCTTGTTTTGACCAGCCACTTCTGTCGAGTCTGCAGAGCCGGTAGCTACTCCCGCAGCCAGCGCCTCCAGAAAACCTTGGCAAGATAATTCGCCTGCTTTCATCCGTGGAGGTAGCTCCCACGAAGGTTTACCGGCCCTTGAAAACACTCGTTCGACCTTATCATCAATAAGTCGTTCGGGGTGAGCGCCGTGTGGGTGGGGTCGCCGTTCGTTACTGGAACCGGGGGGTGGTTGTTCAGAATTCTCTCTACCTGAGTCATGATGGTGTTCAGCGTCTCGTCGTCGGGCGGCTTTTGCTCCACGATCGACAGCAATATCCGTCTGGCGGACCGGATCATGCGTTCCCATACGCCGCCACGGTGGCTGGCCTGTGGGGGGTTGAAATGCCATCGTATGCCGTAGGCCACAGTTTGATCCTGCAGTTCTTCCCTGTTAATGTTATTGTGCCAAAGCTGCGGTCCCCGGTGAGCGCCCACAAAGTTTGACCCATTATCTGAGTATATATCGGCCGGTACACCTCTTTGGTTGATAAACCTCTGCAAAGCCCATAGGAAAGAATCGGTCGTCATGGCATGTGCGACTTCTAGGTGTACCGCGCGTGATTTCATGCACGTCATGATACATTCATATCGCTTTTTTAATCTCTTCCCGCAATTGGCCCACAAGGGCCCGAAATAGTCCAACCTGGTGTCGCTGAACGGCCACCAGCCCGCAGTCACCCTGCATTCTGGTAGCGGGGCCATGTGTTGTTTGCCCGCAGTGGCATTGCGTCTCCTACATTGCACACAACGTCGGATTACGCGTTTTACAGTCGCTCGTCTTCTCAGCAACCAAAGGCGCTTTCGGATGACGCTCGTCACGTGGCTTTCCCCGGTACGTCCCTCCACGGCGTGGACGTGTCGGATCATTAGCTCTACTACAGGTTGTCTCGCAGGCAGCAGTATAGGCTACTTTGTGTCGGAGCTCAGGTGGGCCTCGGTCAGTCTACCATCCACTCGCAGCAATCAATCAAGGAACTTATGGTTTGAATGCTTTAATTCGCCTCTTGGAGATGATATTTCTTTGTTGATTGGTCCCACTTCTTCCGCCCTCTCGTGTTCTCGGGCAGAAGCTCCTCGTTGTATCGTTCTGAAAATATCGTATTCTGCAGCTTGTAGCTCATCGGGACTTATCGGGCCGACCCGTATCCAGTTGAGGGGCGTAGCCCTTCCATGATTAATAAATTTCTCTTGAACCTGGCTAACCAGACTAAAGCACACACCGTCTCCAACCAGGAAGAAAATCTGACCAATCGCGATAAAACGGATGTTGCTTCGACGACGTTGGCCGCTATCACTACACCTTTGATTTCCATTTCTACTTCCGCAAGGGGTTTTAATTCGTACACGGGCCAGTCCTGTTTAGGCACTTGCAGGAAGTTCGGCCTTCTCGTCCACGTGTCCATTTGCCTGAAGTTGGTCGCACCTCGGCAGCACAGATCGGCTTGATTATCGCCAGACCTGACATGCCTCCACTGGTTCATGGCTGATTCACCGTGGATAATCGTGAGTCGGTTAGCAACGAAAGTACTAAACCGGCTCCGGACGTTGTTATTGTAGTAAAGTACTATCGTTCAGTCCGTCCAAAAGCTAGCCGATTAAATGTAGAGATCGAAACATCTCTTCACCGCTTGTACCGCTCTGACTGCTAACACGGCTGCGCTGAGTTCAAGGCGTGGGATCGAGACCAACTTCAGTGGAGCAACGCGGGCCTTGGCGAACAGGATTCTCGTAGTATATTGTCCATATCCTGCGCACCATCGTCCCTACACCACAGCTCCATAACCGAATTCGGATGCATCGGAATAAGCATATAGTTCTCCCGTCCGCGTTGTATGGCCAAGAGTCAAATATCGTGGAATCCTTACGTCTCCTAATTTCTTCAAGGTGTTCAGAAATGCTTTCCAGTGCAGCCGGTCCCCTCGGTCTAGTGACTGGTCCCAATCAACTTTCTTACGGCACAGCCGCTGCAGCAAGATCTTCCCGGGAAGCAGCCACGGAGAGAGGAAACCGAGCGGGTCGAACAGACTAGAGACAGCGGATAGCGTACCTCGGCGGGTTACTGGCAGCTCGGGGACGTTTAGCTCGAGAACAAAGTCGTCCGTTTCCGCGTCCCATTGTTTTCCTGAAATGCCTTCGGTAGGGAGTGTAAAGCCGTCCAGATCTCTAACCCTTTCGGCCCTCGCGTGGTACGGAATGACCTCGAGCACTTCTGAAGCGTCCGACATCCATTTAGTTAGATGGAAGCCACCCTCTTCCAGCAATCTCGTCAGACCCCTGAACTGCTCTAGAGCTGATTCCACATCATCGAATGACTCAACGTAGTCGTCGACGTAGAAGTTCCTGCTGACGCTATCTACCACCGTCCGATGGACTAGATCGCCATGTTTGTTCGCTGATTCTTGGAGAGCGTAGTTCGCACAAAATGGTGACGATATGGCTCCGAAACGGTGGGCGGTCATCCTATAATTCACCACTGCGTTGTCCCGGTCGCTCTCTTCCCACCACGGGAAACGCAAAGCATCTCGTTCTCCTACCGGAATCTTCACTTGATGGAACATTTCCCTAATGTCGGCAGACAAAGCCACTTTACCCACTCTGAAACGGCACAAAACTTCGATCAGTGGTGTGGTCCAGTCAGGCCCTTGTAGTAGGCGATCGTTTAACGACTTTCCCTGGAACTTGGCCGCACAGTCGAAAACCACGCGCAGTTTATTGGGTTTCTTGGGGTTGATAACCGGGTGGTGAGGTAGATACCAGATACCCTGTCGGCCGTCGGTGTTTGCAGGCACCTTCTCAACGTAGCGGAGGGCTTCGTTTCGCTTCACGAGTTTTGCGTATCGTTCCCACAGATCCTGGCCTCGAATGAAGCGTTCCCTCAGTCGGAGTAGACGTTGGAGAACATAGTTTCGGTTACCAATCCACGGGTCAGCAGATGCACGCCATGGGAGGGGAACCTCGAACTGTTTTTAAAGGCCTCTAGTGCCTTGCCGCACCGTTTAGGAAGCTAAGTGATCCTCTTGAGACAACGATGGTCTTTCGTCTCCGATGTCATGGAGCTCCTTGTCATACAGCCGCTGCAGGTGATACTCTACGCGGTCCGTTTCGGCGGATAAATAATTCACGAACCACGTCCCACTACTGGACCGTATACCATCAATTCCAGAGCCGTGCGTACGGCACAAAGTGCCTGGCGGTTGTCCACCCTCTGGTCAAGCACCCAATGCACCTCTGGCACGTCGCAGCCGATGAGGAGATCCACCTCATCATCTTCCTGGTCTACAACGGTTACATCCTGCAGGTGGGGCCGCCTAGTCAAGATTGCGTTCACCGACCTTGGTGTTCGCATTGGGAGATCAGCTAACGTGAATGAGTCCGTTGGTTCAATTTGCTCGTTAGTGTCTAAAGAGATGAGTTGCAACCTCAACCGGCCGGCAGTCATTACTTGTGTTCCGCCCACCGTGCGCACTGCCAACGACGTCGCACATTTAGCCAGTTGGTGTTTGTCGGCAAACCGCTCTTTCACTAGAGTAGTGTCGGATCCACTATCGACGAAAGCCAACGCTTTGACCACCCCAGTTGGGGTCACTACTCCCACGACCACTACGCCTAAACGTACCGGTTTACTGGCAGACCGCGACGTTGAACAAATCACACAGGGCTTGGCACTCGCCGCTGGTAAAATTACTCTCGCCTGGTGTAACAGTCGATGGTGTCTGCCCGTGCAGCCCTCGTAACCACATCTGTCCCTTGTTCTACAAGCTGCCGCCTGGTGCTTGGTGTTGAGACAAATAAAGCACGCTCCTGCCATCCTCGCCATTCCCCACCGTTCGTCTATTGTGGCGTTGACGAACTTGGGGCATTCTGGTAGCCCATGGCTAGAATCTTCCTTGCTCTTGTGTAGCCTTGTTCCGGGTCGAGCATGTTACACCCGTTGATAGCTTCTCTTGCTCGGCCTCCACAGTAGTGAGTCAGGTGGAAAAGCCTTTGCCCGGGGTCGGTTACCTTATTTTCGACAAATGTTTCAAACTGCTTGACGAACTTGCAGTAGTGTTCAGATTGCCCGTCGAAAACCGTTAGTTCCACTCTGGGCAACTCGATCGTTGGTGTTTTATAGTCGGCGACCGGCGTGAAGTTTCCTATTTTGTTGTGCCCTGATCTATCGGAAGTGTCGTAGTCGTTTGTCCCATGCTCACGCTCTTTGTGTCTACAATTCTGTTCTGCTTCCGGGGTCTGTTGCCTGGCCGATAACAGTCGTTCTTCTAGGTCTAATATCCTCAGTCTATATAGATCGACATCCTTACAATCCATATTGCCCTCAGTAACACATGAACTAGCACTGACAGGTCAAGGCGATCTGGCATTAACTAAGGAATCAAAGGTAACCAAAACCTCCCCAGTGACTTTCCGTATTACTTCCTGTCCAGATTCCAATGTCTTCGATCCTTTTCTTGGCATTTTGCATGTTTTTCTCGCTCCAAATTGATTTATTGAGTATTGTAACACACGTTTGAGCAATGCGTAGCCAAATTCACAACGGATCCCGAAATCAAAAGGCAATTATCCGTGATATTCTACTATACTAGATTATCGAAGGAACAAGGACACCAAAAAGGTACAAACCTCAATTATGAGATCATAAGGACTCAACAAACGAGAAACCGAGTTGCGGCGTGCGAGTGAGGAGCAAGTGCGTCACGCGGGTGTAGAAAAAGGATATGACAAAGTAACGCTCTGGGCGCGAACAAACAACAGTTGGTCCATAAAACCAAACAGTTCGTAAAGACACGTCAATAGTGTAAGAAGGTGGGTGATGTGAAGAAAAACATGGGACTGCAAATGCTTTAGGGGGATTTTCCGCGACCGGTCCTTACAAATCATTCCCCCCCTTTCGTGCGTCCATTTTCTTTCGTCTGTAGCTGGTGTGGCCATGAATTTGCATGTCACACCGTTCCTCCTTCATCCATGTCACAGTCACAGCGGTAATCAGTGATCCATTCGTTCCAGCCAATATTTCCTTCTATTTCCCTCCTAAGCTGCAGGCATTTTATACCACATGGTGGCACCTTCTGCCAGGTCATCCGCTTTTATTATAACCTTTCGGGCCGTTTTGCCCTCGGGCACAGTCCTCGAGTGGACTCCCCGTTTTTTTGCGTCAACAGCCAACTGACCCGTGATTTCTTGAACCTTCGAGGCCACTCGGTGCTTAGTAATTTTAATGGTGTCGAGGCCTCCCTTGTCTTACTGCTTGGCCTTCTAATGCCCCTTGGGGCGGGGAGGGGTCATGGACCTACGTCCGCTCAGAGGTGTGGGTTTTCCCGCAACGACTGTTGCCCAGCGTTCATCCGTACTGGTGACACTCCGCCTGATCTGGATTAGCGTCGCCGCCACCATTTCCATTTCGGCCACATCAACTTTCTCGGTGGTACGCAGTAGTTGAGCGGCCACCTGCTTTATACCCTCTGTGTTTACTTTTTTCTACCGCCCCATCCGCCTCGCTGCTTTAGCGAGCGCTTACTGTTTGCTGTCCGGCTTGGATACTGCTAGTGGTTGTGGCCTTAGGAGTAGGTTCGCTTGCAGGCATGTCGTCAGCTTCCGCTGCCATGGGAGCCAGTTGCTTGAGTTCCGGTTTTAATGGATGCGGCTGGTTTTGCACCGGTGCCACTTTCGAACTGAGGAGGTGTCCGGAGTGATCATCATGTGCCCTTTTTGGTGCGCTCGACGTTTGGTGTCCGGCCTAGCAGTAGGTCCCCGCTGCTTGTGCTGGCAAGGACGATAAGCAGGGGCATCGGCTCTAGCGCGTTGTTTGCCTTCCAAAGCCCCACTCCATGGAGCTTCGCGCACTTCAAGTCAAAGGTTGGCCCAGCCATTCTCAGTACGTTTACAAAGTGCCCGTGTTCGGCTTCTCTTCTGATCCGCGCCTCTTTACTCACCGGTTCTACAAAACCATGCAAGAGAAGACGCCTAATCTTCCTGATTTATCCTTCGGTGATAGCCCTAACTTTTCGAGCTCGTCTTCAAGTCTCTCTATCCGCTATTTAAGCCCCTCCAACTCTGCCGCCTCCAAGGGGTTGTTTCGCCCCTATTTACTGTCCGGCTTTTCCTTCTTTGCCTTCCCGTTTTTACTATTAAATGTGCGCCTTGCTGCAACCGGGCTCTGTGGTGAGTCTTTCCTGCCGTGGTCCCGTTTTTCCCGTGGTATACGTGAGCATTCCTCCACGAGAGCCTCACAGCCAACACATCCTTTTCAAAAGGTCGCGGTCTCTCGGAAACTCATAGTTTTTCTGGGTCAAGGTATATAGCACTGGTGGTACTACTCACTGCAGCTATCACACTGTACACATGTACCAACATACTCTCTACAACTACTAACTCCATATGAATTTTTCTCGCAAAGACCTTCATGCTATCGAGGGCACCAGAAATGTGCAAACCAGGAAATGACTTTAACAGAGTAGACCAAAATCCATAGGCTGTTCTAGTAATTGTGTGAATAAACCCAGTTGTCAGGCGCATTATAAATAAAGTTCTCTGTCAAAAAGACAGTACTTAATAGAGAACCCACCAGTCCGAGTAAAAATCGCTTCAGGGAACACTGACTGTGTAGATATTGTGAAATAACTACTGTTACTTCACTACCAGGACTAACAAATAAAGGCAGAAAAGGTCACCTCAAAAAACTCATACCCCGAGGCAACTCACTAGGTTGACGTATTGCTCAACTGTCATGAAGTCTTGAAGTAGTACATCAGTACGAGGCTTAGGCCAAAATGTTCCCTGATCTTGAGATTATCTTACCGTCTGAATGTTACCAGTGAGATGGAAGATAGGTCACTCGGTAACAGGGCGATCGGAAAAGGGGAGGGAGGTTCAAAATATAAACCATGACAGTTTCTTAAACCTGGTATTGCCAGTGAGGTGGAAGGTAGCCCACTTGAAAAAGCGAAGGGGTTCGGGATACTGGTCCTGATTGTATCTTGCGGCTTGTATTGCTGGTGATCTTGAAGATAGGCCACTGGATAATGGAACAGGGTTCAGCTTTGTGCACAACGTTCAGCGTGAGTAGCGCAAACTACCCCATCTTGGACAATCAGTCGAGTTAAATCGGGGCACAGGACTGGCGGCCAACTCCAGTGGCGGTCCAGCTTCTTGCCCCTGCGATCCCCCGTGCCTCACTGGGTTTCGACTTCTTGGAATCCTTGTCTGTTGGTGAGTGGAAATTCAGCATCCTGATACTTGTCCGGTTGCCTTTGGAAAGGGCAGAAAAAGCCACACTTAGATGGGGTGCAGCCTGCGTCACCGGCACTTTCACTCGTCATGAAAAATTTGGCCACCCGGCGATCAGCTCCGTCGTAAACAAGGAACATCGAACGGGTAGAATTTTAGGCCACGCATGGCGCGTCCTCGGTAGATGACTGTGGAGCAAAGGCCGGTTTGTCTGTGGCAGTTCAGTTCAGTTCAGTTTGCACGGGAATGCGGACCACTGGACAGAGATGCATCGCAACTGGAGAACAAGGGACTGTTCAGACGGGATATTAACCGAAAATTAGGGGAAAAATACCTCGTGGCAGGGGCCGAAAATCTGGCACAGTTCAACAAATGTCGTGAGAACCATCCTCGTTATATCTTTCAGATGCCAGAGCAAAACGAAAGGTGGAACCGAAATAGCTCCACCGGCCTTGCAAGTAATACAAAAGGTGAACATCAGTAAAGCGGCATTTGGCTTACGACTAACGACGAACAGTACTGTATCTGCCAGGACAAACTCCTTAAGGGCCAGTTGCTCTGCTTTTACCGCGTGTGGAAGGACCCATTCAGTATTTAACGTTTAAACCCAACTATCCCGGCCACCCTTGTCCTTGAGGGCCAGTGTTCGAATTATTTTACCAATCACTCGGGAATCAATGGTTGCTGAGTCATTCGCAGCTACGGTCGTGAGGTCGCCCATATGCAAGACGCGGTGCTGTAGGAAACGACGTAAAGATCGGGTAAATAGGGAAGGCGAACACTGCGATGTCTGTGAGGCACGGAATCACCCTAAGTGCTGGGAGCTAACGGGACAATACAAGCAGTGTACTATGGACAAAAGAAACTAGCATGGGTCTGCCCTAAATGCAAGATCAGGGCTACGGCTAGTATCAAGCGGAGGAAGCCGGCAGCTGATATGGAAAATGGCAGTATTGAGAACAGAGCTGCCACCCTAGCCGAATTGGGTCTGAAGCGGTAAGTAAGGGAGGTGCGGGAGACCAGAGTGGGGGGGACTCTGCTTTCGACCGAGAGGAGGGGTCCGTGAACGTAATGAGTGTGGAACCCACCAATGCTAATGACTTTGGTTCCTTCTCGAAGCCACCGGATGAAGCGAGGTCTACGGTGGGAGGTCGTGGTTTGAGGATAAGACTGAACTGCTAGAAACCAGAATAGAATCAATGGAAGACGCGAATTGATATCTGACTACTATGCTGAAGCAAGTGGTGATGAATGGGGATATTTAACTGGGGCTAAACAGAGCTCTGGTTATCACAGGCTGCCGGAGCCCGTAACCAGGGAGCGTGCGGTACGATATCATATAACGAACATGTTAAGGATGATGGACCTGCCGGTTAAGTGGATATCAAACAAGCCTTTCAGTTAGAATGGTGATGAGAGGGGGGGGGGGTAAGACACTCAAGGCCACTGCTAGTAGGTTTCGCAAATGCTAGGCACCGCGATAGATTCCTAGCTGGAGCGGGTAGGATGGGGGAAGTTTCTCAAGTTACCACGGTGGAGGAACCAGACGATTACTCCACAGGGGTAAATCATCCATAGTGGGCACTGAACGAAGTACTATTATCTCAAATACGTCACCATGCATTACTGTAAGGCAAACTGATGAAGTGGGAGTCAACGAAATTAGTGGCCAAAATCCATTGCAGGGTAGTGCCTCGACGAGCCACCATCAGGAGGATATAGTAGCATCCCCTTTGAGAAACTGGAAAGAATCTCGGGACTGGAAACTGAGCTTAACATTGCCTCCTCCGGCACTGAACCTGAGAGGAGGATGGCTGCCATACAAACAGCTTCCATAAATGCAGCCAGCATAGGAAACAAGTGGGGTGGGCTAAAGGCGCGTGTTACGAACGTTTGAGCAATGCGTAGCCAAATTCGCAACGGATCCCGAAATCAGAAGGCGATTATCCGTGATAATTCTACGATACTAGATTATTAAAATAAACAATGACGTAAACAATATACAAACCTCAATAATACGATCACAAAGTCTCAACAACGAGAAACCGAATAGCAGCGTGTGAGCAGACAGCACGTGCGTCACGCAGGTCCTGAACAAGGATGTGCCAAAATAGCGCTCTGGGAGCGAACAAACAACAATTGGTCCAGAAAAACAACCAGTTCGTAAAGACAAGTCAATAGTGTATGGAAATGAGTGATGTTGGGAAAAAACACTGAATCGCGAGGGAAAAAAGGGGGATTTTCCACGACCGGCTGTTACACCGCCCACCAAAATCCTCCTGGATCCTTAGCAGATTCAAAGGTTCGGTATAAAGGTACTGATTCTTCCTACCTGCCTAGGCCCTGCTGTCAGTGCGCGCGTCTAATGCTCGTCGTCGACGTTCTACTACTGGTCGCACCTAACCCATTGGCTACATAGAAGTGAGGCTAGTCTACATCTTCCACAAGACCAAATGACCGATGGCGGGCGTGAATGGTCACATAGACGTTGTCCTCGTACGGGGCCGTCCGGTCCTGGATGTACGCGCTTGAGTGTGTGTGTGTGTGTGTGCGTGCGTGTGTGTGTGTGTGCCGGGGTTACAATGAAATCACAGTTATGACTACACATCAAAGGAGGACTTTCTGCAATGTCAACAAAAGACCGCGTGGCAAGAAAACGAGTAAATGTAGCATGCATGTGTGACCTGAGCTCCACTACTTCCACATGTGCAAGGGGCATTCGGTAGCGTCAACAAAAGGCGAACAAACAACACTGTCACATGTATGATGGGTTTACGGGATGTAGAGTGCGTCGTGCATGTGTGTATGTATCGGGATGTATAATGGAATCGCACTCATCACCACATATCGGAAAGAACCTTCTGTAATGTCAACGAAGGGACCGCGAGCACCTTAACGTGTTTGACGGAGATTGTGTGGTATATATGGTGTTTCTTTATCCACCTCGATTACTGGTGTGAAAAAGGTTTACTAGGCCACAGGGTTATCAGCTCCTCCGTCTTCGCTCTCGAGTAGGTTAATACTGCGTATGTCACGAATGAGCACTCCGTTAGCTGTCTTCACCTTCACCGTTCTTATCATTTCGTCGGTGCTTTTGATGGTTTCCGTAACTACTCCCAAAGACCAAGTGCTGAAATGTGCGCGTTCGTCTGCGATCATCACCACATCCCCAACCTTGAATGGTCTTGTTTTGACCAGCCACTTCTGTCGAGTCTGCAGAGCCGGTAGCTACTCCCGCAGCCAGCGCCTCCAGAAAACCTTGGCAAGATAATTCGCCTGCTTTCATCCGTGGAGGTAGCTCCCACGAAGGTTTACCGGCCCTTGGAAACACTCGTTCGACCTTAGCGTCAATAAGTCGTTTGGGGTGAGCGCCAGGTGGGTGGGGTCGCCGTTGAATACTGGAACCAGGGGGCGGTTGTTCAGGATTCGCTCCACCTCAGTCATGACGGTGTTCAGGGTCTCGTCGTCGGGCGGCTGCTGCTCCATGATTGACAGCAATATCCGTCTGGCGGACCGGATCATGCGTTCCCATATGCCGCCTCGGTGACTGGCCTGTGGGGGGTTGAAATGCCAGCGTATGCCGTAGGCCACGGTTCGGTTCTGCAGTTCGTCCCTGTTTATGTTCTTGTGCCAACGCTGCAATTCCCGTTGAGCGCCCACAAAGTTCGATCCATTATCTGAGTATATATCGGCCGGTACGCCTCTTCGGTTGATAAATCTTTGCAAGGCCCGTAGAAACGAATCGGTCGTCATCGAATGTGCGACTTCTAGGTGTACCGCACGTGATTTCATGCACGTCATGATACATCCGTATCGCTTTTCTAATCTTTTCCCGCACTTGACCCACAAGGGCCCGAAATAGTCCAACCCGGTGTCACTGAACGGCCACCAGCCCGTAGTCACCCTGCATTCTGGTAGCGGGGCCATGAATTGTTTGCCTGCTGTGGCATTGCGTCTCCTGCATTGCACACACCGTCGGATCACGCGTTTTACAGTCTCTCGTCCTCTCAACAACCAAAGACGCTTTCGGATGACGCTCGTCACGTGACTTTCCCCGGCATGTCCCTCAATGGCGTGGACGTGTTGAATCATTAGCTCTACTACGGGTTGTCTCGCTGGCAGCAGTATAGGATACTTTGTGTCGAAGTTCAGGTGGGCGTTGGTCAGCCTACCATCCACCCGCAGCAGTCCGTTGATGATTTTGGGGTTTAAACGCTTCAGCTCGCCTCTTGGAGATGGCATGTCTTCATTGGTCAGCCCCACTTCTTCCGCCCTCTTGAGTTCTTGGGCGAAAGCCTTGCGTTGTATCATTCTGAAAATATCGTACTCTGCCGCTTGTAGCTCATCGGGACCTATCGGGCCGACCGGTATCCGACCTGAGGGCCGTAGCCCTTTCATGACTAGTAAACTTATCTTGAACCTGGTTAACCAAACTAGCGAACGAAGCGTCTTCATCCAGGAAGAAAACCTGACCAGTCGCGATAAAATGGGAGACGCTTCGACGACGTTGGTTGCTATCACTACGCCTTTGATCTCCAGTTCCAATTCCGTAGGGGGTTTTAATTCGAACACGGGCCAGTCCTGTTTGGGCAATTGCAGGAAGTTCGGCCCTCTCGTCCACGTGTCCAGTTGCCTGAAGTTGTTCGCACCTCGGGAGCACAGGTCGGCCGGATTATCGCCAGACCTGACATGACTCCACTGGTGCGTGGCCGATTCATCGTGGATAATCGTGAGCCGGTTAGCAACGAAAGTACTAAACCGGCTCCGTACGTTGTTAATGTAGTAAAGTACTATCGTTGAATCCGTCCAGAAGCTCACCGACCAAATGTAGAGATCGAAACATCTCTTCACAGCTTGCACCACCCTGACTGCCAACACGGCTGCGCTGAGTTCAAGGCGTGGGATTGAGACCGACTTCAGTGGAGCAACGCGGGCTTTGGCGAACAGGATCCTCGTGGTATATTGTCCATCTCCTGCGCACCATCGTCCGTAAACCACAGCTCCATAACCGACTTCCGATGCATCGGAAAAGGCATGTAGTTCTCCAGTCCGTGTCGTATGGCCAGGGGTCAAACATCGTGGTATTCTTATGTCCCCTAATTTCTTCAAGGTGTTCAAAAATTCCTCCCAGTCCAGCCGGTCCCCTCGGTCCAGTGACTGGTCCCAATCAACTTTCTTACGGCACAGCCGCTGCAGCAAGATCTTTCCGGGTAGCAGCCATGGTGAGACGAAACCGAGCGGGTCGAACAAACTTGAGACGGCAGATAGTATGCCACGACGGGTTATTGGCAGCTCGGGAACGTTCAGTTCGAAAACAAAATCGTCCGTTTCCGCGTCCCATTGTATTCCTAAAGTGCGCTCGATAGGAAGTGAAGAGCCGTCCAAATCTCTTACCCTTTCGGCCTTTTCGTGATACGGGATGACCTTCAGCACTTCCGAAGCGTTCGACATCCATTTAGTTAGATGGAAGCCACCCTCTTCCAGCAATCTCGTCAGACCCCTGAACTGCTCTAGGGCTGATTCCACATCATCGAATGACCCAAGGTAGTCGTCGACGTAGAAGTTCCTGCTGACGCTATCTACCACCGTCCGATGTACCAGATCGCCATGTTTGTTCGCTGATTCTCGGAGGGCGTAGTTGGCACAAAATGGTGACGATATGGCTCCGAAGGGGTGGACGGTCATTCTATAATTCACCACTGCATTGTCCCGGTCGCTCCCTTCCCACCACAGGAAACGCAAAGCATCTCGTTCTCCTACCGGAATCTTCACCTGATGGAACATTTCCCTAATGTCAGCAGACAAAGCCACTTTACCCACTCTGAAACGGCACAGAACATCGATCAGTGGTGTGGTCCAGTCAGGCCCCTGTAGTAGGCGATCGTTTAACGACTTGCCCTGGAACTTGGCCGCACAGTCGAAAACCACGCGCAGTTTATTGGGTTTCTTGGGGTTGATAACCGGATGGTGAGGCAGATACCAGATACCCCTTTTGCTGTCGGTGTTAACAGGCACCCTTTCAACGTAACCGAGGTCCTCGTTTCGCTTCATCAAATCCGCGTATCGTTCCCACAGATTCTGGTCTCGAATGAAGCGTTCTTTTAGTCGTAGTAATCGTTGGAGAACATAATTTCTGTTGTCAGTCCACGGGTCGACCGGTGTGCGCCATGGGAGGGGAACCTCGAACTGTTTTTTGAGGCCTCTAGAGCCTTGCCGCACCGTTTGTAGAGCGAAGTGATCCTCTTGAGACAACGTCGGTCTTTCGTCCCCAATGTCATGAAACTCCTTTTCATAAAGCCGTTGCAGATGATACTCTATGCGGTCCTTTTCGGCGGATAAGTAATTCACGGAACCGCGTACCCCTACTGGACCGTATGACATCCATCCCAGAGCCGTGCGTACGGCATAAGGTGCCTGGCGGTCGCCCACTCTTTGGTCAAGCACCCAATGCGCCTCTGGCACGTCGCATCCGATGAGGAGATCCACCTCATCATCTTCCCAGTCTACAACGGTTACATCCTGCAGGTGGGGCCATCGAGTCAAGATTGCGTTCACCGACCTTGGTGCTCGCATGGGGAGATCCGCTAACGTGAATGCCTCCGTTGGTTCAATTTCCTCGTTAGTGTCTAGAGAGATGAGTTGCAGCCTTAATCTACCGGCAGTCATTACCTGTGTTCCGCCCACCGTGCTCACTGCTAACGACGTCGCACCTTTAGCCAGTTGGTGTTTGTCGGCAAACCGCTCTTTCACTAAAGTGGTGTCGGATCCACTATCAACGAAAGCCAACGCCTTGGCTATCCCAGTCGGAGTCACTACTCCCACGGCCACTACGCCTAAACGTACCGGTTTACTGGCAGATTGTGAAGTTGAGCAAATCACGCTGGGCTTGGCACTCGCCTCGGATATGGTTATTCTCGCCTGATGCAGCAGCCGATGGTGTCTGCCCGTGCAGCCCTCGTAACCACATCGATTCCTTGTTCTACAGGCTGCTGCCCGGTGCGTGGTGTTGAGACAGATGAAACATGCTCCTGCCATCCTCGCCATTCCCCACCGTTCGTCTATTGTGGCATTGCCGAACTTGGGGCATTCTGGTAGGCCATGGCTAGTACCACAGGATCTGCAATTTGGTTTCGCCGTAGCATCTCGTGAAATGACGTGTGTGTTGGTCCAAGGCTGGTACTTTGGATGTTCCCGTACAGGGGTTTGGACTTGGCTAGTACTGGGCTTGTTTGCTCGGTTGCTGTCCCGGATGAGTCGGCCGAATCTGCTGTCAGCTATCTTCGTTTGCCTGTCTAAGTATTCAGTCAGGTCTTCGAAGTTGGCTTCTCTGTCGCCTCGGCTTATCCGTTCAGCTTCTTCCGCCCACCGACCCTGTAGTTCGGGAGAGAGGTGACGGACTATGCCTTCCAAAGTGTGCATGGCGTCTAGGTCAGCTCTGTAACCTAAATGGTCGAGGGCTATTGAGCAGTTCTGCATCTTGATCACCAGGTCGGCCATGGTGTAGACGTCGCCCTTGGTTTTCTTTGCCTCTGCCATCACGCCCTCTATTAGGTTACGGGCTTTTTTGAAAGGTTGGCCAAACAAGTCCCTCAGAATCTTTCTTGCCCTTGTGTAGCCTTGTTCTGGATCGAGCATGGTGCATCCGTCGATAGCTTCTCGCGCTCGGCCTCGGCAGTAGTGAGTAAGGTAAAGAAGCCTTTGCCAAGGGTAGTTTACCTTGTTTTCAACGAACGTCTCGAACTGTTTGACAAACTTGCAATATTGCTCAGCTCGCCCGTCGAAAACCGTTAACTCCACTCTAGGCAGATCGATCGATGGTGGTTTGTAGTCGGCGACCTGCGTGGGGTTCCCTACCTTATTGCACTCTAACCTATCGGAAGTGTCGAAGTCACTGGTCCTATACTCTCGCTGTTTCTGTGTACACTTCTCTGCTTCATGCGCCTGTAGTCTAGCCGAAAGTAACTGTTGCTCTAGTTCTATTATTCTCAGCTTATATAAATCAACGTCCTTACGATCAATATTGCTTTCAATAACACATGAGCTAGCACTGACAGGACTAGGCGATCTAGCATTAGCTAAAGAATCATAAGTACCCAAAACCTCCCCAGAGACTTGCCGTATTACTTCCTGTCCGGGTTCGACTGCCTTTGATCCTTTCCTTGGCATTTTGCGTGAATTGTCCTCGTTCCAAATAGATCTATTGAGTATTGTTACGAACGTTTGAGCAATGCGTAGCCAAATTCGCAACGGATCCCGAAATCAGAAGGCGATTATCCGTGATAATTCTACGATACTAGATTATTAAAATAAACAATGACGTAAACAATATACAAACCTCAATAATACGATCACAAAGTCTCAACAACGAGAAACCGAATAGCAGCGTGTGAGCAGACAGCACGTGCGTCACGCAGGTCCTGAACAAGGATGTGCCAAAATAGCGCTCTGGGAGCGAACAAACAACAATTGGTCCAGAAAAACAACCAGTTCGTAAAGACAAGTCAATAGTGTATGGAAATGAGTGATGTTGGGAAAAAACACTGAATCGCGAGGGAAAAAAGGGGGATTTTCCACGACCGGCTGTTACAGCGCGTGCAAACAACGGGGGTGATGGTAGTCACGGAGACGTGGCCGAAACCGGACGGGAGGGCAAACCACCTGGCCCCAGAGAACTTCACTGAGGCCGGGGTAGATAGGGAGGACGGAAGAGTCGGGGGATGAGCCAAGTTCTTGGTAGCTGGCCAATACAAATACACGGACGGAGGGCGGCTAGCAACACCGAGCATGCAGGCAATCGAGGTTACAGAGCAGTTAATGGGGTAAGAGCTAATCGTATCTTTCGCATGCAGGGACACATCGGCGTAAGTTGACAAAGACGACAAACCACTTCGGTTTCCCAGAACCACCGCCGCGAGCAGATATAAGCTTCTCGTTCTGGGAGGCCTCAGTGCTCCAGAGGTTAGTTGGTCAACGGTGGGGTCCTTCGGGGAAAAGCTAGCAGCCCCATTGCGCGATGAGACTGTTGTCCAACCTGTCTATCAAGAGACCAGGTAGAGGGCGGGGCAAGCAGAAGAAACGCTGGGCCTTGTGATAACAAGGTATCCAAACGATACGGCAAATACAAACATGGAGGCTTCACTAGGCACGAGCTACCTGGCCGTGATTTACACGAAGTTTTGCCTCGCGGGCAAACCCGTTCCATCAAAAACGAGCAGAAAACTCTCCAAGGTAGATGAAAGTTATTTTCTGAAGACAGCCCCACCTCTGAACTGGGAAATGGCATCGGGAGAATGTGGGGCCGAAGTACAGCGGAAGAAAGTAGGGGGTAACATTCTGAGGTTATCGTATAAAGTTGCTCCACTTCAGAGAATACGCGGGGCAGGGGTGCCAAGATGGTGGAGAAGACGGGCGCAGAAGGCACACCCCAAAAAGCGAGCTGCATGTGAAAGGTACGGGGTGAGGAAAGGGCATCGCAGCCTCCTTCAGTATTTGGCTGCCGAGAAACGAGCCACGGGCTCTCGAAGTGAATGCAAAATGAACTATGAAGAAGCATCGGTTCTGTACGCAAAAACTAACCCCAAGGCGTAATACGGATACTTGCGGTTGAAGTGCAGCCTGCGAAGCGAAGTGAGGGAAGTCACGGATGGAGAGGAATGCGCAGCGACGGCAGACCAAGAAGTTGATTACCCGTGTGGATTCATCCAGATGGTGTACAGAGCAAAACCAGGGATTAACACGCCCAGAAGTTTCTTCTCTGGGAACAGCTGAAATGGAAGACTGTCCGATAAGGGAAGATTAGGTCACATGCAGCATCATTGAGCTAGCCAAAATTAGAGAGACGGGCCGGGAAGGCATCCACCCGGCGATCCTGAAACCAATGGCACTAGCAATGCCGGGGCCACTGATCAGACTGTTCAGCGCCTCACTTGAAACCGAGGAGTGGTTAACTTCGGCGATCACTCCCACACACGAGGAGGGGGGGGGGTGGTTGTGGTAGTTGTGAGATCTGCCGTCCAGTGAATGCAACCTCCACTGTGCCGAAAGTCACTGAGAGGGCCGTCCGGAACCGGATACTGCTGCCCCCAAATGAACACAGTCTTGTCCGGGAATCCCAGCGTGGGTCGGTGCAGAAACTCTCGTGTCTGTCCAAGATCATATACCGCTAGGAGGAGGTGACCGGGGGAATAGACGACAGCTGCGAGATGAGGTCATTCACCTAGATTTCCAGAAAGCTTTCGACCCAGTGAACCACCTTCTGCTTGTGAAGAAGCTGTGGGTATTTAGACGGTCGGAATAAGTGACGGCATGGATTGGGGGATGTTTGTTTGGCAGGACCCTTCAAGTAAGAGTAGGGTGAAGCTTACATCCAACTGGATACATGCAGAGTGGAGTACCTCAAGGGTCGGCCCGTGAACTCCTGCTGTTCCTCCTGTACGTAAGTGGCCTAAAAATGTCCCATAAGACTCCTGTTCCAGGTTTGCCGGAGAGGCGTAGGTAGAAGTCGCAGTTAGTCCTGAATCAGTTCAAGGGGACCTGGGCAGATTCGGCGAATGGGCTGCGAAGTGGGGCATGCTACTGAGCATGCACAGGAGTGCGCATCTGGTTGATGACGGTTGCCTCACGTAATGAGAGCGTCGAAGACGGAGGGTATGAAAGTAACTGTACCTGTAGAAGTTGTGGTACAGGGCTTGGAGTCATGGTTAGAGCAGATTTTCTACTCAAAACCTAGTCTGAAAAGGAGGCCGAAACCGCTTACGGGTTGCTCAGTCAGCGCCATCGAACAATCAGCCGTAGGACACCACCGGTGATCGTCCCACTGTAAAGGATTCTCTTGCGGCTTCACTTGGGAAACTGTGTCCAGGTCTGTAGTAAAAACCTGGTTCGGGGTAGGTAATTACTAGAGAAGATCCAGAGAAGACTTGCCAAATTTTTTCCCATGTCAAGGGGAAAAGCTTGTGGGGAAAGCTTAGCGTACTCCAACTTATTCTCCATGAGAGGGGAGGGGAGTATACTAAGGGACCTCGTGGTAGTGCACAGGGTCCAAACAGGCTGGATCGACTTGGGCACTTGCATGTACTCCCTCCTGCTGCTGGGAGAAAACAACCATCTGAGATGCCATGCCTTCAGGCTGGAGAGGAGCAGGTCGCGGACAAGACCTCGAGCCCCGTTCTTCATACAGCATGCGGTCAGAGGCTGGGATAAGTTGCAAGAGAAAGTGGTCCAGGCAAATTCAGTGGTTGTGTTCAAGCTTCGACTGGGCAGGGTATGAACCCGAGTGTTCCACGATGGGCTACAATGACCGAAAGCATAGCTCTGCGTGGGTTGGCAATACTTCGTTAGAACTTGTGGTCTCCGGTTTTTGATTTTGTCCGCATTTTAAACCTCCCCTCATGAACACCCTCCGTTTTTGAGTTGCCATTTGCTTCCCCTTTTACTCCCAGTTCGCCAACTCTGGCCAGTTCTCTCTACAAACTAGGTTTTCCTTTCACCCTTCCTGTATTCAAGCCCTACACTTTCACCACCAATTTTGAATTTATCTCCTTGGCCTTATAGTCTGATCTACCATCTCTGCTTCTTTCCTCTCATACCTAACGGACGGGTCTGTCCACATAACGTTCCACTGTTACCAGCTCTGAACTGAGTGATGTGAATGGACACCGGAACTGAAGCTAGAGGAGCTTGGCACTCCTATTACTTCCTCGCCGGGGGATCCGTGGGACCCATCCGTGAAAGAAATTGGACTTCTTATATATCTGCTGCGAAGTTCTAGAATGAACCTGAATCTGGGGCAACGGCCACGGCCAGTCCGGTTTCCAGAATTCTTTCGATGACTTGCATCCCAGTTATAAGTCCACCACTGCACAGCGCACTTCATGGAATCCCTGAAAAAATAGTAGAAAACCGTAAAAGATCATCGCTAGTCTACTTCGACAGATATTAATCACCTTCAGCTTCCACTGAAACAGTATGCCACAAACAAAATAAACCAGCTACCATAAGCCTCAGCTGAAACGTAGTGCTACAGTTCATCCTTCCAGTGAACACACCCAAAGCTCGCTACCAGGAGATACGTCGTACTACTTATAATCTAGTGCCCCTTCGAAGGGCTGGAAGATCTGTTGGTCTAACGTGTCACCAGACACAGTCCCAGTTGTTCACTAGTCTGTTGCCCAGGGAGTGCGATCTGGTTGCCAACCCAGCTCAAACTTTCTTCATTTTCTCGTCGTGCCCTCTTGATTTGTAATCTGAAGCCACTTGGAATAGACTATATGGGAGATTTTTGAGCTCTGTTGATAAGATCGTCTTCTATTCAGTCTGACGGCGAAATGCCAACGCAATCCCCCCATTAGACAAATAGAGAAGGCGCAATTGACAGATGCGAAGGTGTCTTCTTTGTATCACGGAACCGGAACAGTGCCGATACGAGAAATTCATCGGATGAAAATGAATGCAGCGGCTAAGAAGAAAACAGAACGCGAGCGTTTAAGTCGGCAAAGAGCCTAAAGAGCAAACGATTCAGGATAACGTCAATGGAAACCTCGGAAAAGTCAGTCCAGTTAAACGTGCACAACCGAAAAAAACAGTGAGGTCGAAATTCAACGTCAGAAAAGATTGTAGAGAAAATAAATCCATAAAGCTGCCCATGAAACGGTCATTTTCTCAGAATAATCGGGATCACTGTAACTATCCGGCCTCAGGCCAGATAAATCCTTCATTACCTTGAGCTTTTCGGCGATCACCTCGAAGCCTTCTCCTTTTCAGCGGGGAATGATTGAGACCACAGCGCCTCTGGGCAAGAGCCTCCCCCGTCTTCCCCTCATCCTCTTGGGGTGCGAGATTATGAAATTCCTGCAAGCAGGCGGCGTCCTTGTTGTAGGAGGGGTTCCAAGCCTGCAAGCTACCTTCTTAGTGAGGCCGGTTGCTGAAAGACAGTGCTGCTCGCAGTCTGGGGAGCTCACCACGAGGCTTTGGTGCTGTTCATTTGCACTGGTCCGACCATCTAAGGTGACTGCTGGCCATGAACCCGAGGTCGTTGACCCTTCCAACTCTTCTAAGGTGAATAGCCTCCGGTCGTGGTCGATGGTTAGGCCTTCTGTTGACCTCGAAAACGAAGGGCCTTTTCCAGCCTTTAGAAGTGAGTCTCATTTATATGCCCATTCCAGGTCAGTTCCTTCACCACAGCCTGGGTCAACCGTACCCTCAGATCCAACAATATTCAAATCATCCGTAAGAGTGAAACCGGGCGATTGAAAGGTGGGCGGCTGACCGTTGGTAAACAACGGGAATAGCGTCTGGCTTGGGGAGGATCCTTGCGGTACTCCACTGATGACGCTCACCAAATTAAGCTCCCGTTTCTTACTTTGAAGTAAAAGCCCTGCAAGAAGGGAAGTCTGTCAGCCACCTTTATGCTGGCCCACCTATACCGAAAGTCTCCCTCTTGCGCAGCAAGGTAAGACGACTAACGGAGTCAAAAGTCTTGCTGAGGTCAAGGTAACGTAGCTTGACTTGTTTACCCTCGTCCAGTCATCCAGTCGCCTCATTTGGAAAGCGCAACAGATTGTTCAGACAAGATTTTTTAAGAATCCGTGCTGGGCTGGGTGTAGCTCCCGTGAAAGCTGACAGACTTGGGCACGGGTGATCTTCCAAAGAACTCACCAAGAGGTGTCAGTTAGACTTGCCGACCTGTATTTGTCCATGGCCGACTTGGCTCCACTGTTGTGAATCTCCACGACGGCTGTTCTTCTCCAGTCCTCAGGCAGCCTGCTCTGGTCCAAATTGAACCTGAGTGGCCTGCACACCGATGGAGTCGTGGTATGCGCCAGCGGCTTGGCGATAGCTTGGTGGATGCCATCTGGGCCCGCCAACTTGTAGCCACTAAATTCCGGCTGGTACTTACGAACGACGCCTTCTAAATGACTGTGCTTGTTTAACTGCGGAGGAGGATGCACCAGAGTCAAGCCGAATTCCACCCCACTATCTCCCCTATGCGCCTCACCAAAGTATCCGCCCCTGGAACCTGCTTTGCTGTGGTCATCAAAGGTGATATCGTTGTCTTTGGTGACTTATGTACCTACCGCATCCCTTGTTGAGCTTTTCGACGGCGCGTAGCTACAGAATTTCTCCGGCTGCTGCCCTATGCATTTGGCCAACCTGAGCTCAAACACTCGCTTAGAAGTTCTCAGAAGGCTAACGCTCTCGTTTCTGAACACTGTATAAAGAAACCAGTCCGGATGGCTGCTGGAAGCCTTGTAAATGCTCCAGCTGCGGTTTCTACATTTTGATGGCCTTAGTTGTAGCAACCTTCCACCGTATTTATTGACAGCGACCGAAAAGTTTGAACTACTGATTTTGTCAATACACCTGCTTCTATGTGCTTCCGACTATGGGCTCTTTTCGTACTGGTACAGAATCGCGATTCGCCGCAATGACGGAACATTCCAAGGAGCCATCGAACCTCAGTTCAGTTCGGTTCCAGGACGTCACCAGGACTGAAGAGGATTGACGCGGACTGACGGGTTTGATAACCTAGTTTTCGAGTGGCACGGGTTCTGTCATCTGGTTGACTGCTCAGAAAAAGGGCCCTTGAGAGCTGCCACTTATAATTGATTTCTGGTGTCATTGGCAATACTGACCGGTGTTACGGTTATTCTGATCGAGAGTAACGAGTAGCCCAATAAGCGAATCCCAAAGTCCGAACAAGATTGACTCGCTGATTCTACGGCACTGGATTACCAAATTATATGCATATAAATGTGTACAAACCTCAACTGTTCGACCACAACGTCTGGCAACGAGGACGAGAGTTCAACAAAAGGTCAATGTCAGGTACCACCGTTACGGCAGTCCAAGTTCGAATAAATAATTATGCAACTTCGCATGAGAAAAATATAAACAAATGTTGAAGTGCAGTGATTGATGCATGTTGTACTTGTTCGAGGGTCAATGGGATAAAGAGCATAGTCTCAACAATACAATTATGTGACAGCGGCTAGAAAGGACTTCCACATGTGCGTTACATCGCCCACCAAATCCTCCTTTGAAATGGTCAACATCCAAGGAGTAAATAGGGGTACTGACTCGCCCTAACCTACCTAGACCCTGAAGACAGTGCATAAGTAGGTCACCATGGGCTTCGTCTATTGTTGGCCAGTCGCAGACAGGCTTGCAGGTTTTCTTGAGGTTATGATCCATATCGCGATGCCTCAGAGTTTTGTCTGAGGCTGATACGACATTATCCGTATACTAAAAAGGGCTTCGATGTGATCGGGATGCGTATACGGACCACGGAAAGCAGAGGAACAGGGCTTTCCGAATAAGAGTAAAGTACATGGTAGTATTAGGACTGAGAATTCTCGATGGGGAATGGAGGTGGCTACGGGGTACTCAAACATCAGGGGCTCAACATGTGGTGTTATCACCTTAGGGGTATGCTTGACTCACTACTTATATCCACTTGAGCGCAGGTTAGATAATATTACAAGTAGGAGGTCACGGAAATAGAGATGCTTCCACAAAAGGTCAGCAAGTACTTTTTCAAGAGTTTCCGCTACTTCACGAATAATTTCGTGTCGTGTCGTGTGCTAAACTGCGGTTTCGACAACTAACTCCATTGTAGATCGTGAACACTTTATGAAGTTAGTTAAAAGCTTACTTTAAAAACAGTGTGATTGATGAGGACGTACAGGAGAACGCATTGAGGGTGAATAAATAAATTCAGCTTCATTTGGCATCAGTAGACTCGGTTTTAGCTTGGTCTCTAGCGTCGACTTCGCCCTTGCCATTATCACCTTCAAACAAACATACCTTACAGATATCTCGAAATACTTCTCCTTTGCTCTTTTGCAACATCACACTGCGCACGAGGCCATCGATTTCTGTACGACAACCCTTGATCACTCCAGTCGGTCATTCGTCTTTAGGCAAGTGGCTTTCCACGAGAATGACTACCTCACCACGTCTGAACTATCTCTCTTTGAGGATCCACTTTTGCCGAAGCTGCAGGGCCGGTAATAATAATAATAATAATAATAATAATAATAATAATAATAATGGCATATTTCTCGACCATGGTCGAGACGCACACGCAAGAGCATAATCATGGTGTACAACGCTACTCAGAACAATGAACTATACACGAATTTCAAGAAAGCGAGTCAAAATCGTCAGAAGCAAAGTGACATAGCTGGAGTTGGTTTTAATCGACCGAAATGATAATAGTTTTGTGCGGCAAATACCGTTTGGTTTCGAATCCGGGTTGGTTGGTTGTGGCCCGTGGGAAGGCGAAATATGTCGTGAAAATATAGCGCTAAGGATGCGTTTCAAACCAACGTTGCCGAAAAGCCTGTGCCAGGTGGTTCACTTGTTTCCATTCTTTGATGTACGTTCGATGTGTGGTTTTTGGTGTGATGGCTCATACGTTTGACCGCAGTAATAACAGGTCGTTGGGAGTCAGAGCCGGTCATTCTTCTAGGTCTGGGACGATCGGAAACAGGGGTCTGTTGTTCAGTGTGCCTTCTGCTTCTGTTGGTAAAGTAGTCAGCATCTCGTCATTGAGGTCCTGCTGTGAGGTCAGGGCCACGAGTAATTTTCTGGCCCTTCCCAAACGCCACTACGATGACTGGTATGAGGTGGGTTGAAGTGCCATTCTATCCCCTCTGCGACTTTCCTGTTCCGTAATTTGGCGTGGCTCAGGAGTTTCCGTCATTCCTGTGAGTCCTTATGAGCTCCAACGAGGTCCAAGCCATTTTCTGAGTATAGGTTCTTGGGGACTCCCTACCTCGCCATGAACCTTTAAAAGGCCATCAGAAATGAATCAACTGTCATATTATACAATACTTCGAGATGGAATGCTCTGGTTTGCAAACATGTTATCGAGCAGCCATATCTCTTTCGCGTGCTCTTTTGCGGTCGCACAAGTAACGGGCCAAAGTAATCGATGCCAGTTTTTTACGAACGGGCATCATCCCGGCTGAAATCTCACGGCTGGAAGGGGGGCCATCATTTGTTGGTCCGCTACCGCACCCCAGCTACAAAAACGGAAGCAGTTGTCTATGGCTTGCTTGACCGTCGCTGGCCAATTTGTCACCCAAAATCGTCGACGTACACTGTTCAATAGGTGGTTCGAACCTGCGTGTCCCTCTTCTCGATGCACGTTGTCTATCAGGTATCTCGTTATGCGGTGTGCCCCAGGAACTGTTATGGGGTACTTTGTCTAGTACTCTAGATTTTAACCTGTCAGCCGCCCTCCAACTCTCAGTAGTCAGCCGGCTCGCATATGGTTTAGTTTTCGGACACTGTTGTACAACGGCCTGTTCCCTTTGATGTTATCATCTATCCCGGCTAGCTCGCGGGCCTCGAACGGGAAAGCGTCTAGCTGTAGTAGGCGTAGAACCTCGAGGTTGGCTTCATTCAGCTCTCCCGGTAGTATCGTTCCCACGTTCAACGTGTTCTGCGGTTGCGTGCCTTTCAAAATCTTCGGGAGTATTTTGTATCGCGTCCACCAGAACACGGCTCTAAAAATTTTTATCCAGCCGGGGAAGTGGCACAGTTATTATATTAGGTTTATGCTACCGGTGGAGTCTGTGGCCAGTATCAGTCTTTTGACCTAGATGTCGCCATCACCAGGCTTCGGTATTAGTAGAGTTGGCCACACCTCTTTAGATGCAGATAAAATGTCCGATCCCATTGTCGACATCCGCAGCCTTTCTAGTGATTTTAGGCCTCTTGAGCAGAAGCCGGCTGATTCCTGGTGCGTTGTACATAGTGCCATTGATCGGCCTTAGTAGACCCATTAGTCGCAGTAGGTCTGTTGGCCCAGAAGGTGTTAAGTAAGTTGTGAAGTCCAGCCACCGAAACGTTCGGGTGACGCGTAGCAATCAATTACGACACAATTCAAAACAAGGTCGATTCCAAATAACTAAGGTACTATATACAAAAATTAATTGATTTTACAATAAGTAAAACTCAATGATGTTCCTTCTAAGTTTTTACGCTCCAAATTGGACAAGAAATCAACAACTGCAGCTGAATTATAGCAAAAGGTTAGATGCAAATGATGAGATTGCCAAATACGGTCACAATGAAGTTCAAGCTGAGCGACCGTTGCTCGAGACAACAGTGGGAGTCCGGTTTGTGACAAAGATTTAGGGAAATAGGACAAACAGTCGGAATTCAGGCAAAGATAGTTCATACGGATGGAAAATGTCGTTTGTAACATGGATGCTAATGCATGGAACGGGGTTTCTCTAACTCCTTTACACTGGCTCCAGAAGTCGGACCCGGATTTTCCCCGTGCACAGCTAGGTTTGGTCGGCCTCGTGCATCGGCTCGCCCTACGGTTCCTCAATACTTAAAACTGATCGCCGTCAATATCAGCTCCCAATCGGAAGAGTGGACTAACACCCAATGGTCCCCCCCAGTTCGGAAGATCCGAAGACCCGGCTTCCGCTTGGCGAGAGTTGGCCTCTGAACTTATGCCACCAGTGTCCGGTTCACCTCCAATAAGACAAATCTTCCTAATGTCGCGGAGCACCAATCCTTCCTCAGTTTGCACTGTTGCCGTTCGTACCGAGCCATCGTCCGAAACTGAGATGCCTTCACTAACTCCTATCGGCCACCGGCCACGCGGCAAAGCCTCCGAAACTAGTAGCACCACGTCATCCGATCTAAAGTTGCGTTCTCGAGTTATTCACTTCCACCGCTGTTGTAATAATGGAAGATACTCTTTGATCCACGTCTACCAAAACACAGACGTTGGGTAGCTTGCCTGCCTCCACTGACGAATCATCCTATCTAGCAGCAAATCCGTTGGAATATCTCGTGGACTCGCCCTCAGGATGAGTAGGTCATTGGGCGTGAGTAGTGGCAGATCACGACAGTCAGAGGTCAAAGGCACTGGCGGTCGTCCGTTTACTATCCTCTAACTTTCTGTAAGGAGTGTCAACAATATTTCGTCAGTCATCGGCTGCTCTTCACAAATTGAAAGAAGTACTCTTCTAACCGAGCGCACCATGATCTCCCATATACAACCACGGTGACTAGCATGTGGGGGATTGAAATGCCATTGCACGCCCCGTTGCAACAATCTATCAGCAGTCTTATCACTAGAGCAGTTTTCCATTAGGTTCTTCAATTCCCTTTGAGTCCCAACAAAGTTTGTACCGTTATCACTAAAAATCTCGGACGGTGCCCCTCTCCTCGACATGAAACGCAGCAATGTCATAATGAATGAATCCGTGCTTAGAGAATAAGAAACTTCAATAGATACTGCACGCATCTGGAGGCAGGTAAAGATGCATCCATACAGTTTCTCCATGCTGTGCCCATGTTTAACTGCAAATGGGCCAGAATAATCTATTCTGACGTACTCAAATGGAGACCAACCTGCTGGACTCTAATGGCTGGTAAAGTAGCCATCATCAGTTTGCCCACGACCGCCAAATGCTTGCGACATTTCCAACATCCTTCAGGTGCTTGCTTGACGGTAGCTCCCCCTCTGTACAATCCAGTTATTTTGCGAGGTTCTGCGAGTAGCTGAGAAGGTCCTGCGTGTCCCTCCATTGCGTGGTATCATCGGATAATCGGGTCTGTTATCGGGTGAGTCTTGGGTAGTATCACCGGATGTTTCACACCCTGAAGCTGATTGGAGTAGTTCAATCGTCCTCTAACAAAATATGTCTATTTATTAAAATTGGATCGAGTTTTGCTAGAGCCCTGTTCATCGGAGATTTGTTAGAGCATACGTTATTGTTCCTGTCTCTTAATCATTTTACCCTTCGCCATAGACCTTGGCTTGTAAAATTAGAATAAGACTTTCCACCGCTTTAGCAATGTCGTGTAAATTCAAAGGCCCAGTTTTCAATCCTAGATCTGCGCTCCCGCCTCTCATGACTGCAATGTACATTTTAAAACGGGTTAACCACGCTACGGACTTCAGCAAGTGAAATCAACTGGAGTGCCTGGCTAGAAGTGCATCCGTCCACTTATCCTGTAAAATAGTGAGAACTGTACTCGGAGGCTGCTCCAACTCCACTTTCGGTGGTGCTGCAGACACCGTAGGACTGGTCAGCCATAGAGCTTCATCGTTTGTCAAGAAGTAGGGACCTTCGAACCAGCAGCTGAAATCACTCGGTGATGTTGTGCCTCTTGATGCAAAGTCTGCAGGGTTAGCCTCCGATCTGACATGACACCACTGCCAGGGTTCCGGCCACTGATGGATTTCAGCCAAGCGGTTGGCAACGTACGTACTAAATCTCGTTTTGTTGTTGTTCATGTAGTGCAAAACTATAGCAGAGTCCGCCCAGTAGTAAGTCTTACCAAATTTGATTCCAGTTTCTCCTATAAGAATCCGAGAGACTCTTACGGCCAGTCTTGCTGCGGCTAACTCCAATCGAAGGACCGTTACGGTCTTCAGAGAAGCGACCCCTGATTTGGAGAAAAGCAGCTCACAGTAGGGGGCTATGTTCCTTTGAAGCCATTCTGGAATACGCCACCACCCCACAGCCAACTTCAAATGCGTCACAATACAAAAAAGCTGTACTCTTTCGTTGAGTGAGTCGCCTCTAATAACAGAATGCTGAATTCTGAATGCGCAAAGCTGTTCCATACACGTTAACCGCCCATTCCAGCATCGTAGGTGTTTTTCTCTAACTGAGTCATCCCAACCAAGCTTCAAGCGACACAGTGATTGCAATAACACCTTGTCTGGCAGAGTGAAAGGTGAAACCACCCGTAGTGGGTCGAACACTGATGATACCATAGGCAAAAAGCCAATCCTTGTTTGAGGTTTTTCACGTATTGTAAATGAAAACTGGACGGTGTCTTCTATTGCGTTCCATTCTAATCCCAAAGTCCTCTCCAGCTCAGGCCTGCAATCATCTATTTCCAAGGTGGGTTGGGCCTGCTCAGATTTGTGTAAAATATCCAGCACCACCTTGCTATTACACACCAACTTATGAAGCCGGAGTCCGCCTCGTGATAGAAAATCACACATCTGGATGTCAAAAGCTTTTACATTCTCCGGTGTGGGAAAGAACAAAAAATTAATCTACATAAAAGTTATCATGCACGAGCCTGGAAGCATATTCTTCACACTGTCCTCCTTGATCATCTGCCGTGCGACGTAACGCAAAATTCGCACAAAATTTGGAGGAAATGGCACCAAATTGGTGGGCATCCTTTTGATATTCAACAAGATAACCACCTAGTTGACCACTTTCCCACCAGGGGAAACTCAGTGCTACTTTGTCTCTCGTCAATGCTCGAACCTGCGTAAACATTTCTTCAATATCCGCAGCCAATGCGACAGATTCTTATTAAAAACGAGGCAACACTCCAACTAAGCATGCTGTCGTGTCCGGTCCTTGTAGCAAGTAATCATTCAAGGAGCGTCCCTGGAATGCAGCCGCACAGTCAAACACCACCTTCAACTTTCTAGGCTTTTAGGGTTTGTAACTGCGTGATGTGGTAAGTACCACTTTGGCTGAAAATCCATTTTTAACCGTTCATCGGGCACTAACTGGGTGTGGCTCTTGCGCTCATAACCCCCTATTATTGTAGAGTATTTGTCAAAGAACTAAGGGTCATAAGCAAACCTTTTCCTCAAGCAGTACAGTCTCTCTTTGGTCACAGTATAATTATTTGGAAGTCTCACTTCAGGATTCCTTCGTGGAAGTGCAACTTCATAGTGTCCGTTCAACCAGGTTATGGCATTGGAAACCATATCAACAGCCTGTTTGTCTTCTAATGAAAGAGAGTGTTTCGATGCATACCCATCGCAGAAATCGGCGTTGTATTGTCGATCGATCTGTCCAGCTAAGGGATCGATTCCCCTCCCAATGTGGTTTACTGTCCTCACAAAGAGTGGTTCCTGGTTTGTCGGACCAAGAACAATCCATCCTTAAATCGTCTGCACGGCATAGGATAGTTTTCCTTTACCGCATCTTTGCTTTCGTGCACGATGTGCTTCTGGGACGTCGGCTCCTATCAGGATTCGCACTCTCGACTCTTCCAGATTCTGCCTTTGGACGCAGTGTAGGTAAGGCCAGGATAAAATGTCCGCATCCGTGGAGTACTAGACTGCTTGGATTAGTAGCCTGTCAGCACAGAAGGCTCTCTCTATACTCACGAAATCATTCTCTGACAATGAGTTCAGTCGCAGCTCCGTTATTTCCAAATTCCAAGTCGTAGTCCGATTTACGGTCGAAATGGAAAGCGAGGTCGGGGATGACTTCAGGCCCACCGGCTCCATAAGGTCTTTTTGTATAAAAGTCACATCGGACCCACTGTCCAGCCGAGCGTAGGTCTGCACAGGCCCCCCCGGTCCGTCTATTCTTCCTGGTAGCACACCTAAACTAACACGATATTCTGGCCTAAGAGTAGCCGCACATTTATTGGTCCACCGCCCAGGCCTTTTTGCATCGTCCGTACCCAGCTTATCCGGCTGCAGCCCTTGTGTTGTATCCCACGTGACTCGATCGGTACATTGCTTCTGTGCAACATGCAGTGGAGAGTGGTGCCGCTTCTGACAACCTGATGTTGAACATGGTTTGGTAACAGGACAGTTGCTAGACAGATGTCCACACTTGAGACACGAAAAACAAGCCTTGATTTCTTTGATCAGTGCCCAACGACCGGGTATACCACGAGACAGAAATCACTGACATTCCTCAAGTGTGTGTATTCCATAACATACCGAGCACCTATTAGCTGCGACCAACAAAGTACTACTTTGATTTGGCGTGAACCGTATCGCTCCTGGATGCGGGTTTTCGCATCACTCCTCCAAACGGATGACTGCGAATACCCCTGAGCTTTGCTGTTGGCAGCCAGTTTGCAAACCTACTTCGAGCAATCCGTGCCTCACGGGACACTAAGTGCTGCAGATCTTGGAACCTGAGTTCGTCTCCTGTTCCCAAGATACCATCAGCTGTCTTAGCCCACAAATCCTGGAGACGTGTTGGTAGCACTCGAGTAATCCGTCCCATAGTCTGTAGTAAGTCGAGGCCTGGCATACAAATTGATCGTAGGGTAGGAGCTAAGCGAGATATCAGTCTCAGTCAAACAACACTAGCAGACTCCAGGATATCACTCAGGGAATCACCTTCGTAAAGAGACTTAAGCCGTCTTGACTTGCGTAATACATCCGGAAAATTTAAAAGAGTAACATCCGCAGAAACTGCTTGCAGTTTTTGGCTGAACAACTGATACATAATTAGTTCCGCCAATATTGACCTCCTGTGGCGAGCACTCTCCCCTAAGGTTTACATATATTGACAATACTCTGCACTTAATCCCCTGCTTCCGTATAGCTCTCTTACTCCCGCATATTGCCACATTTTGTCCGACTGGCCATCCACATCTTTACCACCATAGATATGCCTACTTCTCCTCCCAGCCGACCCAAAGTCACTGTCAGCACTCGCCGTCGCAAGACCAATAAATTCCAAAACTCACCGGATAACTGCTCAGTCTCTCTGGTAGATATACTTGGAAATGCCAATAGACAAACTACGGAAATGAACAAAACTCTGAGCAGTCTTTATTCTCGACTTGCCTCCGCTGATCTGATTATAGGTCAACTCATGCCTTTAGCCTACTTGCTTGATTCAGCCGCACACCATACCCCAACCAATCTACTACTAGCCACGAAGTTTGTGGACACAATTGCCTCGGAAATCTTCAGATGGATAAAAAAGGCAAACAAAGCGATTGTGTTTAACCTTCCAGACCAAATACCTCTCTCAGCTGCTAAAAATATGATATTGAGCGCTTGCAACCTTGGCTCACAACCGTGCCACTGTGTTAGACTCCGCAAAACTTCCCTGCGCACCACCTGTCCATTGCTGTTTCATTTTACAAATGAGGTTGTCGCCAGGATCTTTGTCAGCCGGCAATTGTTAGTCGTAGCCAAAACTGGCTTTAAGTACGCCAAGATATTTCCGGACAAGACCCCACTCCAAAGAGAGGTGCATAAGAGTACGCTCAGAACAGTAACCCCGGTGTTAGTGCAACTAACAATCCACCCTGAAACTCCGGTGCACCTGTCACTGGCCATCACCCGATGTTGCCATCTATTGCAGATCACAATGAAACCGTAGATTTAGACAGTACGCCAATTTCCTCACCCAATGAGCCACCTGGCAAACGCCCCATGTTCAGAATAGCTTAAGCAAATCTATAGGCTGGAACAAGCTCCCCAGCATTCACAAAACTGATGAAGGTTCTTTCGGCTCATCCACTCGCGACCTCATGTTCTACACAAGTCTAGACGACCCCACTCCTTCTACTAGCTCCATGTCGGGTTATGCAACCGTACCTAAAACTCACCGCACCATCAACCCACCTCCGTCTACACCCATGCATCCTGTTACCTCTGGCATTTTTGATAACCCAACCAGGCCCCTAAGCTCACCCGCTGCACCCACCCATTCGCCACCAGAATGTGTCTGGTTACCACCTAGGCCACCACCGCTGATTAGCCCGTCAGTGCAGATCGACCCTCAGAAGTTAACACTTCGTCGCCAAAAGAACAAGACCCATCAACATAATGCACATGCAAACCATAAGAAAAATGCTCAGTCGAGCAAAATTTTACCAGCCTCTTGTGTGGCTGTGAATCCTACTTTTCCATCTAGGCTAATTGCCTTATCATTTCCGCCCTACTTTTAACCACCCTATCCCCCCTCAATCACCGCTCCATTACATTACTGTCCGCCACACCAACTGCTCTATACACCTACCGCTACCCAGTCACTCCCTGGGAACCACCTTCGTGCCACACCTAGCTTCCCACTCACACAAGACCCATCCACGTCCCTTAGCCTAGCACTGCCATCCATCCGTGGCCGCTTTTTTCCTGCCGGCCCCCTCCGAGAATATTCCCCGCATTCAAGCTACTTTACTAAACAGCACCTCCCCGTCCCTCTTTCCTTACACTATCCCTCACCAGGTTACAACTCATCAAGTCCGTGGAACAACTGAGGTCCTCCCCCATCCTTGCCCTATTCTTCACTGGAATTACCACCTTCATCACCACTACCGATACCCCCACCATATCCACCACCATCGAGGCCTGCATCACCTCTTTAAGTCATACTCGTAAATGCCCGTTCATTACTGAACAAAACTAAAGCCATCCCCAGCATCGCTCAGCCCTCCAACTTTGAGATTATTATTGTAACTGAAACTTGGCCAACGGATCCCGTCCCGTCAAATCGAGTCTTTCTAGTTGGCTACCAGATGTTCCGAATGAATAGGCTTTGTCGTGGGGGAGGCTGTCTAATTTATGTCAGAAACACTCTGCAGGCCATTCCGCTCTCACACACAACTCTCGACGCCGTTCAGGATTCTCTGTGGTTACCGATTCCTTTACCTAACTCCTACCTTCATATTGGTTGCATCTATCGGCTACCTGATTCCAACGCTATGGACCTTACCAAGATTATTGATGCATTCAACTACCTTTCATTGCTGCCCTGTTCCTCCAAGCTCATCGCGGGGGACTTCAATGCACCGAGCATCTGTTGGAATACTCTATCTGCCCCAAACAACTTATTAGATTTCCTGTCATGCATCCGCGTGGGGCTCTTGATCCAACATGTAACAGTCCCAACTAGAGGTAACAACATCCTTGATTTGTTGTTCACGATTGGTTTATCTGATGTTCCAGCCAGTACGCTAGACCTCTTTCCAGGAAGTGACCACAGAATGGTGTCCTGCGTCTTCGCGGTTCCGCAAGATTTCGATAAATCCCACCTACCCAATCGTTTCTCTTCAGCAGTCAACTGGGACAATCTTATCTGCAAGCTTCGTTCGTTAGACTGGGACGACTTCTTCCTGCAAAGTGACCTCCAGCTGGCTGCTGATTCACTATATTCTAACCTATCATACTTGCTGTCCGAAATCACTACAACTCGTGTCATATCAAACCGAGTCCGTGGTTCAGTCCTGAGCCGAATGCAAAACAGATATCTGAAGCTCCAGAAGGTTTTTCACACCAGTAGTGACTTATCGTCATTCTTGCAGCTACAACGTCTCTCGTTAGCAGTCAGAATTAAGTCTGACGATAAGCTCAAAAAACAAAAAGTATCGGCCTGGCAATGCCATGATACTTCCTTAAAGTCGGCACGCCTAATGGAGAACAGAAATCAGAGCAAACCGGCAGGTATCCCCTCTCTCATTTTCGAAAATAACGATCACATCACCTCACCTGTAGCGATAGCCCAGGCTCTTAATTCCTACTTTGCTGCATCCATGACTACGGACCCCCTTACCTTACACCCATGCATAGATCCCGTCACAGAGCACTTAATCTCTGATTTAGAACTTACTCTAAAAGAGGTGACCAACCAGCTTACCCGTGTCCGGAAGTCCTCACACCTTGTGTAACGAACATTTGAGCAATGCGTAGCCAAATTCACAACGGATCCCGAAATCAAAAGGCGATTATCCGTGATATTCTACGATACTAGATTATCACATGAACAATGACATAAAAAATATACAAACCTCAATAATACGATAACAAGGACTCAACAACGAGAAACCGAATATCAGCGTGTGAGCAAACAGTACGTGCGTCACGCAGGTCCTGAACAAGGATGTGCCAAAGTAGCGCTCTGGGAGCGAACAAACAACAACTGGTCCAGAAAAACAACCAGTTCGTAAGGACAAGTCAACAGTGTAGGCAAATGAGTGATGTTGGGAAAAACACTGAATCGCGAGGGAAAAGGGGGATTTTCCACGACCGGCTGTTACACCGCCCACCAAAATCCTCCTGGATCCTGAGCAGAGTCAAAGGTTCGGTATAAAGGTACTGATTCTTTCTACCTACCTAGGCCCTGCTGTCAGTGCGCGCCTAATGCTCGTCGTCAACTTTCTACTACTGGTCGCACCTAACCCATTGGCTACATAGACGTGAGGCTAATCTATATCTTCCACGAGACCAAATTACCGATGGTGGGCGTAAAGGATCGCATAGATGCTGTTCTCGTAAAGGGCCGTCCGGTCCTGGATGTATGTGCTTGAGTGTGTGTGAATGTGTGTGTGTGTGCCGGGGTGTACAATGAAATCACAGGTATGACTACGCATCAAAGGAGGACTTTCTGCAATGTCAACAAAAGACAGTGTGGCAAGAAAACGAGTAAAATGTAGCATGTGTGTGTGTGACCTGAGCTCCGCTACTTCCACACATGCAAAGGGCATTCGGTAACGGCAACAAAAAGCAAAACAACGAACACTGTCACATGCTTGATGGGTTTCCGGGATGTAGAGTGCGCCGTGCATGCGTGCATGTATCGGAATGTACAATGGGATCGCATTCATCACCACATAACTGAAAAAACTCTCTGTATTGTCAACGAAAGACCGCGAGCACTGTGATGTGTTTGACGGAGATCATGTGGTATATATGGTGTTGTTTTATCCACCTCGATGACTGGTGTGAAAAGGTTTACTAGGCCTCAGGGTCATCAGCTCCTCCGCCTTCGCTCTCGAGTAGGTCAATACTGCGTACGTCACGAATGAGCACTCCGTTAGCTGTCTTCACCTTCACCGTTCTTATCATTCCGTCAGTGCTTTCAATGGTTTCCATAACTACTCCGAAAGACCAAGTGCTGAAATGTGCGCGTTCGTCTGCGATCATCACCACATCCCCAACCTTGAATGGTCTTGTTTTGACCAGCCACTTCTGTCGAGTCTGCAGAGCCGGTAGCTACTCCCGCAGCCAGCGCCTCCAGAAAACCTTGGCAAGATAATTCGCCTGCTTTCATCCGTGGAGGTAGCTCCCACGAAGGTTTACCGGCCCTTGGAAACACTCGTTCGACCCTAACGTCAATAAATCGTTCGGGGTGAGCGCCAGGTGGGTGGGGTCGCCGTTCATTACTGGAACCAGGGAGCGGTTGTTCAGGATTTTCTCCACCTCAGTCATGACGGTGTTCAGCGTCTCGTCGTCAGGCGGCTGCTGCTCCATGATTGACAGTAATATCCGTCTGGCGGACCAGATCATGCGTTCTCATACGCCGCCTCGGTGGCTTGTCTTTGGGGGTTGAAATGCCATCGTATGCCGTAGGCCACAGTTCGGTCCTGCAGTTCTTCCCTGTTAATGTTATTGTGCCAAAGCTGCGGTCCCCGGTGAGCGCCCACAAAGTTTGATCCATTATCTGAGTGTATATCGGCCGGTACGCCTCTTCGGTTGAGAAATCTTTGCAAGGCCCGTAGAAACGAATCGGTCGTCATCGAATGTGCGACTTCTAGGTGTACCGCGCGTGATTTCATGCACGTCATGGTACATCCGTATAGCTTTTCTAATCTTTTCCCGCACTTGATCCACAAGGGCACGAAATAGTCCAACCCGGTGTCACTGAACGGCCGCCAGCCCGTAGTCACCCTGCATTCTGGCAGTGGGGCCATGAGTTGTTTGCCTGCTGTGGCATTGCGTCTCCTACTCTGCACACACCGTCGGATTACGCGTTTTACAGTCTCTCGTCCTCTCAACAACCAAAGACGCTTTCGGATGACGCTCGTCACGTGACTTTCCCCGGCATGTCCCTCCACGGCGTGGACGTGTTGAATCATTAGCTCTACTACAGGTTGTCTCGCAGGCAGCAGTATAGGCTACTTTGTGTCAAAGCTCAGGTGGGCGTTGGCCAGCCTACCATCCACCCGCAGCAGTCCGTCGATGAGCTTGCGGTTTAAACGCTTCAGCTCGCCTCTTGGAGATGGCATGTCTTTATTGGTCGGCCCCACTTCTTCCGCCCTCTTGAGTTCTCGGGCGAAAGCCTTGCGTTGTATCATTCTGAAAATATCGTACTCTGTTGCTTGTAGCTCATCGGGACCTATCGGGCCGACTCGTATCCGGCCCGAGGGCCGTAGCCCTTTCATGACTAGTAAACTTATCTTGAACCTGGTTAACCAAACTAGCGAACGAAGCGTCTTCATCCAGGAAGAGAACCTGACCAGTCGCGATAGAATGGATGGCGCTTCGACGACGTTGGCCGCTATCACTACACCTTTGATCTCCAGTTCCCCTTCCGTAGGGGGTTTTAATTCGAACACGGGCCAGTCCTGTTTGAGCAAGTGCAGGAAGTTTGGACCTCTCGTCCACGTGTCCAGTTGCCTGAAGTTGTTCGCACTTCGGGAGCACAATTCGGCCGGATTATCGCCAGACCTGACATGATTCCACTGGTGCGTGGATGATTCATCGTGGATAATCGTGAGCCGGTTAGCAACGAAAGTACTAAACCGGCTCCGGACGTTGTTGATATAGTAAAGTACTATCGTTGAATCCGTCCAGAAGCTCACCGACCAAATGTAGAGATCGAAACATCTCTTCACAGCTTGCACCACCCTGACTGTCAACACGGCTGCTCTGAGTTCAAGGCGTGGGATCGAGACCGACTTCAGTGGAGCAATGCGGGCCTTGGCGAACAGGATCCTCGTAGTATATTGTCCATCTTCTGCGCACCGTCGTCCATACACCACAGTTCCATAACCGACTTCCGATGCATCGGAAAAGGCATGTAGTTCTCCAGTCCGCGTCGTATGGCCAGGAGTCAAACATCGTGGGATCCCTATGTCCCCTAAGTTCTTCAAGGTGTTCAAAAATTCTTCCCCGTCCAACCGGTCCCCTCGGTCCAGTGACTAGTCCCAATCAACTTTCTTACGGCACAGCCGCTGCAGTAAGATCTTTCCGGGTAGCAGCCATGATGAGACGAAACCGAGCGGGTCGAACAAACTTGAGACGGCAGATAGTATGCCACGACGGGTTATTGGCAGCTCGGGAACGTTTAGCTCGAGAACAAAATCGTCCGTTTCCGCGTCCCATTGTATCCCTAAGGTGCGCTCGATAGGAAGTGAAGAGCCGTCTAAATCTCTTACTCTTTCGTCCTTTTCGTGATACGGGATGACCTTCAGCACTTCTGAAGCGTTCGACATCCATTTAGTTAGATGGAAGCCGCCCTCTTCCAGCAATCTCGTCAGACCCCTGAACTGCTCTAGAGCTGATTCCACATCATCGAATGACTCAACGTAGTCGTCGACGTAGAAGTTCCTGCTGACGCTATCTACCACCGTCCGATGGACTAGATCGCCATGTTTGTTCGCTGATTCTTGGAGAGCGTAGTTCGCACAAAATGGTGACGATATGGCTCCGAAACGGTGGGCGGTCATCCTATAATTCACCACTGCGTTGTCCCGGTCGCTCTCTTCCCACCACGGGAAACGCAAAGCATCTCGTTCTCCTACCGGAATCTTCACCTGATGGAACATTTCCCTAATGTCGGCAGACAAACCCAATTTACCCACTCTGAAATGGCACAAAACGTCAATCAGTGGTGTGTTCCAGTCAGGCCCCTGTAGTAGGCGATCGTTTAACGACTTTCCCTGGAACTTGGCCGCACAGTCGAAAACCACGCGCAGTTTATTGGGTTTCTTGGGGTTGATAACCGGGTGGTGAGGTAGATACCAGATACCTCTTTTGCTGTCGGTGTTAACAGGCACCTTTTCAACGTAGCTTCATCAAATCCGCGTATCGTTCCCACAGATTCTGGTCTCGAATGAAGCGTTCTTTTAGTCGTAGTAATCGTTGGAGAACATAATTTCTGTTGTCGGTCCACGGGTCGACAGATGTGCGCCATCGAAGGGGAACCTCGAACTGTTTTTGAGGCCTCTAGCGCCTTGCCGCACGGTTTGTAGAGCAAAGTTATCCTCTCGAGACAACGTTGGGCTTTCGTCTCCAGTGTCATAAAACTCCTTTTCATACATCCGCTGCAGATGGTACTGTACGCGGTCCGTTTCGGCGGATAAGTAATTCACGAAACCGCGTGCCCCTACTGGACCGTATGACATCCATCCCAGAGCCGTGCGTACGGCATGAGGTGCCTGGCGGTCGCACACTCTCTGGTCAAGCACCCAATGCACCTCTGGCACGTCGCAGCCGATGAGGAGATCCACCTCATCATCTTCCTGGTCTACAACGGTTACATCCTGCAGGTGGGGCCACCTTGTCAAGATTGAGTTCACCGACCTTGGTGCTCGCATGGGGAGATCGGCTAACGTGAATGAGTCCGTTGGTTCAATTTCCTCGTTAGTGTCTGGAGAGATGAATTGCAGCCTTAATCCACCGGTAGTCATTACCTGTGTTCCGCCCACCGTGCTCACTGCTAACGACGTCGCACCTTTAGCCAGTTGGTGTTTGTCGGCAAACCGCTCTTTCACTAAAGTGGTGTCGGATCCACTATCAACGAAAGCCAACGCCTTGGCTATCCCAGTCGGAGTCACTACTCCCACGACCACTACGCCTAAACGTACCGGTTTACTGGCGGATCTTGACGTTGAACAAATCACGCTGGGCTTGGTACTCGCCTCGGATATGGTTACTCTCGCCTGATGCAGCAGCCGATGGTGTCTGCCCGTGCAGCCCTCGTCACCACATCGATTCCTTGTCCTACAGGCTGCTGCCCGGTGCGTGGTGTTGAGACAGATAAAACATGCCCCTGCCATCCTCGCCATTCCCCACCGTTCGTCTATTGTGGCGTTGCCGAACTTGAGGCATTCTGGTAGTCCATGTCTAGTACCACAGGATCTGCAATTGGGTTGCGCCGTAGCCTCTCGTGAAATGACGTGTGTATTGGTCCAAGGCTGGTACTTTGGATGTTCCCGTACAGGGGTTTGGACTTGGCTAGTACTGGGCTTGTTTGCTCAGTTGCTGTCCCGGATGAGTCGGCCGAATCTGCTGTCAGCTATCTTCGTTTGCCTGTCCAAGTATTCGGTCAGGTCTTCGAAGTTGGCTTTTCTGTCGCTTCGGCTTATCCGTTCTGCTTCTTCCGCCCACCGACCCTGTAGTTCGGGAGAGAGGTGACGGACTATGCCTTCCAAAGTGTGCATGGCGTCTAGGTCAGCTCTGTAACCTAAATGGTCGAGGGCTATTGAGCAGTTCTGCATCTTGATCACCAGGTCGGCCATGGTGTAGACGTCGCCCTTGGTTTTCTTTGCCTCTGCCATCACGCCCTCTATTAGGTTACGGGCTACTTTGAAAGGTTGGCCAAACAATTCCCTTAAGATCTTCCTTGCCCTTGTGTAGCCTTGTTCCGGGTAGAGCATGGTGCACCCGCCGATAGCTTCTCTTGCTCGGCCTCGGCAGCAGTGAGTCAGGTGGAAAAGCCTTTGCCCAGGGTCGGTTACCTTATTTTCAACGAACGTCTCGAACTGCTTGACAAACTTGCAGTATTGCTCAGCTCGCCCGTCGAAAACTGTTAGTTCCACTCTAGGCAAGTCGATCGATGGTGGTTTGTAGTCGGCGACCGGCGTGGGGTTCCCTATCTTATTGCAACCTGATCTATCGGAAGTGTCGAAGTCACTGGTCTCATGCTCCCGCTCTTTCTGTGTACACTTCTTCTCTGCTTCCTGCGCCTGTAGTCTAGCCGATAGTAACTGTTGCTCTAGGTCTAGTATTCTTAGCTTATATAAATCGACATCCTTACGATCAATATTGCTCTCATTAACACATGAACTAGCACTGACAGGTCAAGGCGATCTGGCATTAACTAAGGAATCAAAGGTAACCAAAACCTCCCCAGTGACTTTCCGTATTACTTCCTGTCCAGATTCCAATGTCTTCGATCCTTTTCTTGGCATTTTGCATGTTTTTCTCGCTCCAAATTGATTTATTGAGTATTGTAACACACGTTTGAGCAATGCGTAGCCAAATTCACAACGGATCCCGAAATCAAAAGGCGATTATCCGTGATATTCTACGATACTAGATTATCACATGAACAATGACATAAAAAATATACAAACCTCAATAATACGATAACAAGGACTCAACAACGAGAAACCGAATATCAGCGTGTGAGCAAACAGTACGTGCGTCACGCAGGTCCTGAACAAGGATGTGCCAAAGTAGCGCTCTGGGAGCGAACAAACAACAACTGGTCCAGAAAAACAACCAGTTCGTAAGGACAAGTCAACAGTGTAGGCAAATGAGTGATGTTGGGAAAAACACTGAATCGCGAGGGAAAAGGGGGATTTTCCACGACCGGCTGTTACACCTTGGCCATAAATGTGTTTCATCGACACTTCTACGTCTTGGGGGAACTGATGTCGCAGCCCTACTATTAAAGGTCTGCAATCTATCCATTAAGTTGGGCATATTTCCTTCACAATGGAAGACTGCGATCATCATCCCAATCCGTAAGAAAGGACCAATGCATGACCCCTCAAATTACCGCCCTATCAACCACACTCCAATTGCTTCTAGGTTGATGGAAAGCCTCATCAAACAGCGGATGTCCGACTTCCTATTGTCCCATGACATCGTCCATAGTGGACAGCATGGCTTCTTAATGTTACTTTCATGCACCACTTGCCAATACGACTTTTTTAACTTCATAACGGCGGCCGCCGACAACAGTAAATCCATCATCACCAAATACCTTGATATGACAAAGGCTTTCGACCGAGTCCCTCACGCTTTATTACTAACCAAACTCAAAGCTCACGGCATTTCCGGTTCGCTTTTAACGTGGTTAACATCATACCTGTCGAATCGCTCACAAGTGGTTTCCATTGATGAGCGTTTCTCACAGCCAGCTCCAGTCACTAGTGGAGTTACACAAGGCAGTGTACTCGGTCCTTTACTTTTTCTCATCTACATAAGTGATATATTTCCCATCTTGCGCCATGGAACCCCATTTCTTTTCGCTGATGACGTTAAGATTGTCTATGAGTTTCCTCGTCAGAACCTCAACATTATGCTGGATGAAATTTCTAGTGACCTAAAGCGACTCGGGGATTGGTGCAATTCATAGGGTATGGACTTCTCGACCTCGAAGAGCTGCTACACAACATTCAGATGTCAAGTGGCCTCCAGAACCCTGCTTATCCACGACCTACCCATCTGGTACAGCCCTTAAGTTCGAGACCTTGGTCTTCATTATTCTTTTAGCTTTAGGGTTTTTGAGAATGTTCCACTCCAGATTTTAAAGACGAGAAGAACCACTGGTCTCATCTTCAGAACTTTTCGGCTGAATGATTGCAAACTGCTCACTTACAAGTCCCACTCCAGGCCTCTCCTTGAATACTGTCCTATTATCTTCACCAACATGACGAAATCCGGCAGCATTTCTCTGGAGTCAGTGCAGCGCCAGTTCACCAAACAATTAGTGGGATTTTCCTCCAGTTTGTGTTACAAGGATCGATGCACCCTACTCAGTCTTGACCCTTTAGGGCTTCGTCGCATGAAGCTCAATTTATGCTTCCTGTTTGAGCTGTACCACAGGACGGCCTTTTCGTGTACTGAACCCATTCGTCTCACTCCCTCCACGAATTATGCCCTATGCCATCGGTCATTGCAGCTCTCTATTCCTAGATCAAAATTAGCGTTAAGATCTAAATTCTTCCTCATAAAATACTCAAAGTTATGGAATAAACTCCCGCTAAACATCCGCGAGAGTCTCTAAATTTCCCAGTTCAGAGGCTCGCTGAATCACTTCTAGACTGTTCCCAATGTGATCCTTCTTACCGGCCAGACCGTCACCGAAGAGGTGGCCTACGAAAACGGGTTTGGTTACTAGGATTATTGCACCAGAACTTTCATTTCTCGCCCGACGACAAAAGCCAGTGCAACTATTTCTTTGTACGTTTCATTGCATACAATCTATACTACGGTAGCTACAGTTTGCTGAATTTTGTAACTATACCTAGTTTAATGCTTACCGGTTCTCCTAATTTTAGACAATGTTCGTGTTCTATTGCCAACCAAAATTCCTTAGTCTTAGCTGTCTCTGCAGCAAATGAGTATGTGGCATTGGATCCTAGCACACTGAGTTCCGCCGTCTACAACCTTACTTGATCCTTCACTCCTTTCCCGTTCATTTTGGCTGCCACCGCCCGCCCGGGTTTTATATCCGGCCTCATTTCGCCTTTCTTAATCATCTCACTTCAGAATCGCTTATCCCAGAGGCCCACCTGCTAGTACCTACTTGGTGGCCTGTCCTCTCGTCTCATCTTTGTATCTACCATCCACCAACTACTATCGTATTCCCTCTTATACGCTACACTATTTCCCATCAGCTGAGCTAAACTCATCTACACCAGCTAGCCCGGAATGGTCTCTGATGGTCTTAGGCATGGTGTGGCGCTGTATGAGACTGATACACGTATGCCAACTTGTGATTTACAACGTTCGTTGTCCTACTCCGTGTGTTTGCATAGTCCCATTCTGCATTTTCCCAGCCCATGCTAGCAAAACCCCTGATGTCAACGGCATCCATACAACAGCGTCGTCCGAACGTGGGGAAAGCAGACCACCCCCAGCATTTGCAAAAAAAGGCAATTACGCATAAAATTACGATCGGGCGGAGGGGCTATGGAAAGTTCCCATATGGGCTCAACCACCCCTCCGTCAGGAAACAAAAAAAACAAAACGAAAAAAGAACAGTGGAAACAAAATAAAGTCCTCGTGAGATCGATTCGATCTCCAAATTCCACTGACATCGGGCTGTGAAGGAGTTGGGCAACCTTCATCTATGGGTATGTCTCGAATCAGCTCAGACCTGATCCTGCGAAAGGGGAAACCCCACATCGCCTTTGTTCGCTCGACAAGCTTTTGGTTTTACCGCACGAGACTGACTGAGGTGACAGTGCACTGGACTCTCAACATACGTTTACCCACCCCCGCTCTAAGTTTCAACCACCCCATACCCTCCCTAAGCGCACCGAGCATGCGTGTTGACGACAAATACAATCGCTACCATAGCCCTGACTTTCAACCCATTGACCTGGACAGCGTGTAGACGTACCTGACGAATAACGGCAGCCGCGGTGAAGCCCTGAAAAGGAGAAATAGAGAAAAGAACATAGTTGAAACAGGTCACCTTTTCCATCTATACCCCCTATCTTCCGTCATCTTTCTCAAAAAGCGGCCTTCTCGATGTCCTAGCATCCAAGCCACGTTTAGGTTTACAACCCTACCTAACAGTAACCACAGCCTCCTGCCAACTACAATCACTACCGCAGCCTGGACTTTAAATCCACTGGCATAGATAACATATGGAGGCAACAAATGACCAACACCTGCCTCACTTGAGTCTACAAAAAATGAACGCGGAGAACTGTTCGTGTTTTTCCATCCCCTACTCACTATCTCTCCTCACTCTTATAACAAATATGACATTCAAGCAACCACCAAGTCATGCGATTTCCCTGCTCACATTCAAATTAAATTTGAGTAGGCCGGCACTACCGAGTAGGAGCACAGACCAACGTACGTCCACGTTTCTCTGCGTGATAACAATTTTCTCTAACGCATCACCACCGATGCCCTAGTGGTTGTTTCTGCATTCTCACTTAACTGCTCTTCGGAATTTCTAATTGCTTGCAAACCATTTATCCTTTGAAATGCAGATGCAGCAGCCCACCCGGTTTACGCTATCTTGCAAGCCTGAAGTAGTACTTATCAACCCTACGTTATTTAAACTCTCGAATTTAAACCCATACCAAAATATGAAATGTGCCACCGACCGTTCATATAAACCCAACCAGTTCATTATTAACTGCCGCCATTTTTATCATAACTCACAGCTGGAACCACGTCCAGACTGCTAACATCATTTATTTCAGGTTTTTCGTCGTCCACTCTCTAGGGCTCTACTTTCGGAGACCAAGGTCCACACCTCGACCCGTACCGACGGAGACCTAAACGGAATGTTTTATACCAAACGAGATTGCAATCGAGCCACGTAACCTAAAACACTCCCAACTACTTGCCAGTAGATTGATTGGCGTCTTCTGACGCAACACCTCTACTAATGATGTCACTGCTGGAGTCTTCACAAATAACAGTTTACAAGCTACCTTCTACTGATTGACTGACTCGTCCCTTACCCCGCCTGATGAACCATGCCCACGGGATGCTGCACATCACCCTGGTCTCATGTGAAACAATCCAATAACAGAGCCAGAATACGCAACACAGTAATTGTCTTACTCATTAAATTTCGATAAGCCATCCGAAAGCAATCCACTTATCCCCCATCATCCGTGGTTCCCAATGATGACGCTGAATATCACTGAGAATCAATAAGTCAATATCTTTTTGTCAGTGTAACAAAACAATAAGGCGCGAGCATACGCGGGTTTTTTTACTCAGTTTTCTCCAGAAAGATTTCATTATTCTTTCGATCGTTACCCGGCTTGAAATTGATTCTTCACTAATTCAAGGCCTTCAATTTGCGCTCCGTTTTTCCTGAATGATACGGGTTATTGATCCTGAACCTAAACCCACATTTTATGTGGATTGCTGTTTCCTCCACATTCATCAACGTTTCCTAGCCCACTTCCACACAGTTTGTTCATGTCTCCCCTTTTCACGATGCACTCCGTTTATTGAGACCGGGAATATCCGTCATTCCGGGCCATTGTCGTCTTCATAGTGAGCCGTTCTCCTCATATTCACCAAAGTTCACGAGGGTACTCCCATTCGTTTCTTTCATTTCTTCATGTTCATAACTTATTCCGTTCATGGAACCCCAATAGGCCTCCGTTATCCACCGCTTGCACTATTTTGGTTTATAAAGCCTCCTTTGCGCTATATTTTCACGACATATTTCGCGTTCCCACGGGCCACAACCAACCAACCCGGATTCGAAACCAAACCGTATTTGCCGCGCAAACCATTATCATTTTGGCCGACTAAAACTAACTCTGGCTGTGTCATTTTGCTTCTGACGATTTTGACTCGCTTTCTTGAAATTCGTTTATAGTTCATTGTTTCGAGTAACGTTGTACACCATGATCATGCGCTTGCGCGTGCTCCTCGACCATGGTCGAGAAATATTCCGTTATTATTATTATTATTATCATTATTATTAATTCATTCGCGTGGGAGAAACTTTATGGTTGAGCACTTTCAACGACAACTTGGTCAGGGCATCCGAATCTTCCACCGGAGGCTTCAAACCTTGCAGCGAGCCGTCATTCAGCGAACAAGCCACTACGTGATATTGTTCATACAGAACCTTTATGATTTCCCCAGCCCTATTGTATGCCGGTGTTGGAGGCAACATAACACTTTCGGAAATCGCATCCCTCGCTTGTCCCTTGCAGTATTGCATCAAATAAAGTAGGCGCTGGCCATCGTCTCGAACTCTACCTTCGATGTAGTATTCAAACTGTTTCACAAACCTCCAGTACGTTGACGAGCAGCCCGCAAATGACTCCAGTTCCTCCCTGGGTAAATCCAAACGATAATCCATTGCAGGTTCCGCCACTGGAACCACACTTGTTGTCCGCTGTGCATAGTTCTGTACGTGGCAATCACCTAGGTAGCGAGAAGGATATTTGCTGACCATTACTTCATCCTCGACTTCATCTCTGTTGATTAGGTTTTCTTCTTCCTCAGTGAGTGCCAAACGCAGTTTCGCCATTTCCGTCTCATTCTTCACCTCGAGAAGCCTACGTTGCTTATCTCACTCTAATTGTTCTGCCATCTGCTCCTCATTCAACTCAGCTAACAACAGATCGGCTCTAGCTCTATGGAAAACCGAGCTTACCCTGGAACAACCTGATATACCACGGGCAAAGGGGTTTGGTTCACCTGCAGGGAATTGTCCTTTGGTTCGGAACGGTTTGTCGAATTGCTGTATAATTTCGTGTCTCAGCAATTGCCAAGGATATTGAGTACTGTAAAGTCCAATCACTGGAAAGTTCGAGCAAAGCGTAGCAACCAATTACGACACAATTCAAAACAAGATCGATTCCAAATAACTAAGGTACTATATACAAAAATTAATTGATTTTACAATAAGTAAAACTCAATGGTGTTCCCTCTGGGTTCTTATGCTCCAAATTGGACAAGAAATCAACAACTGCAGCTGAATTATAGCAAAAGGTTAGATGCAAATGATGAGATTGCCAAATACGGTCACAATGAAGTTCAAGCTGAGCGACCGTTGCTTGAGACAACAGTGGGAGTCCGGTTTGTGACAAAGATTTAGAGAAATAAGACAAACAGTCGGAATTCAGGCAAAGATAGTTCATACGGATGGAAAATGTCGTTTGTAACATGGATGCTAATGCATGGAACGGGGTTTCCTTAACTCCTTTACACTAGTGGTTATGTTGTTTATTTAATGTAATACCCTGGTTGAGTCCGTCAAAAAGTTTGGTTCTCAAGCTTATCCGATCACAGCGTTTTATCAGCGTCGCTGCTATCACGGCCAGTACTACTACAGTCAGTTCCAGCCTTGGACCGGGCACCGTCTTCAGTGGAGCCTTTTTTGCCTTGGGGAACGCTATCTGAATGTGCTGTCCACCATTTTTGTCTACCCAGCAACAGTGAGCCACCAGTCCGTAGCCTACTTCTGATGCTTTTAAAAACAAGTGAAGTTGGGCATCGTTTGTTCACTTGATTCCTGCCAAGTATTTTGGATCTTGATCACGTCAAGTTGATCTGGGCCCTGCAACCAGTTGCGTCGTCGCTTGTCATCGTCAACTCGAAGAGGTTCGTCCCAACCAGACCCTCTCTGGCACAGCGATTGCAGCAAGCGCCTTCCCGGTTAGAACCATGGCGAAACGATCCTAGTGGATCATATAGGCCTGAGACTGATGACAGGATTCCTCTCCTTGTAGATGATTGCTTGGGTAGGTCCAGAGTGAACATGAATTCGTCATCTTTGGGTTTTCATTGAACTCTAAGAGTGCGCTCCATCTGCGAAGAGGATCCGAAAAGCTCTCTCGTACACTTCATTTCCTCGGACTTCGGGATAACATTGAGCACCTGTTGGCTGTTTGAAGTCCATTCAGTGAGGCCGAATCCCCCGACCTCTAGAGTGACGATCTTCCCGTCATACATAAAGAGTAGCAGTATTTGGGTCGTCAAAGGAACACAGAAAATCGTCCACGTAGAAGTGGTCCACTGTTCTTCCTATCAAATTGCTGGTGCCACCAAAAAGCCTGAGGGTTTCTCGGAAGACAAAATTAGCTCAGAACAGGGATGACACCGTCCCAAGGGGATGCATTGTCCGCCTGCACTCGTCCGGTGCACGATTTACGTCGCTATAAGGCCACCAGAGAAGGCGAAAGGCGTCTCCATCTTCAACGGGCATCTTCACTTGTAGAAACATTTTTCTTAAGTCCACAGAGACGGCCACATTCCCCAGCCGAAAATGACATAAAACCTCGACCCGTGGTGTTGTTCAGTCTGGGCCCTGTAGTATATGGACGTTGAGTGGCACCCTGAAGTTTCGCTGCACAGCGGAGAACCACCCTGCCATTCCCCGGTTTCCTTGGGTTCACGACCGGGTGATGACGTAGGTGTCACTTCAGGTTCGCGCTGATTACCGTTGTATCCACTCTTTCTATATGACCCAAGTTGATGTTATGTTGCATGGCTCGCGTATATTCTATCCTTAATTGTGGTTCCCAAGTTAGCCTGGTTTCGAGGAAGCGTAATCTTTTCAGAGCCATTTTTCGGCTGTTTGTCGTAGGCTTCATGTTGGGTTTCCACTGGACAGGAACCTCGAAACGATCTACTACCTACTTGGCGTTCTCGTCTGCCAATTTCGAAGCCGACTTATCCCCTCTTGGTGGGGCATCTCTATTAATAACCTGGCCGGCAAATTCTGCGTTATACAGCTGTTGGAATGCCTGTTCAATGTTTGCCGTTTCCACCGAAGTGCAGTTGATTTGGATTTGTTTGTCGCATCTTACATCTGTGCTACAATACAAAGTCTAGTGGAATGTAGTGCATACTGCATGGAGTGCTTTGCAGCCCCCTACTCTTTGATCCAGGACCAAGCGCGCTTCCTGTGCATCACAACCGATCAGCAGATCAATTTCGGTATTCTGCCACTCCTCGATCGTGGCCCCTTCGAGATGCGGCCACTGAGTCAGAATCGATTGCACTGACTGAGGTGCTCCCATCGGGGGATCTTTAATGGTGAATGCTTCTAGATTTTCTGCTCCATTGTGGTGGTAGGTGCAGCTTGGTCGACTGGACGGTCTAGGTGCCACTCACTGTGCTCAACGACAATAAAGATTGACTCCTCCTGATCCCATATCGCTCTGAAAACTCCTTCCTCACCAGAGCGGTATCCGAGCCACTATCTACGAAGGCCAATGCTCTTATAGCCCCAACTGGAGTTTCTACTCCGAATGCCATTACTCTCAGGCAAATGGGCTTGCTAGTAGAGCGAGACACTGAGTGGACCACACATGGCTTCGGGATTCCTTCGGCTTTTAACTTCTCGGGTTTATGCTGTAGGTAATGGTTTTTCCCACGGCATCCATCTTGACTACAACTGGGTTTCGTTCGGCACACCGCTGCTCGACCTGAATCGCCGAGACAGACAAAGCACGCACCCAGTCACTAAGCCATTTCGTATCGTTTGTCGACGTCCCCGTTGCGGAAGCAAGGGCATTCCACTAGACGATGAGGCGCTCCACAAACCTTACACACCTGCGAGTTTTCATCTTCGCTGTACGGTGCTTGTGTGTTTGCTCATAATTGGCCTCTACTTGGTCCCTTGGTCCAGCCTTGCGTCGTCGCAATCCTAGATAGCTTGCTCGTCTCGTGCACAAGCAGACCAAAATGACTGTTTGCTATTCGGGCATGACGGTCTATAAACTGCGTCAGTTCCTCAAACGTGGTTTTTCGCACAAATCTACTGTTTCCCTCGGCTTCCTCGGCCCATCTACTCTGTAGTTCTGTGGGTATATTGCGCAATATGGTCTCCAATGTATGAAGCGCGTTCAGATCCGATAGATAACCTAGGTGATTCAGTGCGGTGCTGCAGCTTGGAACTTTTATCACCAGACTGACTGGAGAGCCCGACAAGCCTCTGGAAAGTCTTGCCTCTGATAACCAGCCGTCGATCAAATTCCGAGCAACCCTAAATAGTTGCCCTAATGGGTCATTCGGGAGTTCACTTGTCCAAGTTTAACCCCCTTTGGTGTCCAGCATCGGGCACTCGTCGCTGGCCTCCCCGGTCCTTCCACGACAGTGACGTAACAGATACAAGAATCTCTGTCTTGGGTCGGATACTCTCCTACCTACAAAGTTCTCGCATTGATTAATGAGTTTTGCAGTATTGTTCTGCGCCCCCGTCAAAAGGGGACAATTTCACCTTTGGTAAGTCAATAGTGTGCTTTACGCTGGCCCAAGTCGGCTTCAATTGTTCCACGGAATAGCTATGCTAAATGGCGTCATGCTCCATGGTCTCCAAGATCACCGGTGGCTCCCGTCTTCGAAGTTGTTCTTGCCTGGCTGACCCAGGTTCTTCCCTAGCCTGCCTTGACTAGGTTTCTAATTATACTATTCTCAATCTACAGATATTATCACGATTAACTTCCATATCATTGACTGAAGTACATGAAGATGCACTGACGGGACTTGCAGACGTAGCAACATCTAAGGATTCAGTCACACACAAAAATACCCCAGGGATTCGCCGGGTTACTTCCTGTCCATCTCCGGTTTGCCTTTGTCCTCTTCTTGGCATTTCTGATTGATTTTATAGTGAAGATTCCAAGTTGATTACCGTTGCTTTTATTCGGATTGTGAGTAGCGAGTAGCCATATAAGCGAATCCCAAAGTCAGAACAAGATTGATTCGCTGATTCTACGGTACTGGATTACCAAATTATATGCATATAAATGTGTACAAACCTCAACTGTACGACCACAACGTCTGGCAACGAGGACGAGAGTTCAACAAAAGGTCAATGTCAGGTACCACCGTTACGGCAGTCCAAGTTCGAATAAATAATTATGCAACTTCGCATGAGAAAAATATAAACAAATGTTGAAGTGCAGTGATTGATGCATGTTGTACTTGTTTGAGGGTCGATGGGATAAAGAGCATAGTCTCAACAATACAATTATGTGACAGCGGCTAGGAGGAATTTCCACACACGTAAGTTATACGCGGCACCCGGATTTGGATGAGACTTGTGAGCTTTCTTCTGTGTTTGTGAAAATCTGTAAAGGAAAAAAGGTCAAGAAACATAACGACCAGCCTGTCTCCTGTTCTATTGTGCAACAAACTGAATTTTATACGCTGGGACTCCTTACCTTTATAGCTCCTTCCGCTGTTGAGTATGGTACACAAACGCACACGCAAAGGCTATAGCCAGTTCTCCGAGCCGCGAGCAGGTGGCTCGCTGCACCGGCCTGGCAACTTAATCATGATGCCCTCCTCTCCACACAAACCGCTCAGACACTCTTTGCAAATAATCGACCGGTGGACGATATTGGAGGCAGGAGAATAGAGAAGGGTCCCACCCGCACCGCACTATACACCTATTCTTTTGCTAAGAATTTAGCCTTGGGCCATCAAGCTGAGAACCGGTAGCATGTTGGGGAGCTGTATGTTGTTGACTTGTGTGTGGGTGTGCAGAAGTAAGCGCTCGTTGATTGAAGCCTTGTGAGCTGAATTCCTGTGCCTGGTGGCCTATGACGTTTTCTTACTTGACCGGGTTTACGGAAGGTACAACCAATGATTCTTCTCTTTTTATGTTCGGCTTCTTCGTTGGCTAAGCGCCTTTAGCTCTTGTCTTTTGTTCTTTTTCTCCTTCCTCATTATCCGCAGGATTCTTTTACCTCACTCTCCTTTCTCTACTTCTCAAAAACGTTTTTCCCTTTTCCCCTTCCCGATTTACCTTTTTTGTTCCACCATGTCCTTTCACTGGTTTTCATCGTCATGGTTTGTGACTACCTAATTTTCTTCATCTGATTTCTTTTCCATCCTCATTTCTTTCTTTTCCATATAAAGTTTCCCTTTCGTTTTCTTTTTCCATTTTGCTTCTGGCCGACCAAAGCTTACAGCATTGAGCCTCTTTTCCCCACATTTTTGCTTGATCAAGTGGAGTGTACCAAAGGCAAGAACGACAGAGTTCATTTGCCTTACTCACATGGGTAGGAGACTTTGCAAGTGACAGGTGTCTGTGGTGAGCTTTGGCTTCCCTTTCATCTGGTTTTTTGCCTAGTGTGCAATATACGACTGCTTCTTGCCGGTCACAGGAAAAGAAGACAGAAAATATGGGAAACCTGGCAACTCCACCTCGGCACTTTATAATACTCGAAAAACCCCATTGTCAAACAGACGGCAGGCGAAAATCATTCAGATCAGCTTTATGTGAAATCTAGAACTCCCTAATCACAACCACAAAGCTGTACTGATGGTGTTGTTGTGAACGCCGTAACTAAAGTTTTGAATGGGTCACCTTGGTATCATGCTTGTTGAGTTGCCTTTTGAAAGACTGCTCGCAGCTTGTTGCAACTACGGGCGCTGATAGCAAGTTCCATGGGCTGCCGACGAGCACTGAGAAGCTGTGCTTCCTACCACTCAGTTGTGGACTTTGCTGCCCCAGCTTTGAGGAGTGATCACGCGGCACGGAAGTGGATTGCGATGTGAAACATTGCCGATGGGGATGTCTCTCGGAGCATAGGATGTTCCTCAGGAGAATATGGTCCCCTCTGCTCTTTCGGTATTCTGTACTGCGCAGATTCAGATGGCGCTGTTCTTTGGAGTGTGGTTTGCTGGATAGTCTACGCAAGCATTTCACGGACTTCCGAAGAGCTCTGTCGACGATGTTGATGCCTCTGTCCAAGTACTTGTGGAGACCCCCGGTAGGTCGCTTCCAGCCGCCGTCCAATCAGCTTGGTGAACTTGAACGTGGATTCCTCCAGGAGTTTGGCGAGTTGGTTGGGTCTGAACATGGCAACGCGAGCTGGGATGTTGAGGATTGTGGTTTTGCGGTGGGATACCTGAATGTGGAGATTCTTGCACTGTTGGGATCTTTGGCTTTCCCAATGCTCCGACAGCTGAAAGAGACGAGTTTTTTCAACAATTGGCTATCATTAAGGCTTTACGGCCGCCTAAAAGAGACTGTCTTAGGCGCATAGTTGACCCCAAAAACTTCATCAGATGTTACTTGGATGTCATTTAACTGACGGTGTATGAACTCTAACCCACAACGAGATCATTAGAAACACCGGATGGGTCGGAATCACTTGTTGGTTTGTTTCTGAAACGCATAGTAATTTGAAGATGCGAAAAACCATAGCTATCCCAGACCTTAGCCCTTCTTAGGCAGACCGTAAAAGGAACAACCAGGGGGAACGAAACAGCTCAACCGAGCTGTGTCAAACGGGAAAAGAAGGCAACTTGAGAGGAGTATTAGTCGGTTGGCCCAAGCAAACGAAACGGGAGGAAGAAGGAGACGTTAAATAAAAATACCGCTCATAGAAGCTCGCCAAGAAATCTCTGAGTTTCCGCTGGGTAAAATCTACTATGGGTCAGCCTTCGCAACACTGATTCCAGGAGAGTCATCCGGACGTTTTGTGCAGTATTCCGCTGCCAGACACACAGGTACCCTAGAAAAGCCAAATCACACGCAGTTCGCCACCCGTGGAAGAAAGTACCAACATCTACTGCAAACAAACCGCACAACCTTTCAGACAACTGTTGAGTTCGAGACTAGATGCGCCATTATTTTTCGAATGTTTCCTCAACGGACGGTGAACAACCGGTAAAGCTCAGTCAACGGAAAGTATGAGTAAAGCATGGTTACCAGGTCCGACGCTACCCAATCCAAAGGCAGTTTCAAACGGCTGCGGCACTGTATATAACAAATTAAGCAGCTTCACGGTAAACAAACCACAAAAGTGTTCTTTCTGGGGTCCTACGCCACAAAATTGAACAAATAATCAACAGCTGCCATCAATTTCCGGCTAAAGATTGGAACCAGAAGACGAGATTACCAAATACAGCCATTGCAAGTTTCAAGTCCAACAACTAAGGTGTAACTCGGTAATGAGCTCTCCCATGAGACACGGGAAAACTACGCTGACGACCGCCATGGCGGCTGAGCACGGACTAAGAGAAGCCGGACCAGCGGACTTGCTAGATTCAGCTCCTTTTCTTGTGGGTTGTGCCTGCGCCATCTGCAAAAGCATAGAAATAAAGGCAACCCGACGAGTGGAGGCCCCTTGAGTGTACAAGCGGGCACAAACGCTTATTTCAGGAGGAACTGGGGATGGCGGTCTTTGCTAGTGCATCACAGACGCTCGAAGCAACGGTGAATGTCCGATATGAGGCAAAGTTTCAGTGCAATAAAAGGAACTATCGAAAGTCCTGTAAGGATGGTTCAAACAAATGAAACAACGTTGTCTGTGTTATGAATGCTGATGAACGGAACGGGTTTTCTTGAACCATTTTGCACAGTCAATCAAAGGGCTCACTGTCTAGCCCATGAAAAGCTTGTAGATGTGAATAAAATATAAACTCCGATGTGAAATTGTGTACATGACCTATCAGTAAACGGTAACCACTCTTCTGCTGTGCAAGGTCGGGGGAGGGTGAAGGCCGGTCCCAGATCCTTGGAAGCATCTATATACTCCATGTTGCAATAACATCGATCCTTATGACCAGTGCCCATGCTTAGCATTGTTGATTGGAATGTGTAGACCTTGATTCAAGTTAACGTGGTAGCGATTGCAGATGCCTCCCGTCGCTTTATCCTTCTTCTGAGCAGGCAACAGCATTCACTGTTGGGACCCAACTGAGTCCTGTTGTTCGTCTGATTCGACAATCTGTAGCTTCTTCGTGAAAGTCTGAAGCTAAGCGTTGCTGGCTTATGAGTATTCACAAACTCACAGAACTTGGCCAAAATATGGGCCACGTTCGACGGCAAATCTGAGACAGTTTAATTACACCGCTACTCAAAGGGCACCATAACTGCTTTGCGATACGAGCCGAATATAAAAGCTCTAGTGGGCCGAAACGGACGACAACTGTACAACTGACTTCGCTTTTCTTGACCGTCGGTAACAGACCCAACAACGTTCGCATGTACCGTTGAGGCTTTAACCCGGTTGTCGTACACCGTCGCTAAAATATTTAAATTACGTGACATAAAATAGAACAAACTTATAAGCACACCTGTGTCAACTCAATGTGCAGGCAGAATAGTCAACGCTAGGAAGTAGTGACACGATCATTTTTATGCTAAACTCAACCAAACCAGCTACATCGCACAACCAAAAGTCCATCCGACGAACAACGTAAAGGGTTGTATACATGAAAGCAGCTCATCTCAGTAATAAGTGGAGCCTTTATGAAATTATTATCCAAGACAAACATCCACAGGAACAGATAAGCAAACCCTAAATTGCTCTAACTACTTACAAACCACAACAAACAACTTATACGCATCTCGTCGTACAACACAGACACGTTGGAATCGATAAATTTTCAATGACTCCACCTCCGTCGTAAGGCACCTAGTAACCTACTATCGTTGCCTGACCATTTCAGATTCTCAACAACTCTACTTGAAATAGTTCTGCCAGTTCCTTGCAGATGTTCTTAAACTTTCCGGTGACCGAGGTTCCTAGATAAAAAAACACTTCAGATCATCCTTTTGCAGACACCATTAGGCTACTTTTGCACCACAACATCCAGGGCATATGCACCAATAGGATGATACCAAAAGATGTTTTCCAAACCCTACACGGACGAGAAGTGGTTAGGTGCACTAACAATAATCTTTGACTTAAAATCAAAAATGTTTGCCAGAACTGACAGTCGATCAGGATTATCGCGCAAAATCTTTCCAAATTCCCACCAGCACTCGGGGCCGTCAAACGGCGACCGCTTGTGGTGACCATTTAGTCTCATACTAAGAGCGCCGCAAGTTGCTCGCCTCCACGCCCAGATTGTGTGCGCTTCTTAATCTCCTACTCTGCAGCAGAAAAACTTCAACAACCGGCTCTTTTGATATTTTATATCATACGAAACTATCCATGAATCAACCCGGAACACTCTACGAGTCATCATTATCCTCATCTCCATTGATATCAACTGCACTAGTCCGGCAGGAAAGGTGCAAGCTTCCGAGTCCAAAGAAGTTATGATGACCTCTGACGAACTTACCTGAGATTTAGCCGGCACCAACAAGCATTATCTGAAAGGCATGTTGAAAAAGAAACGTAAACGCTCGGCCGCGCAGTATCTGGTTGCATATACAGTACAGAACTAGCAAACATGAAACTCACTTTTTATTTCGGCTACACGTTATGCCTAAAGCCTCGTCAGAAAAATCTCTCACTTGGTCAAGGATGTGCTCTCACCGTCGTCATTTATTAATGGCTTCTGGTCCCGATGATTCGCCCTATCTTACACCTTGTTTACGTACCCCGCGAATGGAAGACTTCAGCGAAGAAAAATGAGATCTCGCCTACGCTAACGAGCTAGAAATGGCCAGCGAAAGTTTGCCATGTATTTTTTTTTAAACAAAATGCAAATAACAATTTCTGGTTACTGGGATATTGTGACGGCTCTTATTTAAACCACAAAAAGTTAGTCGCTCAGCTCTCAGCCTCAGAAACGCCGCAGAGCACACGGACTTCGTTCTGAAAACCAACTTCGAGCACTTTCAGCTCAAAAAGTAGATCTGTTATTAACGTGGTTTTAGTCAAAGGTTCCCTTGTCAAAGTTTCCAAGTAGATGGTGGATCTGGAACAGTTGGTCCAAACTTTGTCGGGCTTTTTAAGCCCTAGCGTCATATGAGAACAAAGCTGACGTAATGGCATCCCGTGACAAATATTTGACTCTGACTGAAAAACTACACATGAACCGAGAAATTTTTTTTATTTTTCTTCAAATTTTGACTTCATATCGAAAAACTCCCCTAGGGGAGCCACCGACAAATATAGGGCAGTCATGCTACAACCTCTCGACGGGCCCTCACCAAACTCAAGCAAGTTCGCGCAAGAATCCGATGGATCCTTGGCTAACTTGTCTCTTAGGAATGAAGAGGTATGACACTCACGATTCTTGTCAACTAGACATTGGCAGTTCTTCCAACAAGAATTTGTCCAAGCTTTCAGTGCATTACAGTTTATGACTTTGGAGCTCTCCATACAACTACTGTACGCCATGGAAGCCAAGGGTCCCAGGACGTTTGCAAAACTTCATCTTGCATTCTTCCGTTATCCCATAAGCTGCCTCTACCCTTACTTGGAACTCCACTTCTTCGGGCTTTTTACAACCCATTTTCGGGCTTTCGCCTCGGGTTGGAGCAGCTCCACTCCGCTTCGAACGGTCTGTGGTTGACCGGATCGAAGGCCTTCTGGATAGCAGACTTTCACTCGTTTTCTTCGGCCCATTCGACTGATTATCTTATCCAAGAAGCTCCTTAGTTTGGGGAGACAAGAACTTTTCTGCCAGAACCCATGCTGGTTAGAGTCTCTAGCTGGTTACTGGCCGAATGACATTATATTCTATCTGGTAGTGTTCTCTCGGTAGCTTCAGGCACCACCGATGTCACTTTAATCGGCATGTAACCGGTATACGTGCTTCTGTCTCCAGCTTTGTGAACGGGTGTGTCCATTGATGCAGGCGAGACTTCAGATAGTGAACCTTTGTCTAATGATGATTTGAACGGCTTACCTCATGGTTCTGCCCTAATGGGCCCCAGAGGCTTCAGTATTGTTGAGTGGAAGTCGTCCAGCCCCGCTGTCCCAGATGCGTCTGGTTGCTTGAGGCTGTTCAGCATCCCTCTTGCTTTGGTTTCTTCATCCTTCATTTCCGAGTCTTCAGTGCCCTTAGCCATGGGTGGCCCTTGAACACCCTGGCCCTGTCCGTATAACTCCTGAAAGAATTCCAACGAGCTCGCTGCCTTCTCCTGCCTGTTTATTGCCCACAATCGCAGCTTGTCCCGGACCCTGCCCGCGGCTCTCTCAGAGCCGTCTTAGACTCAACGTAATTGTAGTACGCCTTGGGATTGCTTTTGTTGTTCCAAGTGGTACCTTCCTAGTAGTTGTTCCTGCTCTGCTTCTGCGTCTGTGTTGATCCGGTTCACGCTGCTTCGAGTTGTAGGAGGGCCTGTTAGCCGCTCGTGCTTCTTTACTTCTTGGCTGCCTTTTGTCTCTGTTCCAGGGCCACCGGGGTGGCGATAGGTTTTGTTCGACGCCTCTAAGTGGTGCAACAGCACGGGCTATTCTTAACCGTTTGCTGGTGTTCCAAATCCATTGGTGATATACTTTGTAGTGGTCTCTTTACATCTCCTAAACTATCCGGAGGCCCATTTCTACCAAGCCGTTCTCGTCTAACCTTGAGAAGCCCCTTCTATATTTATCAGGCTCTCTCATTTTCTGGGGACTCAGTCTAAACTTAATTACGCCGTAAACACTCCCACCCACGGGTTCCCCAACTTCCAGGTGTTCTTTGTCTTTAAAGGCTCTTGTCACCACTAGATCAAGGATTGAAAATGACTGTCAGAATCTCCTCCTTGTCGCTTGATATGCGCTTTGGATGAGAACCAACCGGCGGTCTGGGTGGATCACTCTCACCCCAAAAGTACATTCTGTAGCGATTTCTGAGGTTTAGTCTACCCCGGGCGGGCCCAAATCGCCTGTATTAAGTAACTTACATCTCTCTTTGGCACCTTTAGCGATGAATGCTAGAAGATCGGTGTACTCATCAGCTGCCGCTCCTGGGCTCCGATAAGTACAATCTACTAAGGCTTTCGGCTCACCCGTGGCAACCACAAACTCTGCAGCTTGTTTAGCGGGCGTAAAAGTTCTACTGCTTCCAAGCTTGTCGTACAGCTCCTCTAAGAGAACCGCTATACTATCTCCAATAAGACTTTCTTGCCTATCCGCTCTTAAGACTGGGCAGGGGTTTGGGAACGGCCTATTGTCACCCTTGCCTGGTCTTAGCGACTTTTTGGGGACTGCTGCCACACCGGCTTCTACTATTCTGGCCTTGATCCCTGACCACTTTTCATTCATGTTTGCAGCACTGACGCAGCCCACGAACATCATAACACCTCCCACCACTTTCCTGCGTTTGCTAGAGAGAGTCAGCTGGTGCTTGGGTTCGAGACCTTGGCACCCAGATAGTTTTCTCTTATTACGGTTGGATTTCTGTCGCCACCGCCAGTCAGCCCCTTTTCCACCCTCAGAGCTGCTCTACACACAGCTGCTCTTGGGGTCTCCGTGAGGGTCAGTTTTTCTCATCCTTTTCAGTCGCGGTTGCCACCGTCCGGTCCCTCATTAATGGAGCCGGCTAACACTTTCTCTAACCTAACGGATGGCTGTTCGGTGTTATGCAGCTCCCTTCCACATGTGTTCCCTCCGGGAGAATTCAAGGATAATGCTGTAGAACCGGGAGTTTGACGTCAACAGAAAGCCTTACTCCCGCTCATGACCAGAGGCTGCCCACCACAGAAGCAGTTTATGTGGTTAAAGACCTCAGGGTCGTCAAGAGCAGTGACTTTAGACAATCGGACATGTGCAACGCTGCAGCAGAAAAGGTCAGTGGTGAGCTCCCTAGAATTCGACCAGCTTTGTCTTGTCGGCAGCCGGAAATATTCGCACCTATTTACATGGCTATAGTATGACCGCACTTCAAAGATAGCATGCAGACATGTTCACCCCTCTAAAAAAGGTACCGCCTGCTTACAGAAAGTTCTGAATCTCCCTACGCGAGCGGCACAAGGGCGCGGGTGGGGGGGGTGGTGAGACACACGAGCAGAGACCCTGTGATCCCATTCTTTTCCCTTTGGAAAGGAGGAGACATCAAGAGAATCCTGTAGAAACGTTCAAGGTAAAAAATGCCTTTCTGGCCCTAGGCCGGATAGTCTATTTTAGATGGCTTTAGGTTCCAGAACAATGGACACGAAAAGAAACTGACAAAAATTGGAGCTAGGCTGATGACTAGATCGCACTTCTTCGGCAGTAGGGTAGTGAACAGTTGGAGCGGTCTGTCTGATGGAATGATAAACCAGTCATTCAAGGGTGCCCTAGATGGCAAGTGGCACAAGTTAGTTCCTTGTAGCTAGCTTCGAGTATGTTTACTAGTTGGATGACGGGTAGCACTGTGGTCCTTCAGGGGTGTGCTTTAATTGACGTTTCCCTTTAGTGCTTACTGTCTCACTGAGCGCTCACGATGCACAATATCTCTCTTAGTTGATGTGTGATGGGGTTTTCAGTTTCGCTCTAATTTTCAGCGGGGATTTGGCGAAATGCACACTGCAGCGACGGATGCACAACCGGTGTGCATACCACCGAAAGAATTCTGGACGCTCGACTGGCTGTGGTCATCAGCCGTCCCATGCATGCTGAACTGAACTGAACTGAACTTATTGAGGAGAACTCTCAAAACTTGCGTGTTTATCGGATCGGATGCTCCCAGATCGTTTTTATATATGGATGATAGGCATACAGTTGCGCCCTTCTGGGGAGCTTTAGTGGAGCCAAATCTGGAAAGAAAACCTTGGGAAGGTGAGCGCTACCATCGATGAAGAGGGTCGGAGGTAGTTCGTCAGCACTGGGACGTTTTTGAGTTTTAGAAAGTGGAGCACTCCATCTACTTCTGTTGGCTGAGTGGTGCAGACCATCCATGGAGCATGAGCTGCTTCATGTGGACACATGATTAAGGAGGCCAGCGCCAAAGACCTCCTACTCTGCCCAAAGTCTCATGCGAGGTGGAGGCTGGTGGATTGGTTTGCTTTTTGCGCAGCAGACCATCTAGCTCACTCCAGGCTTTGCCCCGTTGGATCAGACGAATTAAGAGACTCTGATCCATGCCAGTGGCAGAAGCTCGCTTCTTTTTGGCTAAGCCTCCGGACCGCCAGTTGTTTCTGTCTGTGCGCAAACTTCTAATCTAACGTCTTCGCAGCTTGGTGTAGGGACCTTGGTGTTTGCTTCTAGCAGGGACATCCTGGCTTCCGTCCAGTAATTGCGGAGAGCGCAATGAGGCCCCGCCCGTGACCGCATGCCGGGTGACTAATCTGCAACGTGTTACTTGCCATTATTACGGTGAATATGATACGTTATCAAAGGTCTGATGGGCCGCCGCGCTTAAGGTCACTTAGCTGAGCAGCAGGTTCTTTTTGATGTCTCTTTCGGACCGAGGCCCGGCGAAGTTGGTAGACGCCCAACCGTCCACGGCGGACCTTTGAGTTGGCGGAGAAATTGTTTTACTCTCGGCAAACACTAGGAAGTAACCTGTTTCTAGACACTTGATGCAGTTCTACCTCCAGGACTCGACCGAGCCGTGTCAGTGGTAGCTTACGGCTGTGTAGTCCATTTGTGTCTAAGACGGATTGGCAGATGGCGGTTGTCATGCTACTGTTCGACAAAAGCTGAACCGCAAGTGCTTGCTTGAGAGTAATAGTTGATGTTCTGTGCATAGGTAGATCAACCGATTACCGTTATCTGCGCGTGTGTGGTTGGCACCACTTCGGCCACCAAGCACTTGCTCGTATTTCCCTAGGCAGCAAATCTGGGCATTCAGGTCACCAGCCGATACCAATATATCTCTATGGAGTGTCTTTTCAGGAAGCTTGTAAGGTTGCTGGCAGAATATGTCGTTGAACTCATCCGGACTACAGTCAGCAGGGGCGTAGGCCACAGCAGCAATGGGGCAACGATTGCTTTCGCGACCTATGTTGAACTGAACGAATATATTGTGCTCGGCTCGCATATTGATGTACTCACACGGACGCATGATCTACACCCAGTGTGATCAAGGACACACTCCTGCAATCGTGAACACACGTACAAAATCGAGCAGTGCTGTTAGACCAAACAGGTAAGGGCAGGTGTTGTTGTGTTCGGCTTGAACAGGCACGTGCTTGAAAAGACATTCTCGCGCTCACGCACACGCACGCACATAAACGACAGTAGCCATGCTTTGTCTCGGACAGCATTGACCAATCAGACAGTGTCACGCGTTGCATAACCTTTTGCAGCCCAACCAAATTGCGCAGCTATCTTATGATTTGATTTCACGCAGCTATGACTCAATTGCTTGCATACGTGTCAGCATTTTTCATGTGCTTCGCTGTGACGGCTTTTGCAGTACGACGCCACCGAATAAGAGTTCACTCACACAAGCATGTCTTCCGAGTACGGGATCCTGGGACACAACAGAATCCACCAAGAGAATCAGTCTGCTGTTGGCTGGGATCCAGTAGCGCAGCCCAGACTCAGCTCCAGTAGTCAAAGCCATTCCTACTCCTTCTTGATGAGATGCAGAAGCCACAGCGTCTCCAGATAGGAGCAGGGAAAAGAAAGTTTCCGGGGCAAACTCGGACGAACTAAGATGGAGGGGCCACGGATGAGAGTTCCAGGTAAGCAGCCGACGTCAGTGTATCAGTGATACACTACCATGGACTCCAAAGAATCCGACGGCTACGGTTATTTATGATAGCAATAGCGGCGTACTCCTCGACTCTGGTCGAGAAGCACGGGCCAGCTCACCATCATGGGGTAAGACATTTCTCAATAAGGTGGAATATGCACAAATGTTAAGAGTAAGAGCCGAAATCTTCAGGGGCAGAAAGGCAAAACTAGCTAGAGTTTGAATGGACTAAAGTGATAATGGTCTGTGCAGCTTATAGGAGCCTGTTTTAAATTCAAGTTGGGCAACGGCACCCCGTGGGATATTGAAAGGAGAGTCAGCACAAAATACCAAATATATGTTATACACAGAATTCATACAAATCACGGAAAACAAGGGCCTACCGAGGTCCAATAAAAGGCATATAATTTATGAAACAGGTAGACAGGTGAAAGATGTATGTAAGTACTCAGAGCTCCATTGATGAATGTGAAAAGGAACAGCAAGCCACAAAACGGTAAGCATCTTCCAGGATCACTGACCCACGCCATGCGGAAAAAAGGAAGCTCAACCGAAGGGCTTTGGATTAGGCAGAAAAAACTTTTGGGCGAGATACATTTCAAGGGGAAAACGAAATCTTGAAGCCGATGCCGGGGTGAAAAACCCCGACATATGCTCAGAACTTACTGTGCTGTTACACTGACAAATACATCCTCTTTCAGTCTCGGTGTTTTTCAGCTTTAGTTTTGGGAAATGCGAGTGAAGAGTTAAGTGACCCCGTGCCGGGAGTTCCATCAACCACATTAGTTTCAGTGTTTCTTGTTCCGTCTGAGATATCGGGCCATTCCAAATGGGATCCAGGGATAAACAGGGCGAAATTGTCAATGGCAAATTGCGTCATCCCGTAAGTATGGATTCTCTAGCGGAGTAAAGGTTGTGTGGCGTCAAACCGCCCGGATTTGGTGAGATACGACGAATGCAACTGAGGAATTTTATTGACTGGCTTAGCAGCAGGTTACCTATGGGTTATCATCCGTGTGGACGCCAATAGTGGTACTGATAACAGAGGTGCTGCGTCGGAAGACGCTAATCGGTCTGGTACGAAGCTGTTATGGGCAGTTTGTGTCTAGTGGCTTGATTATAATTCCGGTCGTTATGAAAGGCTTCAGTTAGGCATCGGTTGGCACGGACCGTTATGTAATCCTTGGTCATTTAGCGTAAAAATTGAAATTGAGATCGACAACTAAGTATTAGAAACCCGAAATAAATGAAGTTTACCGTCTGGGTGTGGTTCCAGCTGTAGGTTGTGATGATAAATGATATCCACTTATGGTGAACTTTTAGGTTTATATGAAAGCAGCAAGACAAGGGTTTCATTCAGACGGTCGGTGGCAGGTTTGCCTTGAGCTGATCAAGATTCTTATTACCACATTTGAATGGCGTGATCTTGGAGGGGAGTTGCTGACAGTGATTGACCTACACTGCCACTGGCTGGAAAGTCGTGTATGCACTCATAGCTACTAAGTCTTTGTACGTGGGTGTGAAAGATAGAGTGGTAGCGCCCGGATACAAAAGGTCCAAGGGGTTGCCGTCATGAGGAATGAGAAACCGTAACCCCCAGTGCCGTTTGCTTATGCGGAGCAGCATCTAGCTCTGAAGCGTCAGGATCGGCTTAAAGGAAAAATTTGAATCTAAATTCGGTTGGTAATATGCTAACGCGACGTTGTATTTTTTGCTAGCTCCTCTAGTACGGTGGTTTTTCAATACTCGACAAAGCCTGGGGAGCAATAAAGTAAAACGTTTCGAAAAACCGTGAGGGTTGTTGGTGGAGGTGGACTAGAGAAAGCCGGTTTCAAACAGAGAAACATAGCTTTGGGATCGACTGTACTCCCACTGGGTGGTGCTGGCTTACTGAGGCTATACATATTAATTCAGGCTATGTACCCTCATGATATGTTGGCTGCATGGTTTAAGTGATATTTCTATAGCCGTCAGCATTATGCAGGGCAGGACGGCACCCGTGTGAGTACTGGTTGAAAGACGGTGAGGAGTGCAGCTACCTGAATGATTTAAAATTCCCCACCCGCTACTTTTGCGTTGTCCTCATGGATTTTCAACCATTCCTTCTCGCCTTACTCTTACTGACGCTATTCTGTGTTCATCATTCTCTCTTTGACGGAGGCACCTCCTTTTTTCTCTTTTGGCAGTGCTTTCTTGGTGAAGCAACTTCGTGGACAATCAGTACGACAGTGAGTCGCGGTGACTGAAGGCAGTTTGTTTTATAACGGTCAGGTTTCGGAACAACGACCTACCGTCCTCGTTAGGACCGTCTGCGTGAGAAAATGAGGAAGTATTCCAAGAAAAAACAAAACTTTCGGAATGTGGATCGGAAGTAATCCGGCGTTTCTCCGAAGAGGGCCCACGCATTTTTTGAATATCTAGGTATTGCTGGAAGCTTTAGCTCTGGAAGGGGCACTTCATATGCTTCTCCGGGTGCCGCGGAATATTTTGATCAATCTTATTTTACTTTTCCCACTTGCCTGGATACTGGTTGCTTACATTCGGGATGACGACTTCTGGACACCGTTATTATTCATAGTAATTCAGTGACTGTCACGCGTATAACTTACAGCGGGTAAAACCAGCCAAAAAAAACGTGCTTGTATGATGTTGAGGAAATTTACGTTGTGCTCCAGCTAGCAACGGAAAAGCTGCGCGTGTGTAAAATTGTGATGCATCACAAAGCAGCCAGTTAGCACAGAGTAAGTAGCACAGGTCTTTCAACACTAATCCAAAGGAGCGGAGTGATGGGTTGCCTGATGTAAGAGTTTACTAGAGCTGGCTCCGATGAGCACGCTTGCACACTTCACTAATTTTGGAGCGTGAACTTGCATACTGTCGGGGATCTGAGTTCATGGCGTCAGGCGGTCTGTGTTTGCCCTCGCTGGGGATAACACTACTCTCGTCACCAGTAGGTGTTATCTTTTTGGTCGTAACCTTTATATTTCTCACTAGCCCATCACAACTTATAATGGTTTCCTTGACAACACCAGAAAGCCATAAACTAAGCCAAATTTGTACATCACAGATCATCAGCGCATCAACCTCAAGAAGTCTTTCTTTGATCAGCCACCAGTCTGTGAAGCCATCAGGTCCTCGCGTAACCACAGTTCTCAAAACTTTTCAGATAACTTGTCTGTTTCCAACCCTGCGAGTAGATACCCCAGAGATTCGTCGGGCCTTGAAGTCCCACGTTCGACCTGAAATCAACAAATGTTTCGGGGTCATAGCCAAATGCTTAGGGTTGCCGGAATAAGCAGGCACCGCGGGAAGACTTCTCAGGGTTCTCTCTACCCCGGTCGGCAAGGTGTTTGACATTTTATAATCCGGCCATTGCTGTTTGACTGGAAATAACAATATTCTTCTAACTGTCCTGGGTGACCGTTCCCACACTGCTACTGGCCCGTGGAATTGAAGTACCACTGGACACTACGCAACTTTTTTCGCCCCCTTGATTCTTCACGATTTGGGTTTTGGCTCCGGATCAGCAGTATTTTCTGGGTCCCATTGTCAGGGCATGTCTTAGGGTGTGCATCTGCTGTTTGCAAAACTTCGTAGGGCTCGCCGGACTGAGACGGTTGTCATCGATGGTGAGACCTCAAGATGTACGGCCCGAGATTTACTGCACGTCGTGACACAATCTTGTCTTTTTTCCAACTTATCCCTGCCTCCAACTGAAAGAGATCCGAAATAGCCAAGTCATGTTCCACTAAAAGGTCAGCATCCTCTGACCACCTCACACTCCAGCAGCAAAGCCACGTATTCTCTCACCGCGCAGCCGTACTTCTCCTACGTGGCGTGCAAAACCAAATTGCACATTCACCCTTATCCTTCCCCCGCTGTTTAAAGTCGCCTTCAGATGGCACTCGCCACCTGATTCTCTCCGGCACTTCCCTCTACAGGGGGTGTGCTGAACTAGAGGACTTATCAAGGAGTGTCGACGGGGGGTGGTATTATGGGATATTTCGCGTCAGAACTTAGGTAAGAGCATCTCAGTCCACTACCTACCCCTAGTAGTCCTTCGGTGAGCTCCAGATTAAAGCATTTTAAATTGCCCTTTGAAAATATTTGCCCTTTTTTCAGTTTTTAACTCTCCAAGACTGAATTTTTCTAATGAACACCTCGGATTGTGCAGCTTATCAAGAGTAACTGAACCTACGCGTACAAACCTTGACAGATATAGACACTTCAAAATGAGTATGCCACTACTGAACCTGATCAACCATACCTGCATGCGAATCAACCTGGTCCAGGAGGAAAATCTGGTCAACCGAGGCAAAAACATAGTTGGTTAGATGACAAACTTTGTCTATGCAGCGCTCCGATTTCCCTCTCCGATGCAGAAGGTGGTTCCAATTCGTAAATGCACCAGCCCTGTTCAAGCATTTACAGGACACGAGGCAAGTTCATCCACTTTTCTAATCGTCGAAAGCTCATCACATCCCCTAAGCCGGCTTGCTGGATCTTCGGGAGATCTGAACCATTGCAACTGGTGTACCTCTGTTTCATTGTGGATAAACACGTGCGGGCCAAAAGAACCCAACTTCGAGCAGCTCGTAGCCGATTTACACTAGCCCTTAACCAGAACAACATTGATTCTCGGTTTCTACAGCACTGAATTGGAAACCACAAAAAGTAAAAATACGTAAAATATCATCAATGTGGCTCAATATATTTAACAGTAAGACCCGGAGGTTCAACATCCATTGGTCCAAAAACGATAGTCAGAAACGGTTGAAAGCCAAGCCGACATTTCCCAGATAAACAAACTACTTTGAGGGAATGTTATGTATAGATATGACGGTCAAAAATTGTCAGATTCAGTGAAATTTACGGAGCAAGTGAAGTAAAATGATGTGACTTTCAACTCACACTCGTTGAACTTAGGGCCCGTCTGAGCCGAAAGCTCTGAAACGGCCCTTGACGTTATGGATGCAGTACTGCACCATCGTCATGTCTATCCAGGACACCGCTTAATGGCAGCTGGGACCGATCACCTCTTTACTGCTTGCACAACCTTGACTACGAGCACAGCTGTCCTGAGTTTAGGATGCGGCTTAAGGACCGACCTTATAGGTCCAACGCCACCTTTGACAAACAGGATCCTTAGGATTTAGTCTTCATCTCCTGGATACAACCGTCCGCAGATCACTGTCCCGTAGCCAGCGTAGGACGCATCTTAAGAAATACGAAGCCCTCCCATGCCGTTTTTATCGTTCGGGGTTAAGCGTCAAGGAATTTATATGTTCCTTCGTCCCTTGAGAGTGGCCACGAAATTTTCCCGGTCTACTCTGTCATCTGGGTCAAGCTCATGGTTTCAGTCGACTTTCTGTTGACGAAGCGGATGCAGTAGATTTTTCCGGGCAGCAACCCTGGTGGGTCAAAAGAACCGGAGATAGCTGACAGGATTCCGGTGTGCACAGTTGGCTGGTTAAGAACATTAACTCCAAAACCTAACTCACTTGTCTTAGCCTTCCGTTGAATCCCAGGAGCGAGCTCCAGTGGATATGGTGATCCGTCCAACTCTCGAACCATTCATGATTTCTCACTGTCCGGAATAACTGTCGGCGTCTCCATGGCCTTTGATATCCATTAGTGAGTCGGGAGCCACCATTATCTGGTAATACAATCAACCTCGCCGAGTGATTTAAGGCAGTGTCGAAGTCCGCAAATGGATCAAGATCAACGTGAACTTGGAAATCGTTGCTTACTCAGTCTACTGCGCCCCGGGCGGCCGAAGCTCCATACCTGGCCGCTGTCTCTCGTAGGGCAAGTTTACAATGGACGGCGATGGTATCTTTCCGTCCAAATCGTTCCGGTCCCACCACAAGAAACACAGTGCACTTCTGTCCTCCCCTGGTAGGATCGTCTGCGTAAACTTTCCTTTCCATTGACGTGCGTTACCAAATTACCTAGCCAGAACCGGCATTAAACTTTAATCTGCGGCGATGACTAGTGAGGTTCCTGTAACAAGCTGTTATTTTATTATTTTCCGTGTAACTTGGAGAAGAAGCGGGAAGCAATTCTGGGCCCCTCATGTCTCTTATGGCCTAAAATTGGGAGGTGTAGCAAGTACCACATCCTTTCTCGGAAGGTTCAAATGGTAATCCCCTACTCCACTGCTCATTGTTGCACCTCTGCGTTGCCTCCAAGGGTGTTCATCACGACCGAACCTCTTTTGCCCTTGCAGCTATCTGCGAAGAAGCTGGCCCCTGTTATTCACAGATCGATTGGTCTGCATGTGCCGCAGGATGTGCCCCCCAAATGATTCAATAGGCCTGTGGCTCTCTTCAGTACTATCTTCAAGGCAAATTGATTCACTCAAGATAAGAACAAGCGATTAGCTCCGTGGTCGTGGAACTCATGGTCACGGATAAGATATAACTGTCGTATCATGTCCCCTTGTGCACTAGGACACAAAATTTACTGATCCAAGCCGACCGTTTGTCCGTTTATTATTCAACTCTGTGTCATGTTTACGGCATAGGCCGCTTGGCGACTTATAGGTCTCTAATGCCGCACCCAGTGTGCTTCTAGCACATTGCATCCAGGTAAAGGATCCGCTTCACATCCTCCCAATTTGCCATTGTTTCCTCTTAAAGACGAGGCCTTCTGGGTAAAATCAAATCTACCGACTTCGGCACTCGCGTTGGCAGAGCTTTCAGCGTGGAACCCTCCTTGGATTCTACGTATACACTGTGGTCGAGGGTTGATGAATTGTTGTCCCACGCGACACTCGGCCATGACCCGAGCAACACGTACCATGCTCACCGCGAGCTAAGTGGGGGTCCTCCGACTTTTGTATTTCGATGCAAACCGCTCCTTCATCGGCGTCGTTTCGGATCCGCTCTCAACAAACATCGAGGCTCTGGTCACCCCACTGAGATCACAATTCTTACATCGACTGCGCCTAAACGAACCGGTCTGTAATAAGACTAGGGCATTGAGCAGATAAGGCTCGGTTTCCGGTCGCTTTCAGTTGAGGCTGCGCCCGTCTGGTGTAAGAGTGGATCACGTCATCCCGGACAGCCTTCTTGGCCGCACTCTGTTTTCACTTGGCAAACCACTGCCCGGTGTAAGCTACTGAGGCATGAAAGACACACTTTCGCCGCTTTAGCTATTATCTGACGGTCGTTTGTTGTACCCTGAGGGACTTGAGGAGGCCCGCCATTCTATGGTATGTATCTCAAGCCTTGCAGTCCGGCTAAGCCACACTGTTACGCGAAGTGGTTTGCTCTCCCGTCCAAGACTCACGTTAGAGGTGATCCCTTGCGGTTACTTTTGTTTGACTAGTGCTTGTTCTGGTTAGTCTATCGTTACCTTGTACAGGTCGGCTAAATCTGCTACCGGATGTTCTTGCCTGCAGGCCCAAGTCATTGTCCGGGTCCTTGAACATGGCTTCACCATTGACCAGGCTTGTATATGTCCGCTTTCTCTGTCCAGCGACTCTGTAGCCTGGCCGGCAGATAACGAATTATTGACCTCAATGAATGTCTAGCGTCGATATCTGACCTGCAGCCCAGGCGGACCTGGGCTATGGAAAAACTCTTCGCTCCCAAAGCAAGGTTAGGCAGTGCTCAGACCCATGAAATACACTATCAAGCAAACGTCGGGCTACCTCAGACGGTTGAACGAACAAAGCCCTCAAAATCTTCTGGCTTCAGCAGAGCCTTGCTCTATACCGAGAGTGGAACAATCACCGATGGCACCTTTATTACGCCCTTGAAAATAACGAATTAGTTATGGCAATCTTTGCCCGGACCTGCCACCCCAGTTTTCACAAGGGTTTCAAACTCCCAGACAAGCTCGCGGTGTTGTTTCGGACGTCCGTCAAAGGTGGCCAACTCCTCTGTAGGAAGAAGAAAAGGTAGTCGAACTGGTACGGTTTGCTTGACGACCGAGTCGGAGATTTCCCCATCACGATGACCTGCCGTATAGCCTACGCTTTACTTGAGGGTGCTTCCACCCAGTTCTCCTTGATTATCTTTATCTTCTGTCCGTCATCTTGCTGACAATAACAGCCTTTTTTCAATGTAGTATCCTTAACTCGAAGATACCAACTTTCTTAAAACCAGGTATACGTGCATGAACACATGAACTAAAGCCGATAAGACTAACCGACTTGAAAGTGTCTAGGGAGCCAAAAATACTCAACCCCCCAGTCACTTGTTAAGTTATTTCTTGTTTTAACTGTAGCTGTTTCTGTCCCGTTTTTAGCAAGTTTACATTCTTTGGATCCAAAATGAATAATTTGGGTATTGTGAAACACTACTGGGCAATGGGTGGCCGGTTGTGAATCCTAAATAACGAATCAAGTTTTGTTTGTTTTTTCCACGACGCTGGAATACAAAGAGAAAAAGTTTACCAACTTGTGGGAGCCTTATATCGGACCACAAAGACCCAAAAACGAGAGACAAGTTCACGACGTTAGCAAACTAGCAGGAATCAAACGAATCCAAGCATCCAGCGACAAAATCGTGCGTCACTCGAGAAGTTGGCACTAGCTTGTTTCTTCTGTTACTATAGACGTTTTATTTTGACCGTCAATTCCACGTCCGGACAGCCGACCACTCCTTGTTGGGGTTGACAAATTCCAACGACCCTGAAGGACCACTCTCGAGATGCAGGGATACTTACAAGAACACTAGGTCACCTGTGCACAGTCGTCCCAGTAAATCTCACGGAAAAGCAGACTTCATGTCTCGCCGGCAGCACAGGTTTCATGAAGAGCGTCCTTCTTGCATTTCACAGTCGTCATAGGTTAGCCTTGGTGACAGAATTGAGTGGAAAATCATATGGAGTGAGAACGAGAAACTTCTGTTGCATCAACGATTGAAGGGTGATGGAGCTCGCCAAACTGGCGAAGAAATGTCTAGGGCCAGTTGTGAAACCACGTGTCCGTGGTTCTAGCGAAATAATCAAAAATTGATCGATGATCTGTTATTGAAGTATGGCTTAGGGTACATGCAACGACTTGTGGTTTTACGGCCACCCGTAAGAATGCTGCTAGAGAGTCGTCACTAACACCTCGGGCGCCCAGATCAGGACGAAATGTAAGACGTGGCACTTGTAAGAGTTTTGTGGTCACATCTGCAAAGGAGCTTCAACCATTTCCGCAGATTGCCTGATGTGCACCAGAATGAACGAACTCATTCCGTGTAGAATTGCATCTTCGGCCCCTGACAGAGCTGGTTATATTTTGTTAGTCCCATTAGCTCTAGTGAAAACTCTATTCCGACCAAGAATCACCTCGTTTATTAGCACAAACACAACGTTTATATGGGAGGAACAATCACCAACGCCAGTCGTTGCAACGAAAACCAACTTTTCCATACTGGCATTAGGCAGCCTGTCCTCCGATTGGTTGATTGGTCACATGACCAGCTGTCGTATGGCGGGAATCCGTTCGCGTCCCATCGATTCGCTACCTTGTCGCTTGCGCGTCCGCTGGCGCAAGCACTGACCTGGATTTCGGACAGGCTGTAAGGTGCCGATTGCTGACAGGACATTGCTGGATATCGGCCATGAATCGGCATAAGACCTCAGGGGTTACCAGAGTGAAATGGTGAGAATTGGCGTAAATGGAACATGACCAAAAGACTGAAATTGGAATAAGTACTGTTTATTGACTGTTCCACTGATCTCAGTGCAAAGTTCTTTTGCCCGTGAAAGATCTCAATTTATTATTGAAAAAAGGAATATATATGTTGTCTGTTTGTGTACCCGCACACAGCACACAAGTGTAACAGCCAGTCGTGGAAAATCCCCCTTTTCCTCTAGCGATTCAGTGTCTTTCCTAACATCACTCATTCGCCTACACCATTGACTTGTCTTAAAGAACTGGTTGTTTCTCAGGACCAATTGTTGTTTGTTCGCGCCCAGAGCGCTACTTTGGCACATCCTTGTTCGGGGCCTGCGTGACGCATGTGCTGTTTGCACGCACGCTGCTATTCGGTTTTGTGTTGTTGAGTCCTTGTGATCGTATTATTGAGGTTTGTATATTTTTTATGTCATTGTTCATGTAATAATCTAGTATCATAGAATATCGCGGATAATCGTCTTTTGATTTCGGGGTCCGTGAAGCAGATACCAGAAACTCTTTTTGCCGACGGTGTTTGCAGGCACCTTTTAAACGTAACCGAGGGCCTCGTTTCGCTTCATCAGATCCGCGTATCGTTCCCACAGATTCTGGTCTCGAATGAAGCGTTCTTTTAGTCGTAGTAATCGTTGGAGAACATAATTTCTGTTGTCAGTCCACGGGTCGACAGATGTGCGCCATCGAAGGGGAACCTCGAACTGTTTTTGAGGCCTCTAGCGCCTTGCCGCACGGTTTGTAGAGCAAAGTTATCCTCTCGAGACAACGTTGGGCTTTCGTCTCCAGTGTCATAAAACTCCTTTTCATACATCCGCTGCAGATGGTACTGTACGCGGTCCGTTTCGGCGGATAAGTAATTCACGGAACCACGTACCCCTACTGGACCGTATGACATCCATCCCAGAGCCGTGCGTACGGCACAAATTTCCTGGCGGTTGTCCACTCTCTGGTCAAGCACCCAATGCACCTCTGGCACGTCGCAGCCGATGAGGAGATCCACCTCATCATCTTCCTGGTCTACAACAGTTACATCCTGCAGGTGGGGCCACCTTGTCAAGATTGCGTTCACCGACCTTGGTGCTCGCATGGGGAGATCCGCTAACGTGAATGCCTCCGTTTGTTCGATTTGCTCGTTAGTGTCCAAAGAGATGAGTTGCAACCTCAATCTACCGGCGGTCATTACCTGTGTTCCGCCCACCGTGCGCACTGCCAACGACGTCGCACATTTAGCCAGTTGGTGTTTGTCGGCAAACCGCTCTTTCACTAGAGTAGTGTCGGATCCACTATCAACGAAAGCCAAAGCTTTGACTATCCCAGTCGGAGTCACTACTCCCACGACCACTACGCCTAAACGTACCGGTTTACTGGCAGACCGCGACGTTGAACAAGTCACACTGGGCTTGGTACTCGTCTCGGGTAAGGTTACTCTCGCCTGATGCAGCAGCCGATGGTGTCTGCCCGTGCAGCCCTCGTAACCACATTGGTTCCTTGTCCTACAGGCTGCTGCCCGGTGCGTGGTGTTGAGACAAATAAAACATGCTCCTGCCATCCTCGCCATTCCCCACCGCTCGTCTACTGTTGCGTTGCCGAACTTGAGGCATTCTGGTAGTCCATGTCTAGTACCACAGGATCTGCAATTGGGTTGAGCAGTAGCATCGCGTGAAATGGCATGTGTGTTGGCCCAAGGTTGATATTTTGGATGTTCACGTGCAGGGTTTTGAGCTTGGCTAGTACTGGGTTTGTTTGCCCGGTTGCTGTCCCGGATGAGTCGGCCGAACCTGCTGTCAGCTATCTTGGTTTGACTGTCCAAGTATTCGGTCAGGTCTTCGAAGTTGGCTTTTCTGTCGCTTCGGCTTATCCGTTCTGCTTCTTCCGCCCACCGACCCTGTAGTTCGGGAGAAAGGTGACGGACTATGTTTTCTAAGATGTGCATGGCATCTAGGTCAGCCCTGTAACCTAAATGGTCGAGGGCTATTGAGCAGTTCTGCATCTTAATCACCAGGTCGGCCATTGTGTAGACGTCGCCCTTGGTTCTCTTTGCCTCTACCATCACGCCCTCTATTAGGTTACGGGCTACTTTGAAAGGTTGGCCAAACAATTCCCTTAAGATCTTCCTTGCCCTTGTGTAGCCTTGTTCCGGGTAGAGCATGGTGCACCCGCCGATAGCTTCTCTTGCTCGGCCTCGGCAGTAGTGAGTCAGGTGGAAAAGCCTTTGCCCAAGGTCGGTTGCCTTATTTTCAACGAACGTCTCGAACTGCCTGACAAACTTGCAGTATTGCTCGGCTCGCCCGTCGAAAACTGTTAGTTCCACTCTAGGCAAGTCGATCGATGGTGGTTTGTAGTCGGCAACCGGCGTGGGGTTCCCTATCTTATTGCAACCTGATCTATCGGAAGTGTCGAAGTCACTGGTCTCATGCTCCCGCTCTTTCTGTGTACACTTCTTCTCTGCTTCCTGCGCCTGTAGTCTAGCCGATAGTAACTGTTGTTCTAGGTCTACTATTCTCAGCCTATATGAATCAACATCCTTGCGATCGATATTGCTTTCATTAACACATGAACTAGCACTGACAGGTCAAGGCGATCTAACATTAACTAAAGAATCAAATGTACCCAAAACCTCCCCAGAGACTTGCTTTGTTACTTCCTGTCCGGATCCCGATGTTTGCGATCCTTTTCTTGGCATTTTGCGTGTTTTTCCTCGTTCCAAATTGGTCTATTGAGTATTGTAACAAACGATTGAACAATGCGTAGCCAAATTCGCAACGGATCCCGAAATCAAAAGACGATTATCCGCGATATTCTATGATACTAGATTATTACATGAACAATGACATAAAAAATATACAAACCTCAATAATACGATCACAAGGACTCAACAACACAAAACCGAATAGCAGCGTGCGTGCAAACAGCACATGCGTCACGCAGGCCCCGAACAAGGATGTGCCAAAGTAGCGCTCTGGGCGCGAACAAACAACAATTGGTCCTGAGAAACAACCAGTTCTTTAAGACAAGTCAATGGTGTAGGCGAATGAGTGATGTTAGGAAAGACACTGAATCGCTAGAGGAAAAGGGGGATTTTCCACGACTGGTTGTTACACCGCCCACCAAAATCCTCCTGGATGCTAAGCAGAGTCAAAGGTTCGGTATAAAGGTGCTGATTCTTTCTACCTACCTAGGCTCTGCTGTCAGTGCGCGCGCCTAGTGCTTGTCGTCAACTTTCTACTACTGGTCGCACCTAACCCATTGGCTACATAGACGTGAGGCTAGTCTACATCTTCCACAAGACCAAATGACCGATGGCGGGCGCGAAGGGTCACACAAATGCTGTTCTCGTAAAGGGCCGTCCTGTCCTGGATGTATGTGCTTGAGTGAGTGTGTGTGTGTGTGTGCCGGGGTGTACAATGGAATCACAGGTATGACTACGCATCAAAGGGGGACTTTCTGCAATGTCAACAAAAGACCGTGTGGCAAGAAAACGAGTAAGATGTAGCATGTGTGCGTGACCTAAGCTCCGCTACATCTACATATGCAAGAGGCGTCCGGTAACGTCAACAAAAGGCAAACAACGAACACTGTCACATGTTTGATGGGGTTACGGGGTGTAGAGTGCGTCGGGCATGTGTGTATGTGTCGGGATGTACAATGGGATCGCATTCATCACCACATATCGGAGAGAACCTTCTGTAATGTCAACGAAAGACCGCGAGCACTGTAACGTGTTTGACGGAGACCGTGCGGTATATATGGTGTTGTTTTATCCACCTCGATGACTAGTGTGAAAAGGTCTACTGGGCCTCGGGGTTATCAGCTCCTCCGCCTTCGCTCTCGAGTAGGTCAATACTGCGTATGTCACGAATGAGCACTCCGTTAGCTGTCTTCACCTTCACCGTTCTTATCATTCAGTCAGTGCTTTCAATGGTTTCCATAACTACTCCGAAAGACCAAGTGCTGAAATGTGCGTGTTCGTCTACGATCATCACCACATCCCCAACTGTGATGTTAGGAAGGACACTGAATTGCGAGGGATAAATTAGGATTTTCCACGACCGGCTGTTACAGGCGCTTTCACTGTGGACTTACGGAGAGAAGCGAATACCTTATGATCTATGCAAGCAGCAACCGGAGCGGTTGCCCCAGCTGACTTCAGAGCGTGCGGTCAGCTGTGAAGAAATCTAGGTGAAGACACACGCACTGGCACAACACCCGCGGAATACTCACCGCAGACAGAGAGATTCTGGCAATCGCGGAGTACCGAGTGCTCCGTTGGGGGTAGGGGATTAAGTTTTCCTACAACCTGCGACAGTGCTTCACTGAGAGTGTACCGAGTTCAGCAAAATATGGAACGGTCCTTACATGGTGGATTGAATAATTCTTGAACACTTGTGTGTCATTGATGATGAGCCCAACAAAGACCGTCACTTACCGTAATTTAAATTTGACTTAAATTCATATTCATTTCCGACATCAAGGCTCTAGGCCAGGTAAGGCTAGCTAGTGGACGAGGCGGAGGTAAGAATACCTTGTCGTGGCGGCCAGGTCAAGCACTAGGGCGGTGCTCAAATTAAGGAAGCTGTATAGCGCGAAGGTTAGCGAATCCGTGCTAGTTATTTATTGATTCTGTCAATACTTCCAACTGTTTGGGCCCAGCTATCAAGTCCTTCCTTTCTGCCACAAAATTGTCCTTCGCTTCAGCGAACAAATATTCGGAACATCCAGCGAGACTCCAACCAGTCGTGCCTATTATTTCGCTTTACCCGTTTACGGCTTCAAGTGACGCTTAATTTAGGTTGTCATTTTTAGATTGAATTCAGTCATCAGTTCACAAACAGTCGTGGAACGAGAGGGCAGTTTTCAAGATTCACATATTTATCGGAAAAGTTTGGCACTCTTTTGCCAAGATAAAAGCACTGGTATGAACAAATAGCAGTTCATTCTTTTGTTGTGGTGCCGTCTTTTAAATCGGCAGTTCCTCCAACTTCTTCCGGTTTGCGCCCTACCTGTGCAAGGCTAACGCGGCCAACTGAAGCGAAGGAAAACTTCGTCATTGCAGCACACCCTGCTCGTCAGAGCTCCCAGAAGTTTCTGATGCTTATGTTCGTGATGAGCTTTCTCTGAACAGCCATATTCTTGTTCCACCTCAGAGTGCTCCCCATGTGACTCTTACCAGGCTTTGTGCTCCTCGAGCCTTGTGTTTTTGTTACTTGCATAACTAACACAAAAAGTCCCCTCAGAGGAACGCTGGGCCTTGCGTACCACACGAGAAGCCTCGATATTCAAACTTCAAGTTTTAGTCCTCTAAAAGAAAAGCAGTAGGGCACCATCCCTCATGAGCCATGCCACCCCAACGTTGGACGCGAACTTAAATTATACTTGTCCTGCCCCGGCCTCTTCGGATAGACGTCGAGACGCTGATTGATAATGTAGTCACAATCCTCTTGCATCAACCCTGAATGCTGCCGGTGGGCCGGAAGCCAAGCTGTTGGATAAGGGTACGGAGCTCAGCTTTGCTGCCTCCCCATTAGCTTGGGTAGCCAAACAGAAAATTTCGCGAATAGTTCCCACCCAAACTTTAGTACTGTGGGTCTCGTTTGGTGAAAAATTTCTTCAGAATTCTAAAACGATTCCTTGTACAAGAACCTGATAGGCGATCACGAAAGTCCGGTAGATGAATATTGCGTAAAAATTGTTTGCGATCATCAAATTTTAGTACGTGCATTTTCATTCATTGGTCGGCCTGACGGTTAGTTTTGATCGGTGCAGTTACTATACATAAGCCATGCATACTCACGGATGCGCACTTTTCTGAAAGCTTTGAGATGTCTGGTTCTTGAGATGTTTCTGACACCTGAGCAGAAATTCGTCCACCAGGAGCCCAAGTGGGAAGCAGTAAAATCCAACCTTTCGCAACTGACTCGAACTTCTCCATTTGAAACTCAAGGACAGCAAGGTAGCCAGAAAACGAGGTATTGAAGCTATAAATAACACGGGATATCCCTTTCAAACATCAGTGCGGTTCACTTGTGGCAGATTTGCAATACGAGGAAACCTATGTGCACGTGAACTCTGTTCAGATGACGAAAGTTGTGGGAATGGAATGGCGCAAAATCTGCCTCGGACGGAACACTACTACTAGATTAATATGGAATGGAGGAGTTGCCATCCTTTCAACGTTGTGCTGGTTGTTCAGTGAGATCGTAGGTACTTTAGCCTTCCCTCTTGTGCGTAACAATCGGTATTTGACTATTAGTAACGTAGCGTGGAAGAAATGGTGCATGATACACATGAGAAACCGTGGGATTGGATCTCTTGCAACTTCAGCTGCTAAAGGAATACGTAATCTTCAGCGTGAAAGCGAATGGTTTGTTTGTGTGGAAGATTACTCGTAGATCCGTGGTGGTTGTACCGTCGGCCCGATAGAACCGGCAGAGTGGGAGGTGACGAAGGATAAAGCCATAGGCCTAAAAGTGCTTTATATTGCTCGGTTGATGAAACTTACCAGAAATGCACTTTAGCTTTCCATAGAAGAGCTGCTTTTGTGGACTTATTGAAAATCCTCATTTGGGAGCAGTAATTTCATTCCTACACAAAATGGCCCCACATCATAAATCTCGGATGCTTGCAACGCACACCCTTCTGTTTATATGACACATCCCCGAACAGTTGAACTCGGTTTTGGTTGACCTGACACCACTTCCACATGTTTGTTGCATCGGACTTTGGCTCTCGATGTGAATCGTTTGGTATCACAACTGAGGTGTGTAAATGGTATGCAATTGTGACTCCTATAATTCAGTACCGTAGAACTTTCGATTCAATCTTGTTCTGGATTTGGGATTCGCTTGATCAATCCATGTTCTTCTAGAATCACAATTACTGCGACTCACAGTACTCAAAATTTTATACATGAAACAAGAAGACCTTTGGAATATCAAGACAATCGAAGAGGGACGCTGGAGACCATCAGAAAGTAACGCGGCATGTCTCTGGGTGGTTTCGGGTAGTTTCGATTACATTGGTACTGCTAGATATGATAACTCTGTCAGAGCTGAGTCATATATTTCACCAAATAACCTGAAATTCAAAGATGTTGATATCTGTAGGCTTAGAATATTGAATTAGAACATCAGCTCAGTTCGGCCAAAGAACGGGTAATTGAGGTTGGAGGAAATTCTACCAGAAGAACTTTCGACGAAAGATCTACCAGGGGTGTTTCGGATCTAGAGGTCCGCGATAATAAGGAATGACGAACCGATGGTGAGTCAAGTCTCGGGAACTTCGGTAGCCGTGGATCGTTCAGGAGTGGAACCGATGGCTTCAAATATCCCTACCGATCAGTATTATATATTCGCGAAGAAATGACAAACTTTTGTCGAGCTCCATATGTCAGAACCCAGACAAAGGTTCCTTTACCTAGTGCACCATTGCCTTGGACATGACAGGGAGTCAACAGAGAGATGTGCTATGATGGGAGCAGATTCGGTTTGTGCCAGAGCCCAGGAAATACTTGAAAAGCTTTTTTGGGCTACCATTTTAGTGACACGGAGCTGATTGAAGGTTTACAGATGATAGCTGAGCTCGCTACGGGGTGATGTTTGCCTTCTATCAAACCCAGCTATAAAAATGCAAAACCATAGCATAGCCTTGGGCCACACTCATATCTGTTTGAATCTTAACGGTATGCATACACTTGAATCAGTTGTCCGACGGCAGCCCGTTGAAATGCAGAGTGGCTTGTCCGACGAGGCTGAACGAATCCGCCGGAATGGAAGTAAAGCCCAGTTTGAAGACCTCATTTAATACGCCGGTCTGCTTGCACAAGCTGCAAACAGCAGATTTGGGGAAACCGTGCGAAAAAGCAGCCAGACACATACCGAGGTCAGATGTGCCACTAACTGAGCAAAAGAAGTATTCCAGGAACAAACCGTGGGCAAATGCACATGCTATTTCCCGTGACAGTATGGAACCAGTGGCTCGAAAGCTTTGCGGAGTGGTTCATCTGCTTGTCGCAGCATCCGAACTTTCTGCAATCGAGTATTGCCGGTCTATGGGCCATGGCCAAGAAGAAAAGCCCCTGCTTTATCTGCCTGAATATATCACACCTTGCGTTCTGCTTTCGGAATCGAATTAAGTGTCTCCATGAAGGTCGCCGAGGCAAACGTCAGTCGTTGTTGCACTCCAACGAGGCTTCCGAGAATACGGATTCTCTGGTTTGAAGAGCGTGTGCCCTGTCACGATCAACCCATGTAGACCAGTGAGGCTTTGTCATGCCCTTGGGAGTCAGAAAGTGCAAGGGATTCGTGAGAGCTGAAACATTTTTGGATGCTGAATCAAACACGGCGTCAGTAACTCTCATATTTGTGAAACAGCATGGTCTTGTGAGCAAACCCACATCGGTAAATACCAGTGCAGTCAAGATATATGTACCATTTAATTGGGAAAGGTTAAATTACAGCTTTTGTCCCTGGTGGATTCGGAATTAGCTGATGTGCTACGGGGGTTCGCCAAGGATAGTCTACAAAAGCGGTCACAGACTTCTTTGCTGCACTCGTCAGTCGCTGGTCTCGTCTGCGATTGGTCTCATTTGGAGCACAGGTTGACATACCTATCGGCTGTGACGCGCCTGAGGCCTACTAAGTATATGACCAAAAGAATGGAAAACTTAACGAACTACATGCTACTGGAACCATTTTGGGATGGACACTGGGCCGCCCGGCACGCGGTGAAGTTCAGGAACTGGCCTCCCTGAACATTTTAAGTAGCCACTATCCCAGTGTCGAAACCCAGCCAAGAGTTTCTTATGATTCTGGGATTTGAGATGCATCTGATAACTGTAAGGCTGTCTCCCAAGAAAATCGCGTTGCCCCGGCGACTGTTCAAACAGTGACTTGAAACGACAAACAATTTAGACTGTCGGTATTTAGGAGGCCTTAGATTAATCAATCGTCAGAAAAACATGAAGATTGGTTTTGTAGATTCAAGCCGTCCCAAAAAACAACAGCATAGCGGACCATTGGCCTTAAGGGGATATTTTGATGTAATGCATACAGGTATCGATCTAGAATGTGTACGTATCGGTGCATAAAAAGCGGGTTATTTTGTGCTATTAAACATACCCCGCCGTGGTGAACAGGAAAGAGCTGAATAAAGTTCCCAATTATTTTTGATTATGTCTGGGAATATCGGAAGCTGCTGTGAAAAGATTGTTTTTCAAGACAGAATGAAATGAGGTTTTTCATGGTGGCGCCAAAGTGATCCCGACAAAAATTTGATGGAATATCACGTGACACAAGATGTTACCAATAATCAACACATTCCGGAAATGAAAGTAAAGAAAGCAGGATAGATAATGAATATGGTAGCGCCGAAAAATTTCGTGAGAGCCATAAAGAAAGGTGAAAAGCAAAACTTGCTTAGATAACGGGATCTGAGATCCACTGACACAAATTTGTTTTCCTCCATCCTACACGTGTCTGATGCCTTTTATCCTGCCTGTCCTGTCTCTCTGGGATCACATGCAACCTTCTATTTTTTTAGTTTACTCTTCCCCAGCACATTTGCGAGACAAACCTGAACTTCTGCACAACGGACCCATTTACCCTTGAAAACTGCAACAGATTTACCCAAAGCATAGTGTAGATTTTTTCAGCTCCATTATGCACATTCTGATATTGTGGGTGTGCTCAGACACTGTTGGCGCACATGGGTTTTGCACGTAGAACTGCCAAGTTCATTCTGACTGATGATAAATTATGTCTGGCTCCGTGGTTTCTTGAACACCACCTAATCCACGTCTGTGTTTTTTTAGAATAATAGCCAGAGTTTCTTCCTTTCTTGTCCTTTGTGTCCATTTCAGCTCTTTTGTTACCATTCTTTCATTTTTCGCAGTTAAGGTAGGAAAGCCCGCTGTGCATTTAACGTCAATAGCTATAAGCAGCGTGCAGAATGTTTAACATGATTTGGGGTGAACCGCTTCTTGAAGTGATAAAAGAGGGCCCTTTGTAGACCAGGGGTCTCATGCGCCCACAGAAGAGAAAGCAAAGGAACATGAGGTGTGTGGAATATAGCCGGCAGCTGTGCCTGGATGTTCCTGCTTTTTTATCCATTTCATCTCGTAAACGTCTTTAAGTTGGCGTATTTTTCTTCGACAGTCTTCAGATTATATTTACTTTTACTTTCCCTTGACCCTTGCACAGAAGCTAAATGGAGAAATTCATCCGAACTTCACCTGAGTGGTTGAGAGGTGGCTTCTAAGTAGACATCTCTTAGCAGACTTCTGGGCTTTTGGAGAAAACAGAATCCTTTTGTACATCATTCCTACGACACCAAATACTGGAATGTCCCTTTTTGTACTAGTAATCAGCCCCGTTTCAGTGTCGGTGTGGCTTAATTATTCTGCTTCAGGCGATAAACCTTGAAGCTAATTTATGATCGCAAACATTTTTTCCATTCTTTTGAGAGACCTGAATAGTTATTTCTCTGTAATAGCCTTGTTTTGTGACCCGTTCTTGATGATCAACATTCCATTGCTGTTGATAGAGTCAGAAAACATGGTCCTAAATATAGCCTGACTGACGTAATGGCGTCTTATTTTGAAACATGATTGGAAGAGATGAATTGGCATCCGTAGAGAATGAGATTGAAGTCTAATGTTATAGTGCAACTGTTGTTTGAGTGTGTCGACAATGATATATAAGCTTTGAGGTCACGGCAATATATTTGTGTAAATCAGAGTCACACACCAGTAAAACGTAAAACTCCCCAGGCAGTGCCGTTGAAAAAAACTACCTGTCGACTTTCGATTCAAAATATTCTCAAATAGTGCGCAGTTGTTTGTTTGTTTGCTTATTTGACTGACTGGCTGACTGGGCTCCTGGCTGTGCTATAAAGCGAGCGGGACAACGGTGGACTGGGACCGCAGTGGTCGCATCAAACTAATGGAAACAAGTGAGAATAAGTCAAGCAAGTGCACTTGTCACCAGGCAACTAAGTACGGGCATCAAATGGTTCGCAAGCAGTAAACTAATACGGTTCAAAATTGAAAAAGAGGAGGACAAAGAGGGCAAATTTTGGACAAAACACAAGAGCCAGTTGTGCCGGTAAGCAAAAACAGAACCATCAGTGACAAGGACGGACTCGATGAAGTGAAAGACGTGTAGGAACTGCACAAGGCTGTTTCATGAAGGCCAACGGCGGTTTGTATTGTGATAATTTGCAGGAAAAATGAAACAGAATATTTAGTACAAAAGTGAACAAGGGCAGGTTGGAGGAGAGAGGATGTAGGGAACGGGGTTGATGAAGAAACTGTTCAAACCATTTCGTCATCAAGACCCTCGTTGAGTAGGAAGTTGGCGGCTACATCCTCGTTCTTCTCGCGAGCGTAGTAGTCCTGGATAACAAGTTCTTCTGGGAACCGGAGCTTTCGGGCGATCGATAGCTGCATGCTCCTCAACAGTCATTGTGAGAACATGATGCCGCGGTTCCAGATGTCTACCTCCAGGAGCGACCCCTCAGTGGATTCGCGACTTTCAGCATCTGCAGATTTCTCAGTGAGGGCTGATTTGAGAAACTCTAAACATTCTCGCTCGTTTTCTTGGATCGATCGGAGCAAATCTGCTTTTTCGGAACCAATCTGATGCGTCTTCTGAAACAAAAGTTCGGGATTGGCTTGGACCAGGGAACGCATTTGCCAGAATTGTGGTAAACTGGCGAGAGCAGCAATGGAATAGTCTGATGCAGCTGATTCTGATGTTGATTGCTCCCCTTCTTGAACATCCTGGGTCACAGGCTTCGATGCCGTTTGCTCTGGAGCGGTCAAGCTTGTAACCGCCGTTGACCGCAGTGGCTGCCACTGCCATGAGTACTGCAATAGTCCGTGATAGGGCAATATTTTCTCGAGTATGGTGATGACAATGATGATGGTTTATTTTGAATAACCCCAAGGCATACTGCAAAGCAAGATCAAACAGTACAGTTGGAAGCGGAATCCGAATTCCAGGAGGGTGATTCAGGTATCGGTACTCGATATGGCATGGAAGAAAGTACTTAGGTTACCCTTTATGGTGGCTACCGGCAAATTTGAACCCAAGGTCCGGTGGTCAAGCCGGATGATTCAGCGTGCAGCTGCCTGAACGTAGTAGCCTCTTACTGAAAAGTTACAAAAATATTGACTGCTCGAAGAGAGAATCATATAGAGCTGACGGAAATTTTGTTCACCTTGGGGAAAAATACCTTTCCAAGGGAGACGTGAACCAGCCATAGAGCCCCTATGAGTATGGAACGGCTTAGGATTGGAAATCAGACGATGAAAGGAGTGAATTTGCGGACAAAGCACAAGAAAATCCTTCGAGGATTACCCTTGTAAAGTTTGGAGACCGAATATCGGCTGAGTCAGTTGAGTACCCGGTGCAGGACTCATCCGTGGAGAGAGATTGCCCAGGTGACGATAAAAGAAGTGGGCGGACATAAACATGTTGTCGTTGAACAGATTGTTTACTTTCAGAAAAGTGGAATGTGATGCACCAACATGGAGATGGGACCTGTACGACAGGTCACTTTGCGATACGCAGCCATGATAGTAGCCAATACACGGTTTACAAAGGAGATGAGTGTTTAAATGACAAGTAAGTATTTACGTAATGATGAACGTTATCTAGGGGCTGAACATGATGCCCAGAGAGTTGCAATGATGGAAGTTGTCTGAGAGGATTTACCGAGATATAATACCGGATATGAAAAGGCACCAAGCAACCGAGAATACTTTTGCGACTTTGGGCGGTGAAGTAATAGACAGGTAAATTACTTTCTGTTGACTTTCTTTGCAAAAATTGGATCATGTGATGGCGGAAGGTCAAAACGCTCCTATACAGATGTCTCTCAGACGTGAATGTGTGGGCAGGGCAGGAATGTTTGCAAGGCGAGGCTATTGCAATGCTACAGCCGTGTGTGGGCGAATCTTGAAGCTGATAGAGAGAGCTAACTGTCTCAATATCGTCGACTGTTGGGATTCTCTGGAGACAAATATTCCCCAGTGAAATATCCTGTTTTGATATTGTGGAGCGGAAGTATACGGCAACAGCAAGTGTGACCTTTTTCAAATATATCGGTGAATGTGATAATAAAGGGCGGGTTTTATCTTGGGAATTGGTTAAGTTTGCGAACAGGACAGGTGAGTGGTTTGGCACTAATCATCTGGAAGGAGGATCATGAACGGTTAGCCGAATATGGTAAAGGCCTGTTAAACACGTACTAATTATGTGCTAAGGAAAGTGGGTTTTTCCGGGTGTAAGGAGCGGTAAGTTAAGATAGCGAAAATGGAGACAAGTACGATGAAAACTAGTTGATAACTGGAGGAGATAATGGCACACCTCCAGCAATTTCAGGTGTATAAATAGGTTTTTGCCGTAGTAAAAGGCTCTTACAAAAAATCCGTAGGCTTCAAAAATTATTTGCCGGTTTTTCAAGGGAAAACTTTGGCGTCCCTCTATATTTATGATAGTAAAAGTGGTTCAGGGTGGCTGCTCACTCACTCCGGTGCCCTTCCAATTCCGTTTCCTTATTATCGGGTTATTTTTTGTCATGTTCACAATCGGAGGCATCGGATAGCTGCAACTAGACTAGTCTTGTAAAGCTGACTTCTAATAGTTCCTCTAGGTACTGTCATACGTAAAGCAAAGGATAAATACGGAAAACCCTTCTAAATGTCCCACGTGCCTTGTGAATGTGACTATATTTGACGTTACTGTGATAGGCTGGTCCATACGCCAAGCTCTTGCGCGTTTGTTTATTCGTGTGAGACGTTTGAATTTTGTCTCGAACCGTTTCTGACTGTCGTGCTTGAGCCATGAGGCCTTGAGTCTTTTGAGTCTGTTTTGTCGCATATTGAAGTTTGTAAGTATTTGTACTTCTTGCGAATTTTAATTTAGCACCGTAGGGACTACGGATCAATCTTCTGGTTTTATGTGTCTTTTGAATTGGCTGCTCGTTGCTTGATCTGCAGTAATTGCTACCTACACACAATGTCCGGGTTTATTATTGTCCGTTTTGTCGGAGTGCAGCTCAACGTGGTGCATATGTGCATCACGTATAATCGCAATTTCCATTCATTCAAGGGTTAGCTGTGTGCCAAGAATAGCGGACTAACTCCGAATCAGGAGGTCCACGTTGCTGAAAATGACTACTTTCCACGGTGCCAGGGAAACTTTCCCACACGCTCGGAACAGGTTCAACAAGTTGTATATTTTCAGAGATGTTCACGCTTTAGGAACAGGGCTAAGGGGTCTAGATGGGCCATCAGATGCACTTAGGATGAGGTGAGTGATGGCAGAAAAGAAAGACTTGCTCATCCTATCGGAGGAAGTGATAGTCAGGGGCGGTATCTACGTGCCTCGTTCAGTGAAGCCGTTGGTGGCTAAGCATAGCGAGGCATTGCTGGCTGAAGCAAAACATCAGTTCAACCTTGGTAGGTGCATATGTTGGCAAGCCGTCAGTAGATGAGAGCGGCTTAGCCAGGTCTTCCTCCTGAGTCTTTCTTCCGAATGAGAGTGGCTTCGATTACAACCACGCCATAAGTGAAATGAAGGAGCAGCTTCCGATGGCCTTTAGGGTCAAAACTATTGCTGTAAGCCAAAGTCTGGCAAGCTGTTCGGCATTTTGAGGAGCATTGGATATTTCTGGTCAGATCGATGTACTTTCGGATATGGCGGAACATTACCTTAAGCTTGGAGGTGTGTCTGTAACCTACAAGAGGAGCATCAGTCACTGAGAGCGAAGCATGGTATGATCCCAGAAAAATTTACTCTTCCTTAGGTTCACGGTGGCAGTCGCCAATCGCAGCTCCGTGGTGTTTGCCTACCTTAGTCCAATTTGGCTGTCATATGGGGAAACGCGGCTGCATATGATAATATTTGGGCTGCTTCGTTCGGCACGTTCACTACTAGCAGGGTTGAAGTGGAGAACAGATATTTGAAAGGGGATCACCTCCAAGGTCTTTTCAGTGAATGTTTTGGCACAGACGGTAAAGCCTTCTGAGGAATTAGAGGAAGCCAGGCGCCGAGGCAGTGGGAGACTGTCAATAGGTTCCTTTAGGTCAACAGATGTGACGTAGCTCTATGCCAAGTACTTACGAAGGCTTACTGGTTTCGTCGCTGACGTCGTAGAGCAACTCTCTTGTATACACTTCGTGCAAAAGGCTGTCCCACGTTGCCGTCGGTGTAGTCCTTGGTTCCGGCGGGCCGGTGCGGTTACAGTAACCAAGAGGATCAATCCAAGCTGCACTTGTCTCTTTTTGAAGCAGTGGTTGCTACGGTGCAGCCAGATTGTTGCCACTGCCAGCGCTATTAATCTCAACTTGCTCAGGCAGCCTGTTGATCTATGGGCTACAAAGATCGGTGGCCCGTGCATTTCTGTGGTGCCAGTAACAACGGAAGCGAGGCTGGCAGAAAAATCAGACAAAATTAGTCCCAGTACAAAGCTATCAGTAAGCGAGTGCTTAGGGAAGGATATTGCTGTTGGGCTTAATAATAATAATAATAATAATAATAATAATAATAATTATAATTATAATAATAATAATAATAATAATTGTATATTTCGGATGCGCCCGAAGCATGCTAGAATGCATGATCAGATGATTATAGTGATGCTGGAATGACAATTCACAAAAGGGTACAACACATGCATGCAGAGTATCAAAGAGAGTGTTACAGTGAACTAAAACTGTAGTAATGCTCGGCAAATTCGAAGGTCAGGAAAGAGTGATGTCAGTTGAAGGTCTGGAGTACATGCATAAGTGGTATATGAAATAACTACCACTAGTGGAAATTCGAACATATTCAAAGGATGTGTTTTCGGTGTGCTACAGAATATGAGAGGCATATGGATAGAAATCTCGCCGAAGCGTTCGGTGAATTATTCACTTTACGACTGGTATGTCAAAAAGTATTACCATGGAAATATATCAGTTTGCAAAGATGGTAGTATATAAAGTGGTGGCTGTATACTGGAGGAATCATATATGTGGCAAACAATTGCATATTTCTTGGGAGGGAGACTACCAGAGTGATGGTGGCAGGGAACGGCCGGAGGAAAACAGGTGAGCGTGCGGCAAATTGTTAACTTTATGGAGGGTTGGTACGAAATTTCAAAGCGGAAGTGGAAGACCAATCAATATTGACCGTGTGGTTACATTCATTAAACAGGCGTTCAGTTCTCCGGGAGGGAAGGTAGAGTAATTCAATAGATTAACGGTTTGTGGAGTGTACCATGCAAAAATGACAGGTCAATAAAACTGCCCAGGTATATCGCGGAAAGCGGCAGTGGACCAACGAATATAGAAATAAAATGTATCGGCCGGTGCAGATAGTGGTGTGATTTAAAGGCTGGATACAGGGTCAGTTTCGGTAATATAACACGAATGCAACATCTGGAAGATCAAAGGTGTCGATAACGGTGATGGTAGGGTAAGTAGACGGTGAGTGTCACATTTCTAATGACCAATTTGACAGATGTAACAAATGATGGGAACGGAGCTGCGATGCAGCATGGGAAGTGTATCGGAGACGTTCAATCGTGTAGGGAACGCAGTGATCTGCAAAGCCCGAACACTCGATGCAACAGCATTGCGGATGCGATCGGACTGACCGATGAAGAGTGCAGGTGGTTACTAATTACTTCGCTGCCCACTGGAGGACCACTGAAAGATATGCCAGCGCCGGACGTTTTATTTTGGTGACCGACGAAGCAATGAACAGTGACAATAAAGGTGCCAGTGTTTGAACAGTATTAGCGGGTTCTAACACGGAACGGGCATAGTGACATTTGGGATTAAAATGAGTTGTATACATGCAGTGAGATCGAGTAGTCCAGGTTCAAGAAGTCTGATGGTGGGAATCTTGGGTAAAGCGATCGTGAGACGGGCGAAAATGAAGTCGTGTGTAAATCTCGTTTGTTCTGTCCAGCAAGAGAGGTTCCGAATTATTCCTGGGATGAAGAAGGCGACGACCGTCCTAAGGGTGCAGGTTCTGAAAACAAAACGGAGAAGGCTGCAGTCTGGCAATTCTACCAGCTGTGGGTTAGGGGAGAAAGACAGAACACCAAAATCATGCCAGTAACAGAAATGGGTGGTCGCAACGTTGAGGTCTGGTTTTTTGGTTTAAACAACATACGGAAAGCGAGGAAGACCGGTACTAGCGACTAATTATTGTGAGGCTTAGTGAGAATTACCAAAAAAGCAAAGAGGTGAGAATAGGCGACACCGGGGGCAAATACTTATGTGTAGCCCAACGAATGGTTTATGGATGACCAAATCGATTGTGGCGGTTCATTCATCAGGACGAGGCCTGGAATCTCGTGTGTTGAAATAGGGTCTTAATGAGTAAATAGTTGAAGCATGGATGAGACTGGTACCTTGAGGACAATATTATATCTGCTGCTACGTATTTTCTAGCATTATAAATGCTCTTATACCTGGCGGCAGCTGATAAAAAAAGAAAAAGGATATAACCGACTATAGTAAAATCTGACAGCATGAAAAAAGAATCGCCGGAGTAACGGTGGCCAGTAGGGGGTCGTGGTCAGAAGCGTTGAAAATAGGAAGTGGCTAAACAAACACGTGGAGTGTGTTGTTGACAGTCATGGAATATAGGCTGAACTGCTTTAATCTGTTAACTATAATACAGAATGCTCCTAACCATCCGTCGGCAATGACTGTCTACACGAAGTTCAGGGAGCTAGTCCAGCAGTTGAAAAGACTGGCCCGGGTAATGAGTTCAGGAAAAGGTATACACCTATTTTGTACAGACGAATTTAGTATAACAAGTATCGTTTTGGGGCGCGATACGCTGATTTCCCTATTCCTCGGCAAAAACAGCAGACTTGGGAAAGTCGTTTCCTGTAAGCGGCCTGTTGAACCGATTCCCAGCACATAGCAGTCAACGGAAGTCGCGCCGTTTTTAAAAGGCAAGGCTGCCCTGGCGCTTAGAAATACCGATGCTGCAGATTTGGTAATCATAGGTGACCCACTAAAGTTTGCGCTGTTCTGACGGCTTAGGGCAATAATGTCGGAGTAATATCGATTACAAGAGAAAAAGGAAAAGCTTCAATGGAGCAGGTCCACCGATAAGGCAAGAAAACTACAGAATCTGCCCCATGGAAGCCCCTTCCGTAGACCCGGAAGAAACTACCAGTTGGGTCCAATGCTCTAGGTGCTATCAGCAGACACAATATCACTGTGTCAGTTTTCCATACGAACAGAACCACCTTTGCATGCATTGCACGTTGTAGCCACGGAAATGACACACAATTCACGTGCACCAAACCGATTTTTACCAGGTTGATGTTACTAACAGAGCGGAAAGATGAAAGCCCTACGACCGGGTCTCGATCAACTCACTCTTATTTTATAACATGGAATGAAATTTGTTTGCCCTATTCCCCGCGTTTCCATTACCTTTCGGCAAGCCTTGGAACTTTCGGTCCGCTGCCCATTCCATGGACCGATGAATGGAAATAGTTTCGTTATTCAGAGTCACTTTCAGCCTTAGTGATTGCCTTCAGCCGGTTTTGGAGTAACCGTCATTAAAATACTATTTTAAATTAGGGACGACATTACAGTCAGTTCAGGTACTAAAACGGATGGTTCATTCGGTTTCACGGGGGAAACTAAATGCGTGATGTAGGTGAAACATTTACGAAGTTTTCCCCCAGGCAAGCGCAGAAACACACTTCAGGGAGTTATATATCACCGCACACACAGGTAGGTACATATATATATATATATATATATATATATATATATATATATATATCTGCATAAACATATACTCCCTTACTCACTTAACGTACATATACATGTCTCGTCGACAGATGAAATTTCGCTAGTTGTCAGTTTCATGAAACAATGAACACGGGTAGTCCAGGTGCTGTTCGTCAACTCCTCCCGCCATAGTATCACTAGGGTGTGCGTCCTTCAAATTTCACAAAGAAGGACTTGTTCATTATGGTTTCGTTAGTGTTTCGCTAACACAACTGGTGCCAGCTGTTAGTTACTACATCTTTCTTCCTGTTTGCAAGGCGGTTATATTTCTCTGGTCATCGGAATATCGAAGCAATTTAATTTTGCACACTGAGAGGCTTCCAACTTTCGGCTCTACCAGATATCGTGGATTGTATAATCCTCCATAATAGGTATGAGCTATCTCCAACGTTTAAAAATTACTTCGGAAGTGAAGTTTCCCTGCTCCTGTATGTTTTGTTTATACTCTCTGCCGTATTGACGTTGCTCCAAGGATTCCATCTTTACTCTCAATTTGTAGGCGAAAGTACTTCCACATGTTGCTGAAACAGCTAGTTTTCCGCTCTAAATGAGTAACCCGCAGTTGCCCAACAGACTTTCTCCCATGAAGCCTTTCGGCATTTTATCGGCGTGTACCAGCGTGCCCCTAGATTCTTGGGTGGGCTAGTCAGCGGTGGTCTGCGGGAAGGCATGTTCTGAGGAGACTCGGAAGAGATGGCAAAAGTGGCTCCCGAAACTAATGGATAAAAATTGGAACTGGATGGCTCCAGGCCACAAGACTTGCCTCATAGAATGATGGACTGACGAATAGGAATGGTAACGGCGTGGACAAAAATCAGCCAGTATCAACAGTAGGGCTGGGTATGCAAGCCGAGAATCTTAACTCACAACCACAACATTTGATATGATGCTCCCCAGAAGGATTTTGGCAGGCTTCGTGATCAGCATGTTCATAATCCCTGTTTAGGCGCAGTACTTCCATTCCTACACAAAATGGCCCCACATCATAAATCTCGGATGCTTGCAACGCACACCCTTCTGTTTATATGACACATCCCCGAACAGTTGAACTCGGTTTTGGTTGACCTGACACCACTTCCACATGTTTGTTGCATCGGACTTTGGCTCTCGATGTGAATCGTTTGGTATCACAACTGAGGTGTGTAAATGGTATGCAATTGTGACTCCTATAATTCAGTACCGTAGAACTTTCGATTCAATCTTGTTCTGGATTTGGGATTCGCCTAATAAGGCTACCCTCTGTTCGAATTACTGTCACTGTGACTTACAGCTGCCTGCCGGCAGGATAGGTTGCGGACCTTTGCGCCACGCAATAAAGTTTTTATGTATTTGCTCCAACAGTTCTAAGCTTGATTGAGTAAGTCTTTGATGCCCCTTTCCACTCTCGGCTTCTTCCCTACTTATACAAATGCTACTATCCTTAAGGGGCTCCAAATAATCTCCCACTTTACATATTCTCTGACTAGGAAAGGAGCCAGTTCAAGCCCTGTAACCCCAAATCAATTTTTGATTGACCCCTGTGGCGTCGAACGAATAAAGACCAAAAACCAACGCTTTCAGACCGAAAGATGTTGGGCATGGTATCCTAATTTCTCCAGCTGGATGAAACTGAGTTTTAGATTACCCTCTCTTTCTGCATAACTGGGCACACTGAAACTTATATACCCCACAATCTAGCAGTTTCCTGTCATTTTCTCAACTACCCTGTGTCCCAGATCCTAAAAAGGATGAAGTGTCATGTATTTCAGTCGCTTATATCAACCCAGATCAAATATTTCTCGAATAAGTGAAAAACTCGTTGGGCAGGTTGCTACCGACTTTGGTCCTAAGGAGTTCATCAAAACCCAGCAAGCCTTAGCTCCTATGTCCCCCTAAAGAAAATAAACGTAACTGAAGATCAACCCACTTCAAGTGCAATTTTGTAGATCCATTCAGGTCCTTTCCGTGAAGATGAAGCCCAATAAAATCAAGCCCGCAACACTGTCAAATGAATACGCCGTTGCCCCAACTTTTCGCGGCCATGTGGCTTCACTTCGTACAACCGCTGATCCTTCATCTTCTATCCCCGATCCGAAGCCCTCCATATCGGAATCCACTGTAAAAAGATGGAAACTATTACCTCCTTCCCCCATCTCACTCTCTGTTTTACATACCCGCGACCTTAATTTTTTCCTTGTCCCCTTTCGGTGACAGGCTAATCGCCATCCGGATGAACGGGTCCACCAGTTTATCTGCTATTATCGCAAAACCTCTTCTTCTATCCATCTGCCTCCTAATAAGTCGACTCTCTTTAGCTCAAGAAATCTAGTTTTGCTCTCAAACAAAATGCCCCCTTCGTGTGCATCAAATGTTCTTACTAACCAAAGGCACATGTTAACAGCCAACAAAATAAGGCAGTCGTATGCGATCCCCTCCACCTCGAGTCAAGTTTCCCTCCTGACTATTATCTCTACCGCTCTCACTTTCGAAAGTTCCACATCTTATAAACCATCAACCTCGCCTTACCCCTCCCACAGTGTCCGACTTCATTTTCCCTTCTATACTCTATCTCTCGAAAATTGCCAGTTCTGCCCAGATGATGCCAGTAGGGCCGTCCAGCACTTTTTTCACTTGAAGCCCTCCCACCCGTTGCAAATCGGCTCCGTGAACGATAGTGTATGAAAAGGTTTCTCGCTGTTGACAACCACTGGAGTTTCACGTTTTTCTCCTATTTCTAGCGGAAGTTGAGCGCGGCATGCTATGCGTTGATGATTGAACGGCTTGCTTGCATACAACCAAAGGAATTTCGAGCACTTCTCTGGTCGTAGCCATCAACTCTGCTATGCAAAATGAACTAAACTACAGCTTTCAGGCTATTAAATCGTATCTGTCCTTTTATAATTTATATGTTCCACACCTCTGTAAAGTCCCCCATTTTGAAGCAAAATAAAACATGAATGAAAATCAAACAAAAGTATGAATGTGTGTACGAGCAACTCTAGTGTCGCCATTGGATATTTTGTTGTTGCATCTGGTTACCACATTCAGTTGTTTAGTGACTTCTAGCCTTGTGCTTAGCAAAAAGAAAACGTGCAAGATAAAAAAGGTATTTGGATTCAACTCCAGCACCCTAGGTTAGTTTAGAACTCAAGGACTCCAAAAAACTGCCCCAACAGAAGGACACCGCCTGCCTGGAGAAGGTTCCAAGGCATTCTGGAGCGAAGCGTAGCTAACTCCTGGGGACAGCAAAACCAGAACAAGATTGGTTCACAAGTTCTACTACCCTGGATTATGTAATGAAAAAGTCGACAACCTTCCAACAATTTCAAATACTCCGAGTTATTAAAAAAAATACTTCACTACATCTAATAAAAACTTCGCAAATATGTATAAGCATCAAATATGCAATCTGAAGGACCCAAACGAGGGCCAAACTCACGACGGGAGAAAAAGGGCACACGAGTCCAACAGGTCCAAACGGGCTATGAAAAAATCATGCATTGGAGGCAAATAAACAAAGATTGGCACATATGCACAACTATGGGAGGAGACATAAAAAGGATATATATAATCGGGCATTCCCATAAATCCAGAACATTTGGGAGTTCTTGGGGGATTTTCCATATCTGGTGGTTACAAATGTACACCGACCTGCAAAGCGAATGAATGGGGCCCTAGGGGTGAGTTGTACTGGAAAGGACGCCACGATCTCAAACTACTTTCCATAGAAATGAAGTGACCACGAAGAGACCTAATAGAAAAATTCCTAATATTGAGAGACCTGTGGTCATGGTCCGGAGAACCTACTCAGGATGGCCTCGGACTCCAGAACAAGAGGTCACTGGAAGAAGCTGGCTGAGGTTTGATGCAGTTTTGTAGCTAGATCCACATTCTTTATCAATAAAGTGGTAAACTGCTGGAATAGATTGCCAGAAAAGATGATGGAAGTGGAGACCCACCAGACACCCAGGGAGGCCCTAGATCCTAAGCTGAACGAGATCACCCCTGGTGGTGAGCCTTGAGCTTGCCGCTGGGCCGGCTGATGTGACCACTGAAGCCCTTCCGAGGTGTTTTATTACCGGACTCCTCAGCTTGGACACTGGCTAAGTAAAAGCTCACAATGCTGTTGGTGTGCAATGGGGTTTTTCCTTTCCTTCTTATATTTAGCAGGGGGTCAACGAAAAAAACTGTGCCGTGGTGGGTGCATAACTTTTGTGCACACAGCAGAAAGAAATTCCGGACACTGGGTTAGCTGTAGCCATTAGCTGTCCTGTGCAAACTGAAGTGAACTGAATTTGGCAATCGTCTCCGGTTATCCAGCTAATTTCAGCTTCCAGGATTTGGCGGTATCTGCCAGATGGTCCAGTTTCTTGCTCTCACGAGCTCTTTGGCATCTATGTGCTTTGACGATACGAAGAGCCACTTATCCTCCGTGGGACAGCAAGTTACGGGTAAAACCTGCCACGATGCTCCACTCTGACCTGACTCTGTGATCAGACTGTCGGCCATCAACTCTGCCTGACAGATTACCCCACGGAAAGTGGGTTAAGGATAGATAAACTGAGGAGGAGGGCAGGAAGTTTAAAGAGAGGATTCCAGCTGCCCCTCGTACCAAACAATAGATCTCAGATCTTATCCATTTCATGTTTGACTGTACCCATCGTGATTGCTACGATCAACGCCGTCTTTAGTTTATTGCGTTCGTTAACAGACCTCACAGCATGTGAATGTCCCCAGATCCCTTTACTTGCAGGATCTTCTAAACGATGGACCCTGCTACCTCGCAGCCTGTCATACCCCGAAGAGGGACTCCGCAGCTCCAGCTGACGTGTCAATTCCTTCAACAGTTTGGAAGGTTTTTACGAGGCCCATTCTTAGTCTCGCTTTATCCAACTTTTGCCCCCAACCCAATCCCGGGCAGCATCCTAAACACCTGGTGAATCGGGACGGTACTTGACCCAGAATATTTTATACCGTGGGATGGATGTACTTCGGATGTGGACGCCGCTTTCCATCTGGTGTCTCAAAATGGGTTTGTATATTGGTATCAATTATTCTGGCTTCCTCGAGTCGACCTCACTTCAGTTGGTTAATGGCTCAAGACTCTTTCCTCACTGCACTCTCACTCTGCCCAACTGCTTCAAAGTCCGCTTAATTCATCACTCCCAGGTCCCTCGCTTTGATTGTTTAAGTAGGGACCATTTGGTCGCATGGTCAACCCACTTGGAGATTGGAGGAAGTCCTCTTTATCAACGAAATGTTGGCACCTCTCCACACTGAGGGGAGATCCTACTCCAGCGGTCACGTACGCGCGCAATCCAGGTCCTTCGTTACGGTGCTAGTTGCAAACCTTTCCAATCAGTTTGATATCGTCCGAAAATCTGTGGCAGCAACCCTCGCAACGTGCGAAGACCGGTGATCTTTCGGAGGAGTTCGCAACTGCTCAATCTGCAAAAGCACAAGAGTAAAGGAAGCCCCCGATGGGAGGCTCAACAGGTGCGTCGAAGGGCATGGAACCCCGCTATGATCGAACGACAATACAGCGGCTCGCAGCCAGGCAGTTACTCCCTCCAGTGTATTCTCTAGTTCACCGGTGAACAAAACTAACGGCATGGGGCCCAGCACAGGTATCCCAGATAAACTGCTGTGAAATATTAATAATAATAATAGTTTATTTCGGATAACCCCGAAGAATGCTGCAATGCAAGATCAAACAGTACAGTTGAAAGGTGAATGAAAGTTACAGTAGGACTGTACAATTATACGAACGCGATTGAATATAAGAGAAGGCATTCAAGTCAATTGCTGCGATACCGCCCGGTGAAGTTCAACTCAAGGTCAAGTGGTCGGTCCGGCTGGAGGTGGGCATAGTTGTTCTGCCAAAGTGTGATGTGGGTGGAGAATGGTACAAAATCACACAAATCCTACGGAAGGAAGACTGTCCTGTCAGAGAACTAAACTAGATTTGACGGATACGTGGATATCGTGAAGAAGAAACATTCCTGAAGGAGACGTATTCAAGCAATAGAGCTTTACAATGTATGAGAGGAGTTGCGATGAAAAATTAGACGATAAAAAATTGTGGCATAATACATAAAGACCAAGAAAATCGGTCGAGTATAGCAATTTTGGGTTACAGTGACCGTATATCGGTTGAGCCAATTGTAAAATGAAACGGACAACACACTGGACTGTGGGTGTCAAATTGATGGTTAAAGAAGTGACCGGATAGAGCATATGGACTTTGAGTGGATTGTTTTACTTTCAGAAAAGAGGAATGTAATGCACCAGCAAGAAACTGGTAACTGACAAAAAAATCTACGTGTGGTGCGTAGCTACGATGGTGGCAGAAACGTGGCTTGCAAGGGAGATGACCGGTTGAATGACAGGTAATTATTTACATACTGATAATTCTCACCAAATACTTCACGTGGTGAAAAAAATGTATCAAGTATCGGAAGTGTCTGAGACGATCTATCGGAATGGAGCATGGGAAAGGAAATACACAGAACAACCGATGAATAGGCTCGAAAAGTTCGGCAGCCGGAAATGGGCGGAGTGTGTGTGATAAACCAAATTGACTACATATCTGAACCGTGGTTGCCAGAGTGATGGTGAAGGAATTGACCGGATAAAACATACGGACTTTGAGTGGATTGTTTTGCTTTCAAAAAAAGGAATGTAATGCATCAGCATGAACCAGGAATCATCGAAAAAATCGCTGCGTGGTGCCCAACTACAACAATAGGATGGACACAGCTGGCAAAAACGATGAAGTGATGGGCAGAAGACTATCAGTTTGTTTGATACAAAAAGCAGACCACTTTGTGGTGACAGAACAGAACTCTGCGGCACAACAGCTTATCAGATGTGCAAAAGTGGGACACGATACCTTGCAAGATGAGGACATTGCAATGCAACAGCCCTAAGTGGGCAAACAGCGGAGCTGGCAGAGAAATCAAGCAAACACAGAGTCGTCGATTATTGGGAATCTCAAGAGATAAATTTCGCAGTGTCATATACTGTCTGGAGATTGTGGTACGGAAGTAAGTGACAGCAATAAATGCGTTATTTCTCGAGTATATCGGTAAAAGTAGCAAAAAGGGGTGGGCTTTATCTTAGAGAGTGGTTAAGTTTGCAAATAAGACTGGTGAATAGTTTGGCATGAAACCGCGGGAAGTGGACTGGGAATAATGAGTCAGAAGTGTTGATGGGTTTTTAAGTGTGCGATAATTGTGCATCAAAGAAAGCAACTTTTGCCGGACGAAAAAAGCGTTAGGTTATGAAGGCAAATTTGAAGCGAGCACGATGGAGAGTCAATGTTGGCTGGAGGAGACAGCAACATTTTGAGTATATGAACGGTATTCCTTTTGTTCTGTTTTGTTGTTTTTTTTCAATCCGCAACCGGTGCTAGTGGGCGGGGCTGACCGTGCGCTGGACACTCAACCTGAAAACCATTTCTGGAGGCAGGAGGTGCGATCCACCTAGTTGCGCCCGCACATCGTTGCAGACGTTCTGCACGCCCGATGTGCACCGGCCAAAGCGGGGGATCTGTCAGCGCCCCGCACCGGCGGGTTTTGCACAGGTGATTTTGGTCGAGATCATACAGGCGTAGAGATGGCGTAGTCTAGGAGATTGTGGGGGATCCAGATATAATGCCGTACGTTTGGGCCAGATATTTTGCTGGTGTTATCTCCGGATCATTCCATGACATAAAATGGGAGATGCGCGCCGGTTGTTGTCTGGAAGCATAAGAGTAGAGAGACGCAGTCTGGGATGCTCCCAGCTGAGGATCAACGGTGAATGGTGAAAAGAGAAATCTAGTAATGTAGACACAGACTACTTTGGGAAGAATGAGGACTGTGAGCCATCGGGAGTGAATGGAAATATGAAAATAATGACCAAAACTAGGAATAAGAATGATGATTTAGAAGGTAAGTGGTGGTTACTGGAACTGGATTGTGTTGAGACGCTAAGGCAAAATAAAGGAGGGGAATGGGGTCAATTCGGACCGAGTAAAGCGAATTAAGTATGATAGAGATAATAGATAGGAGACGTTGGAGCGCGTGAATTGGGGAGAATCTAACAAGAGCAGTGTCAGTGATGTAAGCCATTCTAAGGGGTACTAATATGCTGGCGATGGAGAAGGCATATGGGGTAGGTGATGTCGACGTTGCAAAGGATGTTTACCGGGTAGTGCTTTCTTTCTCTATTCAAAAATCTAGGTCACCCTCATAAGCTTGTTCCAACGTGGTGCACATATGGGTTAATTGTAGTACTTTGGCGACGTCTAAATATTTTGTAAGGACAATTTTGAAACGGTCTAGTGTCTGGCAGGCCCGAATGTCTTCGGGCAGTCTGTGCCAAATGCGGGAATAAACGGTGATGAAGAACCTTTCTCTTAGTTTTGTCCTGGTGTATGGGACTTTAGTAGTATGGTTTCGGTTACGAAGAGCGTGGGGTGCTTCTTGAGCGAAACATAGATCAGTGATGGACGTATGCGCTGTAGAATGTAGGAGGTTGAATAGAAGATAAAGATTGAGTTTCATGCGACGTAACCATAGGGGTTCAAGCCTTAACAGCTCACATCTCTCTTTATAATTCAAGGGGATGATGAGCCGAGTAAGTGCTTGGTGAGGGATCGCTGAACTCTTTCGATCGCAAGTCTGTCAGATTTGCGCATGTGAGTGTACCAGAGGGCAGTACTCGAGCTATGGTCTGGCGTGGGATTTAAAGATCAGAAGCTGGCTGTCGCGCGTTCTAGAAGTTCTGCAGATGAGGGCTATCGTCCTCTTAGTCTTAGCCACCTGGTAGGTGGCCTGTTCTTGAAAGGTGAAAGTGCAAGAATATTGTAGACCGAGATCTCGCACTAGCGGAGTAGTAGGAATGAACGAGCCGTTTAAGGCGAGGGACTCAAGAGGAATTTGACTTTTATATGTGAGAATGGCACTCTTAGCAGCGGAGAAACTCATTTTCCAAGTGTTGCACCATATGTCAAGAGCGTTCAGGTCGTCAGATATTTTGGTGAGGGTATAGGTCGAGGTATGAGGTTCAAGTGAATATACAATCTTAATATCATCGGCGAATGGGAACGAGGTGCCATGGCGTATTGCGTTGAACACGTCGTTTATGTAGAGAAGAAATAAAAGTGGGCCTCACACACTGCCTTGTATATCACCACTTGTGACTGGCCGGGGTGATGAGAGGTAACCCTCAATGTTTACTGCTTGTGATCTCATGCTAAGATAGGATGAAAACCAAGAAAAGAGCGGGTCTATTATGCCGTAAGATTTAACCTTGGTTAGCAGCTGGGCCTGAGGCGTGCGGTCAAATGCTTTCGTCATATCAAGGAAGGTAACGATAAATGCCATTCCAGAGTCAGCTGACGTTGTGATCAGATTAAGGAAATCAAGTTGGCAGGTCAGACACGACCTAGACTTTAAGAAGCCGTGTTGGTTTTTATTTATTAACCCACGGGTGAGGATAAAATTGGCAATCTCATCTTTAACTACTCGTTCCATTATCCTAGATATAATGGGAGTGTGGTTTATGGGGCGGTAATTAGCAGGGTTATGTAAAGCACACTTCTTATGGAAGGGAATAATAACGGAAGTTTTCCACTGGGATGGGAAAATGCTTTGTGACATGGAGAGATTAAATAAGTTCATCAAAAGCATCACAGTGTCCGGGCCGCCAAGACGAAACAGAGCTGGTGGGATACCATCGGGTCCAGGGCGAGCCAGAGGCCGGGTGGAACTTAACAGCTTTCTGACTTCGTTGGCTGAGAATACTACGGTTGACAAGGTGTCAGCAGTCAAGGAGGCGAGATCCTGGGCTGGACTGTTGTGGTCTGTTATGAAGGTGGAAGCGAAGAAATTATTGAATGCCTCAGCGATTAACTGAGGCGAGCTAATATAAATGTTCTCTGATAGGAGCAAACACGGTATTTTGGTTGTACAGCGGAGGTTTCGAGTTTTAATAAGGCCAGAGAGGTGGGCTATTCTATTCGGCTGGTTGAGAGCGTACAGTTTTTGCTTCTCCAATTTGTTCTCATTTTCGCTTAGTAGCTGGCGTGAGAGGTGGCTGAGGCAGAGGAAGATAGAAAGGTCGTTGGTCCTTTCGTAGGCAAGCCGCAACTTTTCGAACTTACGTTGCAACTTTCGTTGTCGATCGGTCTTTCTCCCACTGAATTCAGTTATCTCGGAAGATATGATGTTAAGAGAACAGAATAGGTTAGAGTACATCACATCCGATGCCGTTTGAGGGTCAGATGTTTGAAAAAATTCATCCCATTTCTGGTTACGCAGGATGGTGGGTAAAGTATCCCAATTTGCATTTCGGAAAGGTTTTCGATTTTGAGGACTTTCCTGATGACGCGGCTGAACGGAGAATTCACACGTTATGACCCTATGATCACAACCAGGAAGGTGGCTAAGGACATTTGCCTTTATATTTCGGAGGCCTAAAGTAAAGATAAGGTCAAGAATATTGTTCCCTCTGGTTGGTGAATTTACCTGTTGTGTCCATCTTCCCATAAGGGAAGAAGCTCCCTCTAACCTCATCTGAAGACACCTTCTAGTAAGTCATCTGATGATCCATCTATTTACAGACGGAATCAACCCGAATTCTTCAGCTCGCCCGCCAACAGCCTATGATATGCCGAGTCGGATGCCTTCTGGAAGTCCAATGGCAAACTTCAACTCTCTTTCTAGGTTAGACAGGCACTTATTTGGGCAGGCGAAACCGTGTCAGTGGGATGATAATAATCAGTAGCTTTCCAGGCGCTTAGTTATGCGGTCCCGGATCAGCCTTTCCATGGCCTCCAGTAGTAGTGACGTCAGGCCTACGGTTGATAATTTGCACATGCCCCCCGTCGCCCAATTTGTGGGCTGGAGTGACGGTAGACGTAATGCAGTCCTGTTGTAACTCAATGTCTGCCAACGATGTGTTGACTAGAAGCACTATCGGTTTGGCTAGTGGATCAGCTAAGGGTTTCCTCAATGCTGAATGAATCCCATCGGGTCCCACCGCCTTACAAGATGACAGGAGCCTTAGATTCTCGGAGGCCTCCCTCCCACGGATTTCAGTGCTTTCCGGGCCTCGGGTGTCTTGTATTATTGGCCTTTCGGGTGCTCCTTGATCCGGTCTGTATACCTCTTGAAAGAACCGTGGTAAACTCTCAGCCCCTTCATACCCTGTGCGCGCCTCGCCCCGTTCTCATCCTCAGCACCCCTTTCCGCTCTTCGCGAGGTGGTCTTTGATCGCACATAATTGTGTTACACCTCGAGATTCATCTTGGCTTTCACAGCAATCCCATTTTCATAGCCCGGCCTCCTCCTGCTCTGCCCTCATTCTGGCCGCCCTGTGAAGCTGAAAGACACGATGCCCACTTGTGTTGGCTACCCATGCTAAACCGCCTGCTTTGGCTCGACAGCTTTTTTAACACGAATGCTGCACATTGGTGAGGCGCTCTTTCTCCTTGCTTTCTTCAAGTGAACTACCCCATTGGTCATTTATAACTGTTCTTCCCTGAAGTGCCGTCACAGAGTCTCCAAGTGGTCCTATTCTAGCGGCTACACCCAGATTGTTGGTTCTCGCAGCTCTTCTTCACTTATCCCGGGGAAGTTTATCTCGCGTTTGTTCGGCTTCCCTACTCCTTGGAGGTTCAGGGTCATTCTCAGGAAGTCCTGATCACTGTTGCTAATCGGGTCCCCTGCTTCCGGTGTTTCCACATCGTCTAAGGCCCCCGTAATTGCTGAATAGGCGGCGGATGCTGTCTGGTCATGCCTCCACACAGGTACCCGCTGCAACTTTCGAGACAGTCTTTAGTTCAATAATATTCTCCAATCCATCGACAGAAGTTCCTATGAGGCCGTTTTGCTCTCCCGGTCCATTTCAGGCGCGCTGAAATCAGTCATTTAGGTACTACCGTCTTGCACTTAACACGTCAATAATATATAGCAACAATTCTTCATCCTGTTCCTGGCGAGACCCTGTACCCCGGTACGCAAGGATTATTTAGATTTCTGATATGACAGCCATCTCTATGACTCACACATTCATCTAGTCGAGCCGTCCGCCTTTGTGTGTTTCGTGGTAGTCTGCCAAGAGTCCTATAGCCCCGCTTCCTGTAAGACTGTCATCCGTGCATGAACAGGGCCACGAGTGGCACGCGTGGTTCAGAAATCTCCATTCGTGATGTCCGATAGGACTGTGCTTGGGCCACTCAAGCCAAAAGGAATGCCTCAAAGCTGAACCTTCTTCTGTCCTCCAGTGACCCGTGATCCTGCTCATCGGAAGTGCGAGGTGCAAGATGCGGTCACTAGTATCGTGAACCTTTTCTGCTTGTACAGTGGTCTATGGTCCAGCTCACCGGCGATTCCAGAAGTAAGATGGCTCCAAGGTTTGTATTCGGAACCCTCTTTTTCCCCCATTGACCTACTGTCCAGTGAATTATCTTCCAGCCCACCGACGAAAGTCAGGCATCAAGATAAAAATGCTGTGAGGAATATCCGGGCTTCAGCCTTGTACCAGTAAACCACTTCCAGACTACCGACGCGATAGACACAAAATACAGGGAAAACCACGTGATCTGGGAACAACTGGGAACGACTCTGTACTCTCTGATCCCTCACCCATCACCACCAACTTGCGAGAAAGTCTAGCCCTGGAGTTTAAATATGATTTGAAGGTCCCTTCTGAGCACCCTAAGGACGGCTTTCCCATAAATTTGGTACGTACTTCTGTCCCCTGTTGGAGTGCTGTAGTCAGGTACTATTCTCTGGTATTGTCCGAGATCATGAGATCATGGAAAGGGTGGAGAGGACTTCCACTGGAGCTTTGTGGGTTTCATCTCACCTTGACTTGAAAGGCGTAAGAGGCGATCTGTTTTTTGTTGCACCTCGTTGAACCAGGTCAAAAAGACTACTTCTTCTGCATCTGTCCAGCTTCTTTTCCCAGTGGTCAAAGCTGAAAGGTTCTCAACCGAGATCTCGCGCCTCTATTTGGATCATATTCTTTAGCTACAGGGTCAGTGCTGTGTGAAGAGCTCTCCGAGAAGATGTTGTTTTTTCCGCGGGACAAAGTCGTCTTCAAGAAAAAGTTGGACACCTACCTTGGTCTCCCACAGTAATTCATTTTCCGAAAACAAGTGAAAGATATCTTTCATTGCATTCCCGTTCTGCTATATGTCTACGAATGTCACTCGCTTATTCGTCTTGAGGTACTGCCCGTAACGAGACTCTGCTTGACGTCATGTACGTTTTGTTTTGGTCAGTTCAGTTCGGTTCAGTTTGCACAGGACAGGTAATGGCCACGGCCAATCGAGCGTCCAGAATTCCTTCCATTGTATGCACACCAGTTATGCACCCACCACTGCCGAATGTATTTCGTCGAATCCCCACTAAAATGAGAGAGAGACGGAAAACCTCATCGCACATCAACTGCGAAAGACATTATGCATCGTGAGCGTTCATTGAGACTGTATGCAATGAGGGAAAAAGTCTGTTAAAACACTCCAGAAGGACCACAGTGCTACCCGTCATCCATCTAGTTGATATACTCAAGGCTCACTACAAGGAAAGATCTCGTACCACTTGCGATCTAGGGCACCTTTGAAGGATTGGACGGTCTACAGATATACCATTCCACCAGGCAGACCGTCCCCTGTTGCTGGAGAAGTGCGATCTAGCCATCAGCCTAGATCGCGCTTTTACCAGCTTCTGTTCATGTCCCCTTCTTCTGGAATCTACGGCCACTTGGAATAGACTATCTGGTCTAAGGCCAGAAAAGGCCTTCAGTACCTTGAACGTTTCTATGAGATCCCCTCGACGTCTCCTCCTTTCCCACGAGAAAAGATTCAGGTCACAGAGTCTCTGCTCGTAAATCTTACCCCTCTGCCCTCCAACCATTCGCGTGGCGAGAAGTTGGACTTTCTCTAGGCAGGCTGAGTCCTTTTTGTAGAAGGGTGACCAAGCCTGCACGCTACCTTCTAAGTGAGGTCGTACTGTAGCCGTGTAAATAGGTACGAATACCTCCGGCTTCCGACAAGACAAAGCTGATCGCAGCCTGAGGAGCTCCTCACGAGCCTTATGAGCAGCAGCGTTGCATTGCTCCGACCATTTGAAGTCACTGTTCATGATGACCGCAAGGTCTTTAACCCTACTGACTGCCTCTATGTTGAACAGCCCTTGATCATGAGCGACAGTTAGGCTCTCTGTTGCCCTTGACAACAAATGGCTTTTTTGAGCGTTCAGAGGTAAGTCCCACTTGTATGCCGTTCAGGACGGTACCTATTTCCCTGCCCAAGTCCACCCTACCCTTAGATCCAACAATCTTCACGTCATCCGCAAAAATAAAGCTGGGCGATTGAAGAGTGGATGCTAGGTCATTAATAAATAACAAGAATAGGACCGGGCCTAGGACGGATCCCTGAGGTAAATCACTGGTGACGTTCACCAAACTGGAGCACCTGTCCCCCACTTTGGCGTAAAACGTCCTGCGGGAGAGGAAGTCCTCCAGCCACCTATATACTGGCCCACCTATACCGAAGGTCTCCATCTTGCATAGCAAAAGACGGCGATTAACGGGGTCGAACGCCTCGCTAAAGTCGAGGTAGCGTACCTCAACTTGCTTACCTTCGTCCAGTCATCGAGTTACTTCATCTAAGAAGCACAGGAGATTGGTCAGGCAAGATCTATTTTTCAGGAATCCATGCTGCGCCCGGGCTTAGCATGGAGTGCTGCAGTAAGTGCTGGCAGACATGGGCATGGATGATCTTCTCCAGGACTTTACATAGAATGCCAGTTAGGCTTACCGGCCTGTAGTTCTGCACATCCGACTTAGGCCCACTCTGATGTACTGCCACGACTGCCGCGACTTTCCAGTCCTGAGGCAGCTTACCCTGGTCCAACGTGGATCTGTACAGTCTGCATACCGATGGAGCTATGATATCCGCCAACGGCTTGATGAAAGCTGGATGAATGCCATCTGGGCCCGCTGACTTGTGGCTGTTTAACTCCTGTAGGTACTTACGCACGCATTCCTCTGAGTGATCTAGCTCGTTTAACTGAGGAGGATGCACCAGAGCCAGATCTACTCGCATCCCACTATCTATCCTATGTACACTACCAAAGTATTCCCCAAGGGCGTCTGCTTTGCCCTGGTCATCAGTGACAATACCATAGTCTCTAGTGGATAGCGGACCTACGGCATTTCTTGTTGAGCCTTCAGACTGTACATAGCTGTAGAACTTTTTCGGCTGTTGTCTTACAGACTGGGCCAATTTGAGCTCAAATTCCCGCTTGGAAGTCCTCAAAAGGCTTACAGTCTCGTTTCTCAGCTTCGTATAGCGGTTCCAGGCTAGCTGACTGCCGGAAGCTTTGTACTTGTTCCAAGAGCGGTTTCTACGTCCGATGGCCTTGGCTATTGCAGCCATGGCCCCGTCCCCCGGCCTTCCCAAACCCTCTTTTCGCCTCGATAAATCTGACGGACGATCAGTGGCTCCACCAACAACCAGGACAGTTGGGCCAAGAGCCCGTAACTCTTGAAGTACTTGAAGACTAGAGCACTGGTTGTTTGTATGAACCAACCTCGATGAGTCGCCCAATAGAATTGCTGCTTCTAGGTTGCTGGTATCAACGGGGTGGCTATGAATCTCAACAAGCCCTGTGCGCAATGCAGGACAGTGGTTTATCCACTCGAGCAGATAAAATGCCTCGACCAGGTAGGACTTGTTACTCATTTGAAGTATTTTCAATGAATAAAATGGAAACTATTTGACTTTGTATCTTTCCCGTGGAACAGTCCTTTGATGCAAATTCCCACGTGTTTCTAAGTTTTGACCTTCTCGAGTCCGCTTTGTGTCAGATGATGATAAGCTCTTGCATTTTGAGTTATTCATTCGATAATTGTAGCTATTACTGGAGTTTTCTTATCCATAGATACAAATATATGTGCGCTCATATGAAGTTTGAACTACATTACAATCCGATCAACCGTACATATGCGGTTGTGCACCTAAGCAGGTATGAGTCAGATAACGCGAATATAAAGTAAAAATTCAATTTTTTAATGGCTGTTTTTATGGCCTCAGTTCATACATAAGCGCTGTCGATCGTTGAATCTTCTGTTTTCGAACAGTTACCTCCTGTAGCAAAAACGGTGCAAAACCGCTCCGAAATCAATCGGTTTTCGGCCGGTTTTCGAGCGGCTTGTGCTAGTCGTTTGAAATACGGGATATGCTTTGTCAGTTTCTTTCTTTCTTCCCAACTTACGCATTACGATGCCCATTTTTATCTCCTAATTTATGACTTTCCGACTAATTGCTCTCATTCTACCCATTTTGAGAGAATAAGATAGAGCGGCCTACACCGAGGTTTTCAAGACATCTCGTTGAATTAAACCAATGCATTTAAATAAAACGCCAACTAAGCATCGCACATTACTTCGGTCGTCAATTTCATTCGTGTCAATTCTATGTTGATCCGTGTAAAATGGCTACTAAACAAACCGATCGAAAACCGACGTTACGAACGGGCTGATGTACGAAAACAGCAAACTTTAGAAAAACAAGGGGGAAAGTGATGCGCTGAGAAATTCTCCAACCTTTTTCAGAGTTTTCTGGCTACCTAAGTGGCACGCCCAGATGTTACCCGTATGGCTCTCGGGTGGGAAAACGCTGGGCATACGATGATCAGTTCCATTGGAAGTGATGGGCACTGCTACCGAAGCCCCGATGAGCACCAGGTGGGCTGAGCCCCCTGCCCGATTTCTCCTGCAAATTGTTGCCCCTTTTCTACTTTTCCTTTCCTCGATCCTCATTTTATAATTTGTTTATTCTAGATTATTACAAATATGTCTGTAATAGTGAAAATCTCATGAAGGTCGGTAGTAGGTTTTTCCAATAAATGAAACAAAATGCTCTGCCCAGCACTAGCTCGTTACAGCCCAGCGTTTTCCCAGGACTAGCCCATTTTTCTCAGCGTTGGCCCATTAAGGCTCATAGCCCGCCAAGCGTCGGCCCATTTTGCTCAGCGTTAGCTCATTAAAGCCCAATGTTTGCCCATTTCGTTCAGCGTTAACCCAGGGTAGCGCTGCGCAGTGTGCCACTTAAGTAGGCGCTCTATGTCCTTCCCGACCGCGTTCATCCAGGTTTTAAATTGACCACCAAGGCGACAGCACCATCCAAGACAGGGTTGAGGAAGGAGTATTTGTTTGGTTAATTCTATTTCGGGTCGCTGTAGGATAGGACCCAGTCATCCCGGTAACGAAATTGGGGGAAGACTGAGAATTCATCAATTTCACAGTGCCATCTCCAAACTTCATCGTTGGACATTCTGTCACGCCAGTTTGTTTTCGAAATACGTCGCAGGCACCAGTGATGAGATACCCCCAGCTTCTTAATATCCTCGGCTTTCAACGGTCAGGTTTCACAGCCGTAGCTGAGTACAGGGCGTGAAGTGGGACGGTAGATACGCACCTCAGACCGAAGGCTGATTTCAGCACTGGTCCGCAACGTCCCTCGTAGGTGGAGAAATGCTTTCCTGGCTTTGTCTATCCGAAGTAATATTTTACTCTTCGTCTGGCCGTCTCGAAGCAGTGTACAGCCTGGAAAACTGAATGATGCAACGCACTCGTTCAGTTGGTCATTGGTGGACATTTGTTGAGCTGTTGGCCCTGGGAAAGTTGACATTTTTGATTTTTTTAGCGTTTACTTCTAGCCCAATGGGCTTTGAAAAGAAATCGACTCGGTCAAGGACTGGTAGAAGCGTGGCGGGAGAGTCCGCTGGCACAGCAATGTCATCCGCAAACTCTAGGTCCGAGACGTGCATCTTCTGACTCAGTTAGATACCAGGGTAGTCAGTCAGTGCCTGTCTCACTGTCCAGTCGGTCGCGTAGTTGAATAGCAGCATAGGGGAAAGACAGTAGCCCTGTGGGACGCCAGTAGTAACTGTGAATTCGGAAGACTCCCCACCATACATACGGACTCGCGCCCTAGTAGACGAATAGTATCCTCTCAGAAGCCTTGCGAGTTTACCGGGCATCCCGTCGGATTCTATCTATTCTATTCCACCGCCCAGAAACACTCCCCGTTAACTGAATCGAAAGTGGCCCAGAAGTCGATGAAACAGGCTACTGGTGGCTGCTGGAACTTGTAGCGGTAATCCAGTGTTCGACGTAGTGTGAAAATTTGGTCCACACAGCCTCTACCACGGCAGAAACCTCATTGGTTCGGTCGGGTGCGGTGGTCTCTCAACAGAGAAGCGGTTGAGTAGCAGCACGCAGAAAATCTTCGCAGCCACGTCTATCAGGCTGATCCCTCTATAGTTCTCGCACACTGATTTATCCCATTTCTTTGGGATGGGCAGCGGGACAGACGTGCCCCAATCAGTCAGAAGGACTTCTTCCCGCTATATGGAGCCAAATAGGATGTATAATCTGTTGTTCAATGACGACAGGCAGCACTTGTAGACTTTAGACGGAATGCCGTCTTCCTCAGCAGCTTTTTTGTTCTTCAGTTGATTCATAACGGGCGGTCCCCGTTGTGCCTGGCGGATCTCAACTGACCTCGTACGGCTCTGTAATAAATGGGGGTTGTAGGGCCGTCATGCGGTCCAACGGTCGGCTGAGTAACCGATCGAAGTGCTCTACCTATCGCTATATTTTTTTTCTGCTCAGGTAAGAGCTGACCGGCTGTACTGCGCAGGAGCGCCTCCTGCTTGCACTGCCTTCCCGACGCGTTGCGAATGAGACGAAATAGCTTACCGAAGTCACCAATCCCTGCTACAATCCCCATTCTTTCAGCTACTTCCATCCACTACCACTTACGGACAACCCTAGCGGGGCGCGAGACCTCGCGTTGCAATCTGCGGCTTTCGCCACTTCCTAATATTAGGTCTTCATATGCTTTAGCCGACAGTTAAAGTTTGCCCTCAAAGATCCAGTCTGTTAGACGCCTTTTGGTTTTCCCTAGTTTTTTAAGGCAGTCTCTCTAACTGTCGATTTGATTATCGTCCACTGTTCTTCTACTGAAGTTGAATCCGGTAATACATTGATTACTGTAAGTAATCCGGCGGTGATTGCGCATAATTGCGCTTGATATTTCTCCGGTATTTCTAGGACTGCGACAATAGTGCGGGTCGGTGGAGAGGCCTTTAGGTGCGTGGATAGATGGGCTCTGAAACATACTCGAACAAGAACGTGGTCTGTATCGTTTGCGTTTCCCGTCAGTGCGCTGCGGTACGCTCGACAGTCTTCTACAGACGAAGCCTAACGGGACCTCGCTAGCATGTGGTCGATTTGATACAAAGTGCAACCGTCGTTGGAGTACCACGTCAGTAAGTGCTTTTTAGGGTGCTGGAAACGTGTGCTGCAAATGGCCATTCCGTTAGAGTCGGCCAAACTGATCAGGCGGTCACCATTCTCACAGCGTTGACCAAGACCCAAGTTATCCCAGGACGCGCCGCGTTGATGAATCCGATGGACCTGTGCAAGCGTTCTAGTCTCCGGCGATGAACAGAATGTCACTCCTCTGGACTCGATTGATTAACTCTTGGAGACTTCTGTAGGATACATCTTTTGTCTCCGTTCTTTGGGAGGAGTTCAACTCCATCGTTTGGAAGGCCAGATAAGGCATTCAGTAGAACATCATCTGTAGCAAAGTTGGGGAGAAATTTGGGGATATAGGATATAAGTTTCACACTATCCCAACCATGGTATAGTGTCAAATTTTAACAATCGGCGACTTTGAAGGAGAACCAAAAGTTTCTCCACTGCAGCGTGTCGTCTTATTTTGTCAACGAAAAGCTACTCGAGTTTATCTTCAGAATTTGGCATATGCACCAGTAGTCAGACACCTCCAGTTTTCTTTCACTCAAATTCAAAAGTTAGTTTTCCTTCTTTTATTATATGACAGAGCACATGATTTCAGGAAGGGGGCCGCGACCGATGAAAGGCTGCCAAGTGCAAAGTGGCCGGCAGTGAAAATGACTCATAACCAAAAGTGAGTACGGAGCTGACAGCGAACAGATGTAAATCATGGTCCAAAGAGTGATTTCGTTGAGGTTTAACTTCTTCTTTGCAATAGGAAAAATGTTCCTTTCATTGACTAATGAGTAGAACTTTTTCTCTCACTTTTCTGTTCGGCGTTTCCTACAGACGGCCTGAGTACTCGGTCTTCATTGTAACTGCTATCACACTAGCCCGCTAACGTAAATAAGAAGGTGACAGCACAGCATGTCAGACGACAGCGTATTGGTATGAAAGAGCGGCAGACTATTTAAAGCGAAGGTAGAATAATCCCGAACGTGCCTGTCCAGTAGGATTGTTGCCTAGTGCAGCCTGACGGAGTTTTATTTTCTCTAGTTAAGTCGGACTGTTTCTCCCCAGTTTTCACACGACTGGTTCAGCCACATGCGTGAGCGGAGGTATGTTGATTGGTTGACCCAGCTTGGCACGTGCGACTCGATTAGTAAATTGGCTTCAGGGGGTTTTCTGGACTCTCTGACATTAGGTAAGGATGAATCTCCGTACTTACAAGAAAACAGCGATTTGGCGGACTCGGCACTGACGAACAGCTATTTGACTAATGGATCCAATTAGGTCTAAAGAACTTTGATTTTTATTGTTGGTTTTCATATTGATGGTTCTCGTGGAGAAGTCCACTCAACCGAGAATCGACCAAGCACCCAATAAAACAGATACATGTAATAACAATAGACCAGCTACCTAAGCCGCTGGATTTAGATGATCAAGCAGTCCCTTTTTCATTGTGCAGTACGTGGCGTAGTTGAACGGTACCGGTAACAGTGGGCAACTGCTAACTAATGGAGTGAATGTGAACTAAGTCATTCTCCACCACACACGTGCGTCCGCTTACGTAGGTCGTGTAACGTTTTGTAGAAGATATCTTTGACTGCATCTGGGATGCAGTCTGTTGAGGCGTAAGCCGAGACGACAAAAAAATTGCGTCTATCGGCATGGCGTTTGCTTACTTTACACAAACCTGCAAGTCTCACAGCGCACAACCGACTGTCAACTGGGATCCAGGCAAGCAGCGCAGCTTTAGCTCTCTCACCGAGAACGACATTTACGCCAGCAGGAGTAGCAGCCGCAGCCTCAGGGTCCCCAGAAAAACGTAAAACTTTGCAGAAGGATTGGACAGGGACATCAATCAAACGACCGAGTTGGAATCCCGGATGCGAGTCTCTTGAACACGATACAAGTCCATTGCAAGGGTCTTCCGCATACGAGTTAAACACACCTGTTGTCCTTTACCCAGCGCCGTTCGAACATTAGACGTAATCAGTTTAAAAGGACACCTGGGGCGAAGAAGAGCACCAGCTGAGGGAAGCGGATTCGGTAAGACTTACCTATCAGACAAAGGAGGACGCGAGAAAACAGGAACAGGACTTTCCTCTGAGACACTATCGGAAGTAAGGACGACTACAGTTCTCGAAGAATGAAAATATGCGTCGTGCAGTGCCCATCAACTGCACGACTAGAAAGAATTCCACACTGTATTGGTCGTCACGCAGGATAATCAGGACCGCGCTGCCCATTTCATCCAGCGTGGTGAGCAGTGTAAAGTGGACTGCTGCTCAGAGTTCCCTCTCTTTTATTCAACCTTTGTCTTCTGTCCCCAACCACGTCTCTTTGCCCCCTCTATCCACCCATAATGCTCCCACTGATAACACGGCCGATACTCGCAACGGTTCATTGTCAAATAGTGTCGGGACTAATCCTCACATTTTCTCAAGCCTCGTCAGCCTCTGAATATCGGCACCTTCAACGTGCATACACTCATGCAGGCCGGTCAGCAGGCTTGTCCAGCCCTCACTATGAACTCTCTGAAGATTGATGTCTGCCACTTAATTGAAACTCGTATCCAGGATTTGAGCAGTGTGATTCAGCTAACTGCTCCTGGAATCTCATCGAGGTATATTCTGCGCACCTCAGGAGACGAAGCAGCTGGAGCTGTGGGTCAACGTGGTGTAGGAATTGTCTTGACTGACAAGGCTGAGGCTGCCCTTTTAGACTGGATTCCGGTTAACAGTCGTTTATGTGCTGTGAGACTCCAAGGGTCAGTCGGCGTTCGAAAGGATAGTTGTGTTAAACGCAATTTGTTTGTGGTCTCGGCGTACGCCCCAACGGACTGCAGCTCAGACTTGCAGAAAGATGAGTTCTATGATGCACTCGCCACTCTCGTTCGCAGCAGTAAAGGTTCTGACATTGTAGTGCTAGCTGGTGACTTCAATGCCCAAGTTGGCAAACCTAGTGCTTCAGAAGCTTGTTTAGGTGGCCGTTGTGCTTTACCCGCTGAACGTACAAATAACGGGGATAGGCTTCTCCAGTTTTATGCAGAAACTAGATTGTTCTTGTCTAGCACCAATTCCCAACACAGCCCGCTTCGCACGGCGATATGGCGCTCTAACGCTTCAGGTACTCTAAGCCAGATCGATCATATCGCAGTAAGCTACCGGTGGTGCAGTTCTCTTCAGAACCGTAGATCCTACTGGTCCACGTACGTAGAATCGGACCATGCATTAGTTTTAATGCGATTCTCTCTCCAGCTCCATGGTCATCGACGCAAACCACAAACCAGTTTAGCCGTGCAACGTATGTGTGATCCAGAAGTACGCACCCGGTATGAGCAGAAATTAACACATGAGCTAGGATCTACGACGAACAGTAATGTAGATGAGCACTGGGCACATATCAAACAGGCAATGCACGTGGCAGCAGGTTTCGCCTGTGGTCCTGGATCCGATATCCATCAAAGACACTGGATCTCGCAAGAGTCGCTGGGTATAATGGAGAAAAAGCGTCAGCTCTAGAACTGTAAGGAGATAAATAAGATACGAAGATACCTACAAAGGCAAGTTACGAAAAGCCATGAGAATGGTCGCGAAAATTGGTGGGTAAAGGTAGCCGAAGAAATGAAAGTAGCAACTGCTTCAGGTAACAGTCAAAGACTGTTAAAATTTATTCGCGACAACGGTGAACAACGAACCCCTGCCAGTGGAACGATATGTGATAGAAATGGAGAGTCCATTCATGGCGAAGTACAAAGGCTGGACCGTTTGGCCGAATACTTCTAGGAGAAATTTAGCTGGCCGCGAGCTAATGTAGTTACTCCTGTGTGAACAATTGCGATTCCTTGGGGAGTACCACTTGATCCCCCATCGGAAGTGGAAGTGGAGTCGAGCAGTCGATTACTAAGGCGAGGGAAAGAGACCAGTCCTGGTGAACTTCCTCCAGTTCTTTTCAAAATAGATGATGGTGCGTTGATAAAATACTCACCATCTTGATCCGAGAAGTTTGGGAAGAAGAACGTATTCCGTCATTATGGAACGAGTCATTGATTGTTCCCATCTTCAAGAAGGGAATACCCAATGACTGTAGTAACCATCATGGGATCAGTTCAATTCCGATAATCATCAAGGTATTGGCCTCGTTTTTCTGCACCGTCTGATACGGGCTCGCGACAGGAACGCCCGCGAACAACAGCCCGGATTTCGCCCAGGTCGAGGATGCACCGACCAGATTTCTACTCTTCGCCAATTACTTGAGGCGCATCACACACGGTCGACCGACAATAATGGTTTTCTTTGGCTTAAAATTTGCCCTCAGTTCAATTGACTGAACAGTGTTATTCAGTGTTCTTCATCGAAAAGGTATACCCCAGAAGTTCGTGAATTTACTGAGGGCATCGCATTCTCATACTTCTTGCCGCGTAAGGGTTTACGGTGAACTATTCAATCCATTCGAAACGACCAGTGGTGTTCGACAAGGGTGTTTCATTTCTCCATTCCTGTTCAACTTCGTCATGGACGAGATAATGCCTTGCGAAATCTTCAGGATGTGGGCGTCGAACTAGGAAATAGTGAAAAGCTATGTGGCCTAGATTATGCAGACGACCTTGTCTGCTTGTTCGAATCCACGGAACATGCTCAACGTGCACTAGATAGACTCGCAAGGGCTGTAGCTCCATTCGGCATGCACTTCGTAAAGTGATGTTGCAAGACTAAACGTCAACGATTCCGAGCTTGATGTTCGATGGGGAGGTGCTGGCAGTTGTCGACCGCTTCATTTACCTCGGCAGCAGCGCGAGAACGGATGGGAGCATTGTGGTAGAGGTGAGCACGCGAATATCCAAGGTTAGAGCGGTGTACGCTGGACTGAAACATTTGTGGCGCCGACCTGATATTTTACTAAAGTTAGAAGGTCATGTGTACTGTGCCACAGTGTGTTCAGTTTTGTTGTATAGCGAGACTTGGGGTCTATGTGCGGGAGATATTCGTTGTCTTAAGGTTTTCGACCATCGATGTCTGCGTAGTATTGCTAATATCGAATGGAATAGCCGAGTGAGCAATGCTGAAGTCAGAAATCGAGTATTGGGCACTAATCTTGAGAATATTCTTTTACAGCGTATTCAGCTTGGTGGACTACGTTGGTTGGGGCACGTGTTACGTATGGCGAACGCCCGTCTACCATACCGTGTCTTGTTTTACGTTTCCCTTCGGAAGTGGAAGAAACCACTTGGAGGTCAACAGAAGACTTGGAAACGGGGAGTGAGAAAATGTACGGCGAACTTAGGAAAAGTAGGTGCTTCACGTCTTCATGGTTAGGGTCCAAAAGATCCCTCAACCAGTTGGCTGGAGACACTGAAGGATACGGGAGAGAACCGTGAACAGTGACGATCGTGTTGCCACTTTCTGTCGAATCAGAATGACTGATCGATGTGCGTTTGTACAGTAGGACTGTGTATTCCGTGTGTTGGCTATTAGAGTGTTGTTTCCTTTACCAACCCCTGTAGGTCCACTCCCTGTCCATCTTGTATATTCATTCTTTTCAATTCTACGTCCATGATGGGGAAAAAGGCAGTGGCCAATGGGACTTGTCCTGCTGTTTAGCTCTGTGCGATGAAAATGATGATGATGATGATGATGAAAATGTGCGTATGTGCGGGGGTTAAGTGTTAGATTAAAAAAATCGGTGTGTACGTATGGTGTGAGAACATCAGCGCGAGCGTGTCTTTGACAAGCGTAACGATCGTTTTCTAAGATATCCATGAGTTGCATTGTTGCTGACGTCGTGGGATATTGTACTGTTTCGTCACCCAATCCACAGTAGGCGTTCATATTCGAGGATGCATTTCTAGCCTTTGCGCAAACAAGCGCGTACTGCAAGACACCAGCTTTGGTCCAGATTAGCCGGTGACCAATTGTGTGGTTCATTTGCCTCTTCCGGGAACCTCTGGGAGCCGGCGACTGACTGCTTACTTCACACGCCTTTCGAATGAGGCCAGACATACTGGTTGCCGAGTACACCCTCCGCCACAGATGCCGGTGAACATAGTGTTGTACGTCTCATACGCCACCAATGGTTGGTTTGGAATCCGGGTTTGGCCATCTCCCCTAAACTGACTATTAGTCATTCAACCGGATGGAGAGCGCTGGGTGTTGGCCTTTGCCCCCATACTTTTGTGAAAACACCTCCATCATGAGGAGGCAGTGTGTAGGGCTTCCTCAGTAGATGTAGCAAACGCACGACCATTACTAAACACTTCGTGAAGTGTTCAGGATGAATAGCCAACTCGGAGTCTGAGACAACCACCCCCGACAATACGGAAGTATTTTGGAGGCTCTACTTAAGGATACGTGTATTGTGCTGTTGATATCAGAGAATGGAAAAGACTGGATGTGAAAACTACTAATGAGTTAGTCTGATTGCTATAACTGCACAGTTCTTTTGTGCAATACTATCTGATCGCCTCCTACAAGAGGCCGTCCTACTTGGCCGATCCAAGATATTGCTACCGTGCCAGAAACCTCGTTTGCATTTTACTGAGTATTGGAACAAAAACACAAGTTTAAGTAGTAAACGGTAATCTCTTACGTAGATCTACGCTCCGATTTTCCTCCAGTTTTTCCAAACCCCATTTGAACGATGTCGCAAGGTGACTTTGTGCCAGACAAACTAGAATGGACCGCTGAGGTTTACTATTCGCTCATCAGTGGATGCATGTATGTGGTAGAGAATGACTTAGTTCACATTCACTCCATTAGTTAGCAGTTGCCCACTGTCACCGGTACCGTTCAACTACGCCACGTACTGCACAATGAAAAAGGGACTGCTTGATCATCTAAATCCAGCGGCTTAGGTAGCTGGTCTATTGTTATTACATGTATCTGTTTTATTGGGTGCTTGGTCGATTCTCGGTTGAGTGGACTTCTCCACGAGAACCATCAATATGAAAACCAACAATAAAAATCAAAGTTCTTTAGACCTAATTGGATCCATTAGTCAAATAGCTGTTCGTCAGTGCCGAGTCCGCCAAATCGCTGTTTTCTTGTAAGTACGGAGATTCATCCTTACCTAATGTCAGAGAGTCCAGAAAACCCCCTGAAGCCAATTTACTAATCGAGTCGCACGTGCCAAGCTGGGTCAACCAATCAACATACCTCCGCTCACGCATGTGGCTGAACCAGTCGTGTGAAAACTGGGGAGAAACAGTCCGACTTAACTAGAGAAAATAAAACTCCGTCAGGCTGCACTAGGCAACAATCCTACTGGACAGGCACGTTCGGGATTATTCTACCTTCGCTTTAAATAGTCTGCCGCTCTTTCATACCAATACGCTGTCGTCTGACATGCTGTGCTGTCACCTTCTTATTTACGTTAGCGGGCTAGTGTGATAGCAGTTACAATGAAGACCGAGTACTCAGGCCGTCTGTAGGAAACGCCGAACAGAAAAGTGAGAGAAAAAGTTCTACTCATTAGTCAATGAAAGGAACATTTTTCCTATTGCAAAGAAGAAGTTAAACCTCAACGAAATCACTCTTTGGACCATGATTTACATCTGTTCGCTGTCAGCTCCGTACTCACTTTTGGTTATGAGTCATTTTCACTGCCGGCCACTTTGCACTTGGCAGCCTTTCATCGGTCGCGGCCCCCTTCCTGAAATCATGTGCTCTGTCATATAATAAAAGAAGGAAAACTAACTTTTGAATTTGAGTGAAAGAAAACTGGAGGTGTCTGACTACTGGTGCATATGCCAAATTCTGAAGATAAACTCGAGTAGCTTTTCGTTGACAAAATAAGACGACACGCTGCAGTGGAGAAACTTTTGGTTCTCCTTCAAAGTCGCCGATTGTTAAAATTTGACACTATACCATGGTTGGGATAGTGTGAAACTTATATCCTATATCCCCAAATTTCTCCCCAACTTTGCTACAGATGATGTTCTACTGAATGCCTTATCTGGCCTTCCAAACGATGGAGTTGAACTCCTCCCAAAGAACGGAGACAAAAGATGTATCCTACAGAAGTCTCCAAGAGTTAATCAATCGAGTCCAGAGGAGTGACATTCTGTTCATCGCCGGAGACTAGAACGCTTGCACAGGTCCATCGGATTCATCAACGCGGCGCGTCCTGGGATAACTTGGGTCTTGGTCAACGCTGTGAGAATGGTGACCGCCTGATCAGTTTGGCCGACTCTAACGGAATGGCCATTTGCAGCACACGTTTACAGCACCCTAAAAAGCACTTACTGACGTGGTACTCCAACGACGGTTGCACTTTGTATCAAATCGACCACATGCTAGCGAGGTCCCGTTAGGCTTCGTCTGTAGAAGACTGTCGAGCGTACCGCAGCGCACTGACGGGAAACGCAAACGATACAGACCACGTTCTTGTTCGAGTATGTTTCAGAGCCCATCTATCCACGCACCTAAAGGCCTCTCCACCGACCCGCACTATTGTCGCAGTCCTAGAAATACCGGAGAAATATCAAGCGCAATTATGCGCAATCACCGCCGGATTACTTACAGTAATCAATGTATTACCGGATTCAACTTCAGTAGAAGAACAGTGGACGATAATCAAATCGACAGTTAGAGAGACTGCCTTAAAAAACTAGGGAAAACCAAAAGGCGTCTAACAGACTGGATCTTTGAGGGCAAACTTTAACTGTCGGCTAAAGCATATGAAGACCTAATATTAGGAAGTGGCGAAAGCCGCAGATTGCAACGCGAGGTCTCGCGCCCCGCTAGGGTTGTCCGTAAGTGGTAGTGGATGGAAGTAGCTGAAAGAATGGGGATTGTAGCAGGGATTGGTGACTTCGGTAAGCTATTTCGTCTCATTCGCAACGCGTCGGGAAGGCAGTGCAAGCAGGAGGCGCTCCTGCGCAGTACAGCCGGTCAGCTCTTACCTGAGCAGAAAAAAAATATAGCGATAGGTAGAGCACTTCGATCGGTTACTCAGCCGACCGTTGGACCGCATGACGGCCCTACAACCCCCATTTATTACAGAGCCGTACGAGGTCAGTTGAGATCCGCCAGGCACAACGGGGACCGCCCGTTATGAATCAACTGAAGAACAAAAAAGCTGCTGAGGAAGACGGCATTCCGTCTAAAGTCTACAAGTGCTGCCTGTCGTCATTGAACAACAGATTATACATCCTATTTGGCTCCATATAGCGGGAAGAAGTCCTTCTGACTGATTGGGGCACGTCTGTCCCGCTGCCCATCCCAAAGAAATGGGATAAATCAGTGTGCGAGAACTATAGAGGGATCAGCCTGATAGACGTGGCTGCGAAGATTTTCTGCGTGCTGCTACTCAACCGCTTCTCTGTTGAGAGACCACCGCACCCGACCGAACCAATGAGGTTTCTGCCGTGGTAGAGGCTGTGTGGACCAAATTTTCACACTACGTCGAACACTGGATTACCGCTACAAGTTCCAGCAGCCACCAGTAGCCTGTTTCATCGACTTCTGGGCCACTTTCGATTCAGTTAACGGGGAGTGTTTCTGGGCGGTGGAATAGAATAGATAGAATCCGACGGGATGCCCGGTAAACTCGCAAGGCTTCTGAGAGGATACTATTCGTCTACTAGGGCGCGAGTCCGTATGTATGGTGGGGAGTCTTCCGAATTCACAGTTACTACTGGCGTCCCACAGGGCTACTGTCTTTCCCCTATGCTGCTATTCAACTACGCGACCGACTGGACAGTGAGACAGGCACTGACTGACTACCCTGGTATCTAACTGAGTCAGAAGATGCACGTCTCGGACCTAGAGTTTGCGGATGACATTGCTGTGCCAGCGGACTCTCCCGCCACGCTTCTACCAGTCCTTGACCGAGTCGATTTCTTTTCAAAGCCCATTGGGCTAGAAGTAAACGCTAAAAAAATCAAAAATGTCAACTTTCCCAGGGCCAACAGCTCAATAAATGTCCATCAATGATTGACTGATCAGTTTAGTCCCATGGATTTAACTACCTCCGGAGGTTGATCATATCCGAAGCCGGTGTTTGGGAGATTAGTTCCGTAATAGCTACAGCTGTAGGAGCTTTCGCATTTCGGTGACACATGTGGCGTTACGGTGGCATCCGTCTCCCTCCTAAGGGACAGGTTTACGTTGCCGTCGTTCGTAGTGTCTTGATGTACGTTTGCGAGACGTGGCCGCTCCGCGCTGAGGATGCTCGGCGGTTTTTTTTGAATCGACAAACGATGTCTCCAGAGTATTGGTCGTGTCTGGTGGGAACATCGAGTTAGTAATGGTGAGGTTCATCGTCGTATGTTCTGTGCTGATAGTCACCCTCTGACCGAGATAACCGGTCTACTCCGCTTCCGATGACTCGGTCATATTTTGCTTGTGCCTGCCCATCGTTTACCCTTTCATGCTCTTTTTGCATGTGCTGGGCGAAGTTGGAAGAAGCGGCGTGGTGGTCATGCTATGACTTGGAGGAGGATATGAAGAAGTTAGCTTCGGCTCTGAATTCGCTTGATGCTTCCTGCCTCCCTGGCTGGAGCCCAAGAAGTGCGGACTGTCGTTGGTTAGAGACGTTGAGAGACATGGGTGAGAATGAAAGTCAGTGGCGCAAATGCTGTGCGATCTCTGTCGAACTTTTATGCCCCGTAATCACAAAAATGTTACTCTCACAAAAAAAAATGACAAGAAACAAAAATTATACGGTGAAAAAGGAAAAACAGTCGTATCATTTGATTTTTTAACTAACCCTTTTTTTTTACACCGTATTCAGCTTCCCCTCATATATTTGTGATTGTTGTTGTTGCGTTGGTACTGTGCTTACTTTCAAGTCGGCGTAGAAATATAAGTATAAATGTATCCTACAGTCACCACACACGTAGTTGTATAAACAAACGCTTCATCCACTATCCTCCTAGGAACGGAACTGTTTTCTGAGGGCTCGATTAATACATCAGTATTTTTCACGATGGATGTGGTGTGCATTGCCTCTCAGCCGGTCTGCGGTAGCCGCCACAGAAAACCGAAGTGGGTCTCAGTCTGGGCCGAACTCATACCACTCACAGCATATGGTCTGCAGTGATTCCGTACATGCAAATAATCACCATAAAAGTATTCTGATCTCAGTAGGAATCTTTCTCATGCGTAGTGGTTGTTGTCCGTCTGTGGAGTTTCTATCACTATCTGTCCATTATTTAGTTTAGACTTGCTTCTATTCCCGATAGGTTTGGCACAGACGATGCTTTCGTTGTCACACTTGCGGCATGGCCTTAACCATGAGCAACTACCGCGGTTACGAAAAGAAGCCATACTGTTCTGCGTAAGTGAAGTATAATTCTCGTACATTTTTACGTCATTCTTATGCTTGTAATTTTAATTGATCTTGCTCGTATTTAGTACTGAGCCAAGTAGGGATTCCGAGCATTGATGAAATAATTTCTCGTTTCCCTTTGCTTCATCTACTGTAAGTACCACTTTATTATCAAATCTAACGAAGTTAATGCCTTTGGAAGAAGGCCACGTCAATAAGAATGTTAAAGTTAGGGTGGTCTTTGACAGGGATCGGTTGCTCCCAACATCCTCCGCTTGAACAACCGGCTTTGGATACTCAACATCTCGAGCATAATTTCATTATTGTTTATGAAACCAGCTTTAAGTAATTTTCTGAAGAAAACGGATAGTACTCAAGTACCAACGTTAGTCAGGTTTGCCAGCTAAATTGGAAAACCAATTGATTGCTTTAACATATACCCAGCTCCTTAAGCGCACGGTTTTTACAACGACGACACAGGACCGAAGTGGTAGTCGGGTGGTTTGATTCAATTCCGATGTTTGAGTTTCACGACTGCCGATCAAACTTAATATCACTGTCTTCCGTCCCGAAATCCTCTCGAATTGTTTGATCTTCTGTGGTTCATCACTCCAGTTTTCAGGGGCATGATTGCCAATTCTTCTTGGTAGTGCAGCGAACCCTTGTGGCTGTGGGAGTAAGCGCCTTTCACAACACTAATGTGTGAATATGAAATGGAATTTGACCACCCATGGGATGAAAGTTCGTCTTCCTTTCTTAGTGAACGGTTTCAGCTCATACTTATCCGCCTCGCCCATGACCGTTCCTCAACTTTTGATTTGCACTTGCTAGGCAGTCATTTCGCTTTCTTTCTTCGATCAGTTTGTTTATACAAGCTTACTAACGTATTCCCCCTTCACTTGACCTTCCATCGCCCGTCCCGAACACAAACGGACAGTCACCTATATCAGGTTTTCGTCCCCGGATGTTGGATCCATATCCTGCAGTCTGTCTTCTCTCACATGACAGCCGTGCTACGAAACGCTCTTGCTTTCAGTCTTTCCACTAACCTACAACCTTCCCTTTCAAAATCAGTATAAAAAAGGTGGTTCTTTCATGACTGTTTCCCCAGCTCTTACAGTGTAATTCCCGACTATGTGATATGTTCACTTTGTGCAACAAAAAACAGTTGTACGCTCTATATACAACGGGACCTTATCTGATTGCTTCGTTAAGTGCACTTGCCTGTGCATCTTAGTTTCTCATTTATGTCTGAAGTACCCAGAATCACCATTTGACTAGCTGATTGAGACGTCGTTCTGATTGGTCTGCAGTTCCTAACACCAACCCCTCCTACTCCGTTCGCGTCAACGGCCGCACTGCGTGCTCGTCATCTGCGCAACACACCACAATGTGCACCCACATGGATGTGAATAGACCCGATCTTGCCGTGACCGTGGATAAGAGCCTCGGCAGCTATCTATGGCTGGATTAAATAACCGCGCGTCAGTCGATAACTTGGTCAGTAAGTGGAGACAGGCCTCTGGGTGGACTCACCATCCAGGGGTGTTAAACCGAAATCGCATTGTGATCAACAAATGGTTCGAAGATTGATAGTCATATACGCATTGCAATGCGAATAACCAGTATAAATTTGTTCGCATTTCAACCAGTGCTTTTGATTGAGCATCTGATTACAAAAAGGATCTCGTAACACTTTTTGTTGGTTCCATATCATGAAGCCCTAAAGTAACGGTCTTCCGAGATAACTGGCAGTTGTTGTCTGCCCAATAAACACAACGAAATACAGAGAACATTCCACATATGCAAATAACCAATTGCACGAACAGCATATTACCTTGATTCCTAAAGTCAGACTCTAGACAACGGGTGTTGGCACAAAATCCTTGCTGACCTCTTATATCGCCGGCGCACGGGAATGTCTCAATGGGATTATCTCGTCTGTCATTAAGAGATTTCGTTGCCCAAATTCAATGTTATTGTCGTCCAATAAGGATGAAAAACCCGCAGCAGTATTCTGTTTAACGAAAACTATCTTCAATCACGATAATATTTCATTTTCTCGTCTCATTTTTAGGTCAGAGAACATTGCTTGTTGAACAGAATGATAGCGTTTTTTAAATAATGGCACTCGTGCATTATCGCTTTGTAGCAGAGCAAAGGGAATGTTTTATGCACTCTAGAGGATGAACATCTAGCTTCCACATGATCAATTTTACCTCCTTAAACAGGCAATGAGCAGAATAGCCTTTTTGGATCATAACTGGTAACGCTAGTTGGAACGTTTTGGATGGAGATAATATGAGAACTGGGTTGGGCAAAAGCCTTCCTAAACGGGGAATAGCGGAAATGCTGTCCACCCTAGTGCGTGCAACAAGATGTTTGTTTATGGCGAAAGTTAGCAGGCATTTCATAAGATCTTTGTGGAAAGGCTGGGCTGAGTCAAAAAGAATCTATATTGCTAGGTTATGACAAACGTTGCCGCATTAGGATGTTCTGACTTGAGCAAAATACAGTTGGGGTATGTCACTGCAATATGATAAGAGCTTAAGTGATCTGGTAGTGAGCTTAAAATCTTTCAGCAGCCGGTTAGGAGAAATGACAGGAGAGGCATATAACCCATGAGATAAGAAACACGAAAAGACAGCGTCTGATAAGTTGAGTGGCCACGGAGCAAATTTGAGACGTGAAAAGGAAAGACGAGTCCGATTTTTACAAAAATGGAGCCAACATGTTTAGATCACACCAGATGATAGTCCAGCATCACACCGAGGTACTTCAGTGGCTCAGGATGGTTTGGCATACAATACAATCTCACACTTATGGCGATTGATATCTAAGTTATGGGCATGAGACTATTCTGAGAGTTGTGTGATGCCATTCTGAAGGGTAGGAAAAACAGAACTGCATGTTTACAGGATACCAAGTATGACGTAATCCGCATACTAAGAGGATGTTAAGGGCAGAAGTAAAAAGAGGAGAGTTGCTACTGTTGTAACGAGAAAATTGCTGGTGAATGGGGAAGTAATTTGTCAACAGTACTCGAATGAGAGAAAAGTTAACATTTTCCGTGGACGTTGTTGATTGTCTCCCTTTAGGATAGAGCGTGAAGGCCGGCATGTGAATTGATCAGGATTAGGAACATTGAGAGTAACAGTCATTCGTTGATAGACTAATTTTTCAAAAGCTGTAGGATCGGCTGAACTACAAACACTGAGACAAAATTTTGAAGGATGTTGTTTTGAATGGGGGATACGGCCGCTGTTCTCCCACAATGCTACCTTGTGGATCAGATGTTTGTTTCATAGGCTCCGGTTAGGGTTCCCAAAGAAAAAACCTTCTGCGGTATGGTCAGCTGCGGAGTATGCTTCGTGCAGAAACCTCCAGCATCCTTTTTGTAAAGGGCCTTATTAACTCCCCTTCTTTTTATTTAAGATCCGTGCAAAACGCCACAGGTAGCTGCAGCTTCGAAGAAAACAGTAGTTCAGGAGTGGGATGTAAGTCAATCATGTTTACTTCACTTGGCTGTCTTCAACGTCTGCACACTATGTCAGATAGGGCAACAAGCTGCCCTCGTTAAAGCTCTCAGAACTTCCAAAATATATGCATGCTGTGTCTGTGAAACGCGCATACAAGACCCCACTTCCGTGATAACTCTTCGCACCCCGAATACAACCTCAGTCTCTCGTTTCACTCTTCGTGTATCGGGTGATCCGGTTTCTGATGCTCGTGGTCAGACCGGCTTTGGAGTTGCTTTGAGCATGAGCTGAAAGTGTACTACTAGACTAGATCCCAGTCAACAGTCGTTTGTGTGCAGTTCGGTTGGACGGTTCTATTTGTGTCAACAGCAACAGACTGAAGCGTCGATGTTTGTTCGTTGTGTCTGTGTATGCTCCGACTGACTGCAGTTCCTTTAAGACCAAGGACAAATTCTATCAGGACTTGTCTCAGCTGCTTCGAAGCGTGTGTTCAACATGCGTGATGGTGATTACTGAGGATTTTAACATCCAAGTTGGCCGTTTGGGGGATTCCGAAAGGCACATTGGAGACACGTTTGCTATCCCGATCGATCGAATCGACAACGGCGATTGTTTCTTCCAGCTGTGCTTTGCTTGCAGATTGTAACTGGCGAGTACGAACTTCTGCCAAAAGAAGCGGCGTCCTCCTACGTCTCCATACCGTTGGACTTAGATTGACCATATTGTGATTGGTTACCGCTGTCGTGGATCAATTGAGATTGTCGTTCATTTTGGTCCATGCATATGAGTTCAGAGTACACTTTGATACGTGCTCGCTTCTGTTTATATCTCGTCTGTGGTGGCACTAACACTAAAGCCCCCCGTCCCATATATGTTCTTGCAGACGACAACCAACGATTCACTTTCCAGGCAGAGCTTTCTGCCGAGTTATGTATGCAGCCGGATGTCCATGGCCCAGATGAACGCTGCCAACAGATAAAAGAAGTCCTGATCACCGTTTTCGATGCTGCACAAGACTCCGGTTTATGCAGGCCTCAGAACACAATGGACATCGTCGGTATCCGCTGTTCTCTGAGGTGCTCACAGACCTGTCCATTCTGATACCACATTCAACGAGGTGCGCAAATCCCTGAGACGCCGATGTACTCGGAGTTTTAGAAATGACTGTAAACAGTGGAGGATAATGGATGTAGGGAAATGGAGCAGGTTCTGTCTGTTGACAGTATTCTCAACCTTTTCCGTTTGATTAGAAAGATCGGTTCACACAAGTCCGGTGTAAGAGAGTTACTCAGGTAATCCGGCGGCTCATCGATTCACTCCCAGGGACGTAGTCTGGACCGTTGGGTAAAGCACTTTAAAGAATAGTCCATCTGGCTTACTTCTACAGTGCACCTAACGATAATACCAGCAACAGAAACGATGCAGGGAGATATCACTCCTCCATAAGTGGGAGTTATCCGGGAGGTGGGTTACCGGAGATGGTACACAGCTGCTTGATGGAATGAGTTGTCTGTTTCAGACTGTTCCACTAACTTCAATGAGAAATCTTTTCTGCCTGCGGAACATTTTGATTTAATATTACAAATACGACAGTTTATATGTGATGAATATTGGTCATAACCAAATCTTAGCCCGAACACTCATTGACTCATCTGTTATTCTCAGCCAACTCTTCCGATTCGTTAGTCTGAGAATGAACCCAGTTGGTTTATTCGGTTTAGACGATAGTTGGCAACTGATTGGTTCCTAGGTCCGTTTCGTTCTCTCTCATCTGGTACTCGATTCAGGACAGGCGAGGACGCAGGCAGTTCGCCAAACAATCCTGCTGTATACTAAACGGACCATGCCTTCTGTTGACGATGTGCCGACCCATTCTATCACAATCTTCATCCTTGAAAATGATAGAGGCGAAACTTTGGTTTCGGAGCTAACAAAGTTTCTCCGGCTAATTTGGGATATTAACAGATACTCAGGAATCGGCACGAATCGATGATTATGCTGATTAACAACGAAGGCGATAGGTCTTGTGGAAACCACAGGAATTAGCCTGATAAGTATCGTATTCGAACTGCTTGCCGGGCTCATTCTGTACCGACTATCCAAAGCCTGGGATAGATGTATGTGTGTGAATCGAGCCGGTTTCAGGTATGGTGAGGGTTGCATCGGCCACATCTTTGTCCTCCGACAAATTTTACAGCACAGACACATCTGTAGGCTTACAGTCTCTATCTCTCCTGATCTGAAAGCGGCATTCAACTCAGTCAACCCCACAGTTCTCTGGTGCTGTCTCTTACTGAAGGATGTGCTTTTCAAATCCTTGTAAGGAAACAGTCGGAGCCGAGTTCGTACTTACTGCAATCTTTCAACTGAGTTCACCACAGAAATTGGTGTTCGTCAGTGTTGCCCTCTATCACCCTTCCTCTGAAACTTTGTATATGAAATAATTCTTGAGATAGCCCTATACTAATGTGACAATAGCGACACCGATCTTTGCTCAGGCAATAAACTGTCTGACCTGGAATACGCAGACGATATTGTTCTTCTGAGTGAAGATCCAGGTAAGTTACAGGCTTTCTTAGATAGCCTAAACAATAGAGGCAATGTTCGGGATGCGTTTTGTCTGTTGAAAGTGTAAAATTTTGCTGCAGGACTGGGTTGAATCCACGCCAATTCTTGTGTTAACGGGGAAAGCTCTAGCCGCAGTAGATAGGTTTTTTCTACCTGGGTGGTTACATCTCATCAGGTGGACAGATATGGGCCATTGCTAACCTCAATCATTTGTGGTGCTGGGGTGACATCTGTTTGCCTGTCAATAGTTGAGTGTATACTGTGGTAGTTGAATCTGTTCTATTATACAACTCAGAAACATGTCCGTTAAGAATAGAAGATAGGCGAAGACTGTCGGTGTTTGAGCACCAGTGTCACCGTAGCATTACCCGAATATGGTGGGAACACCGTACCAGTAAGGCTGAGATTAGGTGTGGGGTGTTGGGAACCAGAGGTCAGTCACTGGGTCAAGTACTGAATCTAAACAGGTTAAAGTGGTTGGGACATGTGTTACGCATGCCCACTGATATATTTCCTCGGCTTACGCAGTTCTTCGAGTCAAGTAGTGCTTGGAAGGTAGGTCTAGGTGGTCAGTCTATTACATGGAAAAGTGGTATGAAAACCTTGACCGGGGAACGTGACCAAGTAGGACATGTGAGACTTTCGGTTTGGGTGCACGAGACTCGCCTCTCAGATGGTTGGAGATGTTAAGTAATGTACTTAGATATCACGGCCATTGGCGCAGCTGCATGTGGAATCTCTCTCTGTCTTCGTGATTCTCGCTTATTACTTTGTTTTCGGTTCTATTTCACTTTATGTTTATATTCATTCTGCCCTCAACTCGACAATATTGCCTCGTAGCGACCAAAGCCAGAGCACAGAAGTGTGAGTTTGGTGTTTCAATGAACTGAAAGTATCCTTCAAAACACGGGATTCTTCGATCGTCAAACATAGATGAACAACGCCGGAAAGAACAGGGTCGTACACTCCTTGAGCACTACAAAGTTGAAGCCATCCGTTCCGGGTGGGTTTTTGTGATTTAGAAGCGGCAGGTCATTGTAAACGTCAGCGGTATGAATTAAAAAATGACGGTTCCTGAGAACGACTTTCTCTAGGGACTGTAAAAACCGGAGACCTTACTGCCTTGATGAATAATTTAAGCTCCCGTATGCGCGTTACAACCGACATGTGTACGGACGAGCCACCACATTGGTCTTTAAAGAGCTTCCAGTTGTTCCGACGGTTCTCTTGCTCACAAGAAAATTACGCGTGCAGATAGCGACATATCTTTCTTTACCCTCGCCTTCAGAAAACCTTAAATCTCCGGTGTTTAACATGGGGAAAAGAGACAAGGCGAGTCAGATCCTCTAGAAGATAATTTTGCTTTGTTAGGTACTTTCTCCGATTTTGAGTGAGGGAGATCATTACCACATAATTGGTACTCTAGTCCGTTATATCAGGTACTCTGTGACTTTACAAAGCTCTTATTTACACGTTCACTTGCACAAGATCCACATTTGATCTCAATACCTACATACTTTCCTTACACGTAGCCCATTCATAAGTTCTGTGCACGCTTTCAAACTAATCCGTTCACCTAGGTCAGATCTTCTGTGGCTTCTTTGTGTTTGTCACAAACGTATCCTCATCATCATCATTAGTCAAGGTGATATGATCAGTGTGAACCTCAACTGGTGATGACACATTTGTGACCCAAAACACCAAGCTCCACGCAATCGGGAGCTCATGGAAATTAAACTGACCTACAAACATCACCGGCATTCAAAACCATTGCTCAGAAACTTACTAATTGGAAAGATTGAAGTGAAATTCGGAGTGCATATGGAGCTGTGTATACATAAAACCAAATTATTTTGGTGCGTTTTACCCTCATCAGTATGTAGTGAGCTTTGTGTGGAGTATTAAGTCAGCTGTAACTAAACGGTCATGACGATGCTGGCGCTATTGGGGATACAAAGAAGAGGCAGGTGAAGATGCATCTGGGCAAAAAATGTATTGAGGTGAAACGCTCTAGAAAACAAGCGGTGACAGGTGGCCTGGACGACAGTGTTTCTGTTATTCTATGATCGTACACACGCGCAGCTGAAGGCACACGCCCCTAACCACAAAAACTCACTGCAGCATGGATTTCAAGATATGCTGAGAAACTCTTCTGGTACAAGAAGTAGAATGTCCGATTTTGACCAAAAACTGCTACTTAGCGTTCGGTAAAAACGCCTAGATTTAGACAGCTTTGAAAGCTTTGATTCATTGGATCCCTGTGTTAATTACTCATTCGTAATTATCACAATTTCGCAAGTGGTCAAACAAGTCCAAGTTAGAATACGGTTTTTAGTCGATGGATTTATAGCTCTTCGACCCGGCCAACTAGAGTCACGAGCCTGTAGGCTTTTATTCTCATTTGGTGGTCTTGCATATTTGGGGCTATACGGAAGGAGCGACTGTTGTAAGAAAGGCAAACAATCAACTAATTTTTGCTTGGCTGGTGTATGTACTGAAATAAGCGAAACCCACAGTGCTGGTAATTGTGTGCAACGGTTGAGAACGCTCTCTGTGCAGTGAAAATCGGTATGAAGTCGAGAGGTAGGGGACCATGTTAAGCACATTCATAAACTTATTCAGTTGCGTACCAATTCCTTTTATGCATGCATAAAAAGGATGAGACAACACCAGTGACACATAACAATTTTATCGAAAGTGTACAGTTCGAGTATACAACATACAAATCCGTTAGGCGAATAAGCCACTTGCGCAGCTTGACCCTGGGTCCGGTAGAAATCCTGACGATAAAAAGCCTAGAATGAGATTTCATAGGAAGTAGTGAAGTAAACATGATTGACTTACATCCCACTCCTGAACTACTGTTTTCTTCGAAGCTGCAGCTACCTGTGGCGTTTTGCACGGATCTTAAATAAAAAGAAGGGGAGTTAATAAGGCCCTTTACAAAAAGGATGCTGGAGGTTTCTGCACGAAGCATACTCCGCAGCTGACCATACCGCAGAAGGTTTTTTCTTTGGGAACCCTAACCGGAGCCTATGAAACAAACATCTGATCCACAAGGTAGCATTGTGGGAGAACAGCGGCCGTATCCCCCATTCAAAACAACATCCTTCAAAATTTTGTCTCAGTGTTTGTAGTTCAGCCGATCCTACAGCTTTTGAAAAATTAGTCTATCAACGAATGACTGTTACTCTCAATGTTCCTAATCCTGATCAATTCACATGCCGGCCTTCACGCTCTATCCTAAAGGGAGACAATCAACAACGTCCACGGAAAATGTTAACTTTTCTCTCATTCGAGTACTGTTGACAAATTACTTCCCCATTCACCAGCAATTTTCTCGTTACAACAGTAGCAACTCTCCTCTTTTTACTTCTGCCCTTAACATCCTCTTAGTATGCGGATTACGTCATACTTGGTATCCTGTAAACATGCAGTTCTGTTTTTCCTACCCTTCAGAATGGCATCACATAACTCTCAGAATAGTCTCATGCCCATAACTTAGATATCAATCGCCATAAGTGTGAGATTGTATTGTATGCCAAACCATCCTGAGCCACTGAAGTACCTCGGTGTGATGCTGGACTATCATCTGGTGTGATCTAAACATGTTGGCTCCATTTTTGTAAAAATCGGACTCGTCTTTCCTTTTCACGTCTCAAATTTGCTCCGTGGCCACTCAACTTATCAGACGCTGTCTTTTCGTGTTTCTTATCTCATGGGTTATATGCCTCTCCTGTCATTTCTCCTAACCGGCTGCTGAAAGATTTTAAGCTCACTACCAGATCACTTAAGCTCTTATCATATTGCAGTGACATACCCCAACTGTATTTTGCTCAAGTCAGAACATCCTAATGCGGCAACGTTTGTCATAACCTATCAATATAGATTCTTTTTGACTCAGCTTAGCGTTTCCACAAAGTTTTGTCTTGTCGTCGCTGGTGCTTTGTTATCCATACACTTTTCGGATCCAGTCCTCAATCCGATGCACCCAGTGGAGCAAGCGGAAAGTGGACGGGGCAGCATCCTTTGGGCTGGGAGCTGCCCAGCTTAGGTGGGTGATAGCTGCCCAATGAAATGCGATGACTTCTCCCACCGTCGAAAGAAACGCCAGGTACTCCACTGCTACGTCCATCAAGTGGAGGTTTTTTGACCGTAAACTGTTTCTCTCCGTCTTTATTCGCTGGAGTGTCTTCTCCAGGAGCATAGTGGTTAGAACCAGATGTTGCCCGTCAACTGGTTTAGAGAGTGGACTTCGTTTGGCTTCTACCCATCGATCTGTCAGGCATGATTGCATCTCCGACTTAGAGAAGCCATTCTGCATAGCTCTTTGAGTCAGGGAGGCACGCAAGCTGTCACACCGCGCCAAGGTGTAATCTCTTCTTCCCAGACATAACTGTAGAACTATGGAGTGAGATCAATCTGAAGGAATAGTCTGGGTGAGTGTGGAAATGCCTGACATGAAAAAGAAAACCAACTTATTTCGACTCTCTCAAGGCAAGAACGGTTTCTTCCTAAGGACAAGAAAGAGAGGCAGGAAGTGAAAAGTGAAAACCTGGTATAAATTACCATCGAACTAAATGACAAACATTAAATACCTCGTTTCGTCGAATTTAGGTGGTGGAACACATGAGCTACCAAGGTCGAGTCCAATCGAGATCCAAGACTCTAAAAACTGAAAACTACCTAAACTTCTGTCCAAATCTGGCAGAACGAACTCCTAAAAACAAAAGACGAGTTAACCCATCGTGTGAACATGAAATGGTTACATGTTACTGAACTTCAGCGAACTCACCGCCATTGCCGCTGCTTTTATGAGTACCATTGCCATAATAGTGGATACCATCGCTGTTGTATGCGTAGGGGGAAAAACGCGGTTGTAACGCTCCAGTCGACTGACCGAGGCGTTGATTGTAGGTGGCCTTGAAAAAAAGAATGATACGATGACTTTCAGGATTTGAGTGCATTGTCAATCTACACAAATAGACGGACGGAGCACCGATGCACCAACAAAACTGATGTATTTGGCAAGCTGTTGTGGTTAACTCGTTAGTCTTTTTAGCTCATGTTCTGACTGGATGGTAAGGCCATTTGCGGACTGACAGAGGCTCACTGAACTCAAGTTGTGTATGCAATCGAACAGACGGAGATCCACATCTACTATGAATGTATCCCAAGAAAGCTGAGAGGTGCAGTACGTAGTGAGAAGTGGGACTAAGTGTTTTGCACGAGAGTGGTACAATTAGTACTGGATAATATGGTTTTTTTTATTTCCAATCGATCTTTATTAATTACTTCAGGTAGGTAAAGAGGAATAAGATTAATACAGTTCGGACGTTGGTGTCGTGATTTATAGGTGAATAAAAGACCCAAAAGCAAACATCCAGTGAGTAAAACAACGCCACTCAGTTATTCGACAATCGATTTGCGCTACAGAAAAAATTCCTTGTTTAGGACCAAAGAAGCTACCATTGGTGAACCGCATCAAAGTTTGTTTTTATTTCGCCGATCAGCGAGTGATTCATTCTCACCAAGCCGCTCTTAAAATTGATTCTTGTAAACAATCTCAGCACATCCAACTGAATGGCCTAAACTGGGTACAGAACTGCCAAGACTCATGACCCTGGACCAATCTACTGTTACCTTTGCGGTGTTTTGGAATGGGTAACCCCGTTAGCAGTGGTACACAGGTAGCAAAGTAAGCGATATAACCGATTAGCAGACCAAATGCGAATTGGAATTGTACAGATTCGGACAGTGCTGCATGATACTTCCAAGAAGAAAAAAACGGGTTCATATAAAAAGTCTTCAGTCGGCCAGTTCTCATACCACTGAGAACTAGATCTCAATACCTTTTCCCAACAACCTTTAGCCAAAACTCGCAGTTGCTTAGCCAAGATCCACACTCCTTTAGCCACGACCTATAGTCATTTAGCCTTGCGCGCAACCTTTAGCCATGCCGCTGTGAGCGATTCACAGCAAAAGGTACCGGAATATTATGACGTCAACAAATATTGGAAAAATTTATGTTTTGAAATGATTGGTGTTGCAAAGCTGGCCGAACAAATGAGAAAGTGTGACCGTCGTGTACTGGGCAGTTGACCGTGGTAATGATACCAAATACAGCCTCCATGCCGTCGAGCCATTGGGCACGGCCCAAATGACTGGCATTTTCAGGGAACCAGTTTTAAATATACTAAAACATCCAGATGAGTCGAAGTAGGAGAAAATTTCACCTGTTTGAATTTACTGTCGGTATCTTTAGGCATGAATGTCACGCAAAGATTACATGGGACAATTTAAAGGAGTTTCTTCCATGTTGTTACAAGTCTGCTGAGCAACCCGGTGTTCCATCAGTCTTTATCTTCGACAGTGGGATCTTTTATCGAAAGGCTGTGGAAGTTCAGAGACATACTGACCACAAAATTCGTTTTCTCCCACCATACTGTCCCTTTTTAACATGTTGGAAAACGCTTTCAGTAAATTCAAACAGGTGAAATTTTCTCCTACTTCGACTCATCTGGATGTTTTAGTATATTTAAAACTGGTTCCCTGAAAATGCCAGTCATTTGGGCCGTGCCCAATGGCTCGACGGCATGGAGGCTGTATTTGGTATCATTACCACGGTCAACTGCCCAGTACACGACGGTCACACTTTCTCATTTGTTCGGCCAGCTTTGCAACACCAATCATTTCAAAACATAAATTTTTCCAATATTTGTTGACGTCATAATATTCCGGTACCTTTTGCTGTGAATCGCTCACAGCGGCATGGCTAAAGGTTGCGCGCAAGGCTAAATGACTATAGGTCGTGGCTAAAGGAGTGTGGATCTTGGCTAAGCAACTGCGAGTTTTGGCTAAAGGTTGTTGGGAAAAGGTATTGAGATCTAGTTCTCAGTGGTATGAGAACTGGCCGACTGAAGACTTTTTATATGAACCCGTTTTTTTCTTCTTGGAAGTATCATGCAGCACTGTCCGAAACTGTGCAATGCGGAGTGTAGCTATCAAAAGCCCGCATTGAGTTGTTGGTACGAGCGTACGTCGGCGACCGAATGGACCCGCGGTTCTCCGTCACACTTCCAAAATCAAATTATCCAATTATGTTGTGAAGTCGTCTGAATAATAGGTCCTATTGTACAAAACCACTAACCTTGTCATACACAAACCCTGGCTTTCCCCGTCTGTGGGCTCACTTTATGTCCCAACAATGAGGATACTGTAAAACAGCTGGAAAGTGAGTTTGGTTGTGCATTCACCAAGTTATCAATATAACTGAAGCGTAATTTTTTAGAAAATGATAGTTGTTTGAAACGCTTCACAGTACAATAGCGTAACCATGCTTGTTGGTTGTGTAAGTATTCAAGTAGGGTCGCAACCTCAGTGGATTGAAAATCGGGAATTATCCTCGTCATCCTTGTTTCCTTGTCATTGAACATTTGCGTTGTCTCAAGTGCCCACAAAACGACCATCGGTTGTCTGGTAAACAGTTCTGCCGCTACAGCTAACGAAACCCTGTATCATTGTCAAAAAATCAAGTTTTCCATCTGTATCCTACGTTCATTTTTTCATAGGCACTATCCTCAACCAAAACGCTTCACAGTGGTGTCGGACACACCAGAACTACAACGTATTGCCCAGAACTCACGGGTGATGAGTAATGTAAGTCATGTTTTGCAAATATGGGTGGATTTCATTTCACTTCTCTGCATCCGATCATGAGCATAAGATGACTTTTACTTCTCAAAAAAATGTCTTTGGGCACTAGTTAGTATTATCGTTGACCTACTCGTGTCATAGCAATAACAGAGGATAAAATTCACTTTGTGTCTGCTCATTCTGCTCTGTCTAGCTCAAATATCCAAGACATATACTTGCTTTTCATTAGAAGCACGTTTCCACTCACTTTCCCAGATCTGAATTAGTCATGCACTGTTAGATACATTCTGTTATCAGAGCATTATTGAAGTGATCGTTGTTTACCAACTCTGCCCGTCGGTCAGTTCACGACAACCCAAGGTTGCAGCGTTAATTCACTCTGTATTCATTACCTGCTACTGGGAAGCAGTATTCATAAGAGATTTAATATATTCATATGTCTAACCACTCAAAGTATATTGGAAGGAGATAATCCCACTGCCAAAATAATAGAATCGTACTATCTAACCCTTCTAAACGATTGTACCACGTTTTGTTTGGCACGCAGTATAAAACCGGGCGGGTGTGAAAAATACGTCAATATATGTACCGCCAAAATAAGGCTTTGATCCCCCACACATACCATGTCTAGAAAGACTTGTGATGAATCTTTCGGAGAGTGGTAGTAGTGCTGTCTGTCGTCGATCTGTCCGTTCTGACACGTCTCAGAAAGTATGTACTAGTAATAATAGTAATAACAATTATATAGGTGGTAAACTATCGTCATACCGAAATCACTGGATCACTATCAGTCAAATTTGCCTATCTTGAATGCTTAGTGTCAACTGCAGATGGTCACATGGCGTTTCCCTCGGTTTAATGAAACCCAAATACTATTGGTTTTCTTTTTAACGACTTATTCTTAATCCGTGTCTACGGTACCCTTCCTTTTTCAAATATCATCCTTCTTTGTGTAGCCGCTATCCATGAACTGTCTGCAGTAAAATGAATCTTGGCTTCCAGTTGATCATCCACAACTCCTATGAGTATTGCGACGTTTGGGTAGGCATTAAGACCATTTTGATCTATCCCATATGCTTCTTACCACTCGGAAAAATTAAATCTCCCTACTCGACTGACTATCTAATCATTAGTGCATCATTCTAGCTCTTTAACTCTTGTTTACCTTGCTAGGTTTTTTCTGCTTCCTATGAAATCTCATTCTAGGCTTTTTATCGTCAGGATTTCTACCGGACCCAGGGTCAAGCTGCGCAAGTGGCTTATTCGCCTAACGGATTTGTATGTTGTATACTCGAACTGTACACTTTCGATAAAATTGTTATGTGTCACTGGTGTTGTCTCATCCTTTTTATGCATGCATAAAAGGAATTGGTACGCAACTGAATAAGTTTATGAATGTGCTTAACATGGTCCCCTACCTCTCGACTTCATACCGATTTTCACTGCACAGAGAGCGTTCTCAACCGTTGCACACAATTACCAGCACTGTGGGTTTCGCTTATTTCAGTACATACACCAGCCAAGCAAAAATTAGTTGATTGTTTGCCTTTCTTACAACAGTCGCTCCTTCCGTATAGCCCCAAATATGCAAGACCACCAAATGAGAATAAAAGCCTACAGGCTCGTGACTCTAGTTGGCCGGGTCGAAGAGCTATAAATCCATCGACTAAAAACCGTATTCTAACTTGGACTTGTTTGACCACTTGCGAAATTGTGATAATTACGAATGAGTAATTAACACAGGGATCCAATGAATCAAAGCTTTCAAAGCTGTCTAAATCTAGGCGTTTTTACCGAACGCTAAGTAGCAGTTTTTGGTCAAAATCGGACATTCTACTTCTTGTACCAGAAGAGTTTCTCAGCATATCTTGAAATCCATGCTGCAGTGAGTTTTTGTGGTTAGGGGCGTGTGCCTTCAGCTGCGCGTGTGTACGATCATAGAATAACAGAAACACTGTCGTCCAGGCCACCTGTCACCGCTTGTTTTCTAGAGCGTTTCACCTCAATACATTTTTTGCCCAGATGCATCTTCACCTGCCTCTTCTTTGTATCCCCAATAGCGCCAGCATCGTCATGACCGTTTAGTTACAGCTGACTTAATACTCCACACAAAGCTCACTACATACTGATGAGGGTAAAACGCACCAAAATAATTTGGTTTTATGTATACACAGCTCCATATGCACTCCGAATTTCACTTCAATCTTTCCAATTAGTAAGTTTCTGAGCAATGGTTTTGAATGCCGGTGATGTTTGTAGGTCAGTTTAATTTCCATGAGCTCCCGATTGCGTGGAGCTTGGTGTTTTGGGTCACAAATGTGTCATCACCAGTTGAGGTTCACACTGATCATATCACCTTGACTAATGATGATGATGAGGATACGTTTGTGACAAACACAAAGAAGCCACAGAAGATCTGACCTAGGTGAACGGATTAGTTTGAAAGCGTGCACAGAACTTATGAATGGGCTACGTGTAAGGAAAGTATGTAGGTATTGAGATCAAATGTGGATCTTGTGCAAGTGAACGTGTAAATAAGAGCTTTGTAAAGTCACAGAGTACCTGATATAACGGACTAGAGTACCAATTATGTGGTAATGATCTCCCTCACTCAAAATCGGAGAAAGTACCTAACAAAGCAAAATTATCTTCTAGAGGATCTGACTCGCCTTGTCTCTTTTCCCCATGTTAAACACCGGAGATTTAAGGTTTTCTGAAGGCGAGGGTAAAGAAAGATATGTCGCTATCTGCACGCGTAATTTTCTTGTGAACAAGAGAACCGTCGGAACAACTGGAAGCTCTTTAAAGACCAATGTGGTGGCTCGTCCGTACACATGTCGGTTGTAACGCGCATACGGGAGCTTAAATTATTCATCAAGGCAGTAAGGTCTCCGGTTTTTACAGTCCCTAGAGAAAGTCGTTCTCAGGAACCGTCATTTTTTAATTCATACCGCTGACGTTTACAATGACCTGCCGCTTCTAAATCACAAAAACCCACCCGGAACGGATGGCTTCAACTTTGTAGTGCTCAAGGAGTGTACGACCCTGTTCTTTCCGGCGTTGTTCATCTATGTTTGACGATCGAAGAATCCCGTGTTTTGAAGGATACTTTCAGTTCATTGAAACACCAAACTCACACTTCTGTGCTCTGGCTTTGGTCGCTACGAGGCAATATTGTCGAGTTGAGGGCAGAATGAATATAAACATAAAGTGAAATAGAACCGAAAACAAAGTAATAAGCGAGAATCACGAAGACAGAGAGAGATTCCACATGCAGCTGCGCCAATGGCCGTGATATCTAAGTACATTACTTAACATCTCCAACCATCTGAGAGGCGAGTCTCGTGCACCCAAACCGAAAGTCTCACATGTCCTACTTGGTCACGTTCCCCGGTCAAGGTTTTCATACCACTTTTCCATGTAATAGACTGACCACCTAGACCTACCTTCCAAGCACTACTTGACTCGAAGAACTGCGTAAGCCGAGGAAATATATCAGTGGGCATGCGTAACACATGTCCCAACCACTTTAACCTGTTTAGATTCAGTACTTGACCCAGTGACTGACCTCTGGTTCCCAACACCCCACACCTAATCTCAGCCTTACTGGTACGGTGTTCCCACCATATTCGGGTAATGCTACGGTGACACTGGTGCTCAAACACCGACAGTCTTCGCCTATCTTCTATTCTTAACGGACATGTTTCTGAGTTGTATAATAGAACAGATTCAACTACCACAGTATACACTCAACTATTGACAGGCAAACAGATGTCACCCCAGCACCACAAATGATTGAGGTTAGCAATGGCCCATATCTGTCCACCTGATGAGATGTAACCACCCAGGTAGAAAAAACCTATCTACTGCGGCTAGAGCTTTCCCCGTTAACACAAGAATTGGCGTGGATTCAACCCAGTCCTGCAGCAAAATTTTACACTTTCAACAGACAAAACGCATCCCGAACATTGCCTCTATTGTTTAGGCTATCTAAGAAAGCCTGTAACTTACCTGGATCTTCACTCAGAAGAACAATATCGTCTGCGTATTCCAGGTCAGACAGTTTATTGCCTGAGCAAAGATCGGTGTCGCTATTGTCACATTAGTATAGGGCTATCTCAAGAATTATTTCATATACAAAGTTTCAGAGGAAGGGTGATAGAGGGCAACACTGACGAACACCAATTTCTGTGGTGAACTCAGTTGAAAGATTGCAGTAAGTACGAACTCAGCTCCGACTGTTTCCTTACAAGGATTTGAAAAGCATATCCTTCAGTAATTAATTCCACGAGAGGTTTGTATGTAAAGTCCTACAGAATGATTTGTCTGGTAATTATTCGCTGTAAGTCTAAAAAATGTATGCGCAACTTCAAGATCCAGTTCACTTCGATTCAGACAGCCATTAACCATGCACTCACTGGGTGCGGTGGCTTTGGTTACTATCGCCCAACGGCAACTTCCAAAGGGAATAATGCAGGAGAAAACGGTATGACCTTTTATTAGGGCACACTCAGGGGTAATCGTAAAGATTTTTCTGTTCTAAAGAGAGTAGCCCAAGGGCTACCCACACAATGGCCGTGAGTCAAAAGTGCAATGCGTGATGATGCATAAGATAAAGAATTATTTCATCACCTACATGGTAGACTCTGTGCCGATAATACTGAAAAATCCTAAAGAATAAAGGCTGACGGCATGTTTAATACAGTGTATGGACGTTGTTTCCTGAATTACGTTTGGGTTGATTCAGTGTAAAATAATGTTGTTCCATTTTCCCTCAGAGGCTCATATTCTGCCACAGTTGTGGCCCACTAGTAGGCGCAAGAATATGGTTTCGCCTGGATTTTGAGCACGGCTGTTAACTGCATACAAGCAGACCACAAGAATAATCGCCATAAAATGTCACCACTACTTGCTGGTTATGGTACATATAAAATTATATAGTTCTGTGGTAATGCTGTCGTGTGCGAGCACAAAATGTGCTTATCGGACACTCCTATGCATCACAGTCGACACTACCTGTAACCTCAGCAAATGGAAGCTGATGGCAACGCTTGGTCACTCGTGCACCGGGTCACTGAACTATGTTTTACTCAAGAGGAACTAGTGACCCATTGATTGTGTTGGTTGCTTTTAATTAGTTTTTATGCTGGCTATTTCGTGAAGACAATATACACAAGATACTTCTTGTTTGAACCCTACATTTTGCACTAAGAAATAACTTATGAATTTTCTGTGTACTGCCATAAAGCGAAACAATCTTTGAGGATAACCCTCTTTTTAAACTGACCAGTCGCTTGCACTCAATGGCCCTTCATGCTGAATTAGTTCTTAACGCATTAGAATTAGAAATTGCTGACTGTGGAATCCGTAACTGGATGACAATGATCGATGTTCAAGTCGGAGCATGCTGGTGTCGCGACGAACACAAGATCATCCCCCTTATATCGGTTATCTTTGTTCTCGTCCGTAACGTAGCATTAAGATACGCTCTGTTCTCGTTCCTTCATCATCTTGGCAGATCATCTATGGAAAACAAGCTAAACTCCAAAGAGCTCACAAGATTTCGGTTGTGGATGATTGCCTGATATCCCACCATCTCAGACTATCCAAACGATACCGTGAGGTTAGCACAATCTCTTGTGACTTCTTAACACTCATCAATCCACGTTCTTGCTTTGTTGTTTGACATTCTCTTCTGTCACTCAGACTAACCCACAGTTTTGCTCAACGCAACGCCTACCTGGTATGACCTGAGCGGAAGTGGATTAAATGGATTGACCTCAATTTTTTCGCTTCTTTAATCACGTCCGTATGCGATATTTTTGCTGTATTGTTCGAGAAATCCATGTTTTAATCCGATACTATTAGATGTACGACCAAGTTTGAGTACATGACTATCCAGTTGTTTTCTATCACGGTTGGCTAACCTTAGAGCTTAGCGATTCCCATGGCAAGGAATCGTTTCACTAACTGTCTGTTTTGCGACACATGAACCAGTAATGATCAGATCACTAGAATTACAGGCAAAGTACTCGGTACTTGTGTGGTGGAGTGTACATACTATTTACTGAATAGGTAAGTAGTTGATTGCTCAGAACGCAACTATGGACAGTTGTGGGTTAATAACAAACACGGCTGCCAGAGGGACTAAACACAATAAGGTAAAAGAAGGCATGTCAACCACACGATTGCATCCTGATACTAGAAAACAACTGCTTTGAAGTGGATTGGACCACTGGAATAAAAAAATAAGCATTGTTGTTCCATTTGATTAGTTTTGATGACTTCTGAACGGGTGTTTTTAATAACCAACGTATTAACCAGGCAGTCCTCCTGGATTATAACACTTGTAGTCATGCTCAATTGATATCTTCTCGTCTGATCCTCTGGTGGTTTGCGGTTGATCTAAGGAGACTATTTACCTCCTGACGCTCGAATCTTCACTAATACCTTTGAGAATTACAACCAATGTTAAGGAAATTGAAATCTAACTGACTACTACCCCGCTCTCACCACCGCCAGCAATATTCGTGGTAGACTGCAATTCACTGTGACCCGGCTCGTTTTCACACCTGACCTGTTGTGGCTGTTCACTCCAAATCTCAAGGTCAGGTTACCGTTTGTCTCAGGTCGTGCAGGGGGTCTTCGAGGATACGGGATACGCCCCTTCCACTGCACTCGCGCGCAAGTATGATAGGAAAAATTGGAACCAATGGTCCCGAGCGCAAACAGTTTCACTGCTGGTCGTAGTTGATAGCCGTTATCTAATAAGCTATTAGTCTGCATCGGAGATTAACCAAGTGACAGTTCTCATCCGTGTAGTTGTGACGAAAGAATCGTAAATCGCGTTCAATAGGAACATTAAAAAATCCCGTTGTCTATCTAGGTCGAGTGTGTTAATGCGCAATAGCCTTCTTACTGTTGTTTGCAATACCGCCGTCCATGTATCGATGACGGAGTTCACAACTGTAATGAAGGGATATAGAGATAGCGATACAATAACCATTTGTAACGTTCAACCAGAAACAAAATTCTGGGGGAAATGTTAGGGAATTGATAACGACCTAGCGTTATGTAGATCGTAGCAACAGTATAGGTTCAACTCTGTGTTCGCAAGGGCTTTTCATGACCCCTGCTTCAGAATGGACCGACTTTTGAGATTTTTAAGCCGTGTAAATCGGTCAGTGCTGTACCTCTGCTACCAGTCTTTTCTTATCTATCCGCATATGACCGATGCGAGACACACTTTGGTCTTCACGTTTGATGCAATCAATGGAGTGTGTTGATAGCAAGCAGCGTGGGTGCTGCTGGGATCACCGTAATACGACTGTTGTTGGTTCAACGCATGCTCCTGAAACGGGTCGATTGCCTTTTCGGATTGCATGCTACTTATCTTTCACGTGCCTCATTGTTATCAGTCCTAACCGGCCTCACATGGCATGCCCGTTAGCATTTGTTTATGGTTGATCCAACACTGTGCCCTCACACACGCACGCATTCACCCATGTTCGCACGTTTGACTGGGCACACCTGCTTTTGTCCGCGTTTCTCATCTTTTCGCGTAATCATTGACCGTACGATGCATTTAAACCCGTTGTACAGCTGTGAAATTGCGATTTTTGTGCTAACCGCTGTCGAATTTCTGCGCCCCAATGTCGACTGCTGTCAAAACACAAACACCGCAACGCTTCCGGTTTTTGGAATTTCCCCATACGTAACATCCATCGACGGTCTATTGCTCCAGTCGCAGTTCTGGTGCTGAACTCTTCGTCAATGCACGTGCAACAGACCCAGAATGGGCAGACAGAATGTCACGGAGGGGCTTGGAGGGGACGACCATAGAACCATAGGGCCGAAATATTAAACGCTAGTGTATTAGATGGGACACATTTGTGGCAAGTGTCTCAATCGTACGGGCCATATCCTCCTTTTCTCCTATGCACCTCTGGGTAAGCATGTTGAATATTAGCTATCTGATTAGACGTCAAGACTGAAGTAATCTTCGGAGCCTTTGGATATCACTCTTTGTAGGAGCACAGAAATTTGACCAGGAAATCTATCTAAAATGCTGCAGCAAGTACTAACAGTCAGTACTCGCTGAGTACTTACAGAAAAGGCCTAAAGATAAAGAAAATGAGGAATCGAGAACGGAAGTTATCCATTGCTTATTAAGGTATGCAGCTTGTATGAGGTCGATTGCGGAGCCCTCATTGTCCATAATCCAGTGCATGATATTTTGGGGTCGGCGTAAGAAGTTAGTTGTAGAGACCACGTTGTAGCTTTTTATTCGGAAATACACTCCTAACCTTGGAAAACACAAGGTAGCGGGACTTCGTCCCTATGGTTACTCTTAGGATACCGTTTCACCGTAGCAGTCGCTGGATCTTGAATCTGATTTCTACCCGCTCCGCCAAGGATTCAGTCCAGTTTCTTGACGAATAACTTAGCGCTTCAGTACTCTGGCTATCACATCCAGCCAAATGTGAAACGACGAGCAGCGTAAAGGAGGAAAAGGTGTACAATTAGGAAAATCATAAACGAGAATTGTATTCACAACCGAAATTCGAAAACAGTCATGTCACTTGACCGTGTCAGTTAGTGTCTCCAGCCATCCAGTTGGCGGGTCCCGAGAACTCTGACTTAGAAGCTTAACAATTCCCACATGACCAAGTCCACAGTTTAAAGCTCTCACATTTCCGCCGTGTAATATACTAGCCACGTCGAATTATCCTCTGACAGCTACCTGCCTCATCGAACAATGCTAACTGTGGGTGCCTATCTGTAAGCACGCGTTGCTCGCATCCCAGCCACTGTGATCTGCTCAGTTTTTGCGCTTGATCCCTGGGATGATCGATGACCCATAACATCTCACACCTAATCGCAACATTGCTGATGGGGATATTCCCATCGTATTGGATCTTCGAAGAGATCAGTAGTTTTCAAATTTGTTCTGCTTTTAACGGCCATGCCTCTGGGCAACCCAACTACTGCAGGGTAAACCGGACCCTTGTCGGGCAGACAAATGCTAGTCACTTTGACGTCACAGATGACTGGGATTCGCAAAAGTCAAACGCATCTTCCCTATACTCGATGAAACCTTATTGTATATCCTACTACCAGGTTAGACATAGCTGCCCAGGAAACGAAACATCTACTTCGGCTGATGCTTCCTTCGCTAGGGCGAGGTTAAGTGTTAGATCAACCCAGTTTTACACTTCAAAGTTGGAAAAACATTGATTCATTTTTGTTTAGACAGTTTAGAAAAGCGTGCAGCTTACTCGGGTCTTCACGCAGCGGCACAAAGTCGTCCACATTTCCTATGTCAGGCATTTTTCTGTCCGAACATAGGTCGGCTATTCTCGCACGAGAATGAGTTCATTCACGAAGTTATTTTAATTATTGATTTGGAAGGAAGTGGTGAGGCGACAACCTTGGTGACAATCGTTACGCCTCATTCCAGAAGCGATCGATCAAATTTTCTCCAGAATTTCATTCTACGGACAGTTTTCTCCGCTAACATACAGTGCCACTGTACATGAATGCCATTTGTTGCTTCGGCGCTTCGTGTCTTTTGTAGAGTCGCTTTTCATGAAATAAATTGGTTACCGCATTCAGTGATCGTTTCAGGTATCCTTTTTTTTGCAAGGCGTTCGGTCTGCCAAACTTGCAAGTGACCTCCCCATTCGTTAATACTCGATGGTTTTAGTCGACTTTTATTCCTCCAAATAGCTGATCAAGTACGAAATCACGTGTGATATACAAAGGAAGTCATCAGATGTCTGGGCCAATCAGAATATATCACATGCGTTTGTTTAGGCCACGCTAGATCTCATTAAATCCCCCACTAAATCGATTACCTAGGCTGATTAGACTGGTTTTATCGAAAGCAGCATGCTTAAGTCTGTCTGTCTGTGTGTGTATATGTGTTCT